>BSBK01000984.1:1657500-1857500 GCA_027943335.1 Chamaecyparis obtusa
ATAAATCATGTAATGTTGTTTTGAATACGAAGAACACTAGAAAAATTGAATCAGTAGAGGAGGGGAATGATGAGGATATTGATGCTCCTCTTAGCCATTACTTTAGCAAAACAAGCAAGAAACCAAAAAAGAAATGGTTGTAATTAACATTTTTTGCTAATGAAAGAATGTTATCTTAATGGATGTAATTATGTACTAGTAAATGTTGATGAATGATGTGTTAATAAATTATTCATGAATTTTGTTTGTTAATGAATGTTATCATGTGATTATAATGATTGAATATTATATTTCAAAAATGGATGAATGAATGAATGAATGTTATTAGATGTTAATGGGGAATTTAGAGTGATGTTGGGGGGGGGGGGGGGGGGCAGGAAAATGAGCTTCCACCTTCATGTGGTTGGCCTTGTTAAGTGGAGAATATTAAACTATTCTTGAAACCAAGTGAAGCTCAAACTAAACCAATGACATAGATTCAAAGGTCAAAAACACCTACTTCTTATTCCATATTATTTCTCATTCACTTTAAGAAATATTTTACTTCTTAAACATGTTCATCAACCAATCTGCATCACCATGTTCATCAAATTAGATTTATAGATAAGAGAGTGAATGGGGAATTTTTATAACACACTTACCTTTAAGCCTAAAAATCTAGATGAAAAATCATTAGCTGCCTCTGAATGACGCATTCTCATGTTTCTTCCTACCCCTTTTACTTCCCTACTACCTTGTCTTAGGTAGATTCCTTCTTATGAGTTTTTTAATTGATTATGAATGATGAAGTTTTAATTTTTTTACTATTAAAGTGTGTAGGTAACAAGTCACCTTGTAAATATTGCATTTTGTATGCTTTTCTAGGGAATTTCATTTGTAATCTTAGGTCCTAGCCAATGAATTTTTAGTTTCCTTGTGTATCTAGAAAATTTGGAGTATCTCTTTCTTTCCTTTTGTATCTCCTTCTTACCACTATCATATTCACAAGACCTCATACTCTATTGAACATCCTTTTGACTGAGTTATCATGATAGTCACTTTATTTTTTTGTTTTTGTAATGGTACATATCATCTAGGACCTAATCTTCATGTAAAGTCCCTCTAAATGACACTATTTTCCATGGACTTGTAGATCAACCCAATCATCCTCCATTTGATTATAGGTGTCATTCTTAGCCAACTACCAATAGTAATTTTAAAGCATCATGGATATTTTCTTCACAATCAATACAACCTACAACTTCATTCATATGATAAAAGCTAATAAAAGTAAAAATCTATCATAAGAACTCCTATACTAGAAATATTTGTGTAAAAATTTATTTCATCTACTTCATATCTTTTCTAATAGCTATCACATACTTTCAGTGTTTTCATCATTGCCCTTGATATTGTCTTAATTCCTTAGTTGTTTTCCTTTTGTCATGACTCTTCATAACTATGCTCCTAGCTACTCTTATCATCTTCAAGATCTCTATAATATAAATGAGCTCGCTTGTCATAGCAGTAACTTCTATTGAACATCATTGTCTTTTATTGATATCTCATTGTCATAGAGGTGCATACCTATCTTAAAACACTGTTGATATACACTGTTACAATGAATCAATGTTTTTTGTCTTCAACATATTTGAAATCATTATTTTAATCTTCATTTTATGGCTGCACTGTTACTAATAAGTTTTATTTAATGTGTTGTATAATGTGTAGGTGACAAGTTGATCTCACTCATTAAGGATAGAGATGCCCCATATATATTTTCATTCATCACCTTCACATGTTAATATTACATATAGGGAGGTAAAATTGTCTAAAAGTGTCACTCACTCTTGTCATGGATGTCTTCTCTTTATTCCTAGCATTTGGCTATCGTTGACTGTTATGATCTTGTTGATCTCTATTTTTTTCACCATGACTACTCTCCTCTTAAACATATGTTTAGATCTATTTTTTGATAGCAATGAAAAGATCTCATATCTTTGTAATAGTGAGATTATCCCAAGGACAATGATGTCTAGTGTTAGAATAATGAACACCATGAATTGGTGAAAACCTCATTGAATGAATCTACCATATCAAGAAAATCAATCTATGTCTTAAAAAATGAGAGCTTGGAAAATAATCCTTATCTAAAGCATGAAGATCTTATAACAAAGGAAACCATTAATGTATTTATAGAAAGTGGGTTTAGATTTAAACCCCACCTCTTATCATGAAACTTGATGTTTCTCTTATAAATCTTGATGTTTAGAACCATGATACCTAGTTTTCTTTGATAAAACTTGTTGTTCCACTTTTGAATACACTTCTTTATCATCTATCTGCTATTCTTAATGAGCAACCTTCTATTTATTGTTGTTTCTTCAATGAATCTCACTGCTTACTCATTATGGACTGCTATTTACTGATGAAAATCCTTTGTTCTTGTCTAGAAAATGCTAGTTCTACTTGAAAATTTGCACTACAACATAACTTGTTGTTCATGCATTGCTTGACTGACATTTATGCTTTGATTGAAGGCTTTAAAGCTTAGGCATGATCATACATCCCTACTTCTTGAGAAGAACATTCATCCCCAAAGGTAAAGGTTATCCTTTGGTTCCTTGTCTTTGGATATGGGTCTCATAAGCAATTGTGCACATCATATATAATTTACTTTAATCAAGTTTTGGAGAAACCCATCTTGCACTCCTGCTCTCTCTACATTCTTCAGTGAACTGTGTTTTAAATAATTTTATCAACCATCTTGGAATGTTATTTTTGTTGTGTAGATTGATTCATTTGATTCTTTAATACAATAACAAACACTCATTTTAACTATGTAGATGTTGTGTGTCAGGTATTTACTTTCAACTAATAACAAGATATCCAGCCATGACAAAGGTTAGTAACAATGTAAACCTTTTGTGAGTAGTTATTTTATAATCTTCATATGAAATTTTTTATACAGTTGATGAGAAGAAAAATTTAGATCTCCATCATCTGCATCAGTTAGTATTTTAGCTATTTTACACAGAGGAGTTTGTATATTTCTTGTAGAAGTAGAAATGGATTTCTTGATAGGGTTCTCTAGGACAAACACAACATTGACAAAAGAACAGTATGTTTCTTTTGCCTTTTCACTGCTTTTCTTTTTCATCCCTTGATGAATGCATCTCTCTGAATTCCTATGGGTTTTGTTTTGTCCTTGTTATTTTTATACCAAATGACTATTTTATTATAGAACTGATGGTTTTTCTCATCCACTGAAGGCTATGGAAAAGAAATCAAGCCATTATCATTATGATTTGTTAGCAATATTTTTTGTGCAAACTCTACATTTTTCCCCATCAACATTGTTTACTCCATGACACCGTGTGTGCATGTGTGCTAATTTAAAGTTTTAATTGTGTTTTTGTTCATCTTTAATGTTTAGTGTATCATTTTTTAGGATTGTCTCTATTGACTAGAAACCACAAACTTGCTTAAGTATGATCACCTCACATGGTATTCTAAGCATGGCTTGGTGATCAAATTTGGACTCCTCGTGTGCCTTGTCCAACAAGGCTCACTACAAAAGATGACTGAGATAACTGGTGGGAATGATGCACCACATTTGTTTGAGTCTTCTCACAATTCTTATGCCAAACTCAATTCAAGAAACAAAAATTCATAGATCAATGAAATAGGAAAACAAATATAGTAAAAATACCTTATGCTAAAAGTAAATACCTTATGAGCATGACCTCACAACGCAATGGTAGTTGTGAACCCTTGTGAATAGGGATGTCCCAGGTTTGAATTCATGGAGGGACAAGGTGAATTTATGGGGAGGCTGATGGAACCTAGCTACACAGAGCTTGAGGTGTGGAAAGTGGCGTAGATGGCATGGTGGTCGAGACGTGACAGGCAGAGGAAGTGATTGGTGGATTGGTGGTCATGCAGCATGGGAGTGTACATGAAGGATGTTGACAGTGAGATCAAGATGGTTGGCTAGGTAGAGGTAGTGGGTCTGGTTATTGTGGGGTGCATAGATGACACTGGCAGAGGCACTAAAGCACAGGATGTAGCAGGTATTGGCAGAGGCACTAAAGGATTGTAGTGAGGTAGCGAGGTGGAATGGAGGAGGGTGGTGACTTAGAGGATAAGGTGGAGGTGAAAAGTGTTGTTGTCATGGATGACCGACAGTGATGGTGGGTTGAGGGGGGTGCCATAGGGAGCCATAAGGTGATTTTCAGCAGCAACGGTGGAGGGATAAGGAGGTTGCCACAGGGAGTCGACAGTGGTGGAGGGATAATTATGGACACATAAGGATATTATCGACAGTGGTGGAGGATAAGGTGGCATTAAGACTTGGAGAGATAAGAAGAGCAGTGTGGCAATATAAATATAGATGTATCGAGGAGGTGTTACTGATTACTGATCAAAAAAAAAAGTAAATACCTTATATTAAATTCATGTAGTTGCATTGAGTATTCATCAATACCTTATATTTTAGTCTTATTTATAACTTATGAGATTTAACTTTAACATATAGATATCTTAAGTCAATATTTTCTCTTTTTTTAGATTAAAATGCATACAACATACTTTTAATGTATAAAATTGCAAAACACCAAATATCTTGAAGATTTGGCACAAATCTGATATATAGTATTATAAAATTATTAAGATAAATGTACTATAATATGAAATTATTATATATATTAATTTATGAGTATAATAATATTAGTTAGAGGAGGAGGATGGTGTTGTAGGTGTCTACTAAGCATAATGTAGGCTAGGACATCCATTCAATTTTGAATTCCAATCACTATAATATATTAATAGATTTGATAATATATTTTATTTTTTAAAAAAATGAGTTTTTTGTCACTTTTTCAACAGCCAAAGAATATACTTTTGACAAGAACGCTATACACTCGACGAATATTCCAACCATAAATCATCGCTATTTTGACAACCATGTCAACCGAAATACCTTAATTTTGACCAACATCATATTGTTATTTTGACCAACATTGGTCGAATAGATGAAAGGTATGTCGGATAATTCTTCCAAATTGAAATGATTATTTCAACAGTGGATCAGTCAATAATTTGATAACTATAGAGGTCTCATTTTTTACAAACATATTATGTGTCAAATAATCGATGAGAAAATTTTGACAATAGTTATGATTGTTTGGTTGACCAATTGGCATCTAAAAATTGACTAATCGTCATCGAAAATCAAGCTAAAATTTACTAGTGGGGAGATTGTTGATATTGTGGCGACTGATCATGTAGTGGGTGTTGATATTGTGGCGACTGCTCATGTAGTATGCATTGTAAGGTTGATGTACTATTTTTTTGGATAATAAGAAAGGTTGGATCATTGTGTAGGTGGACATAGCCCAAGGTTTGGGTGAACCACGTTAAATTTGAGTGTTCTTTGTGTTCAGATTGTTTTCTTCTTTTGTTTTTGCATATAACTATTTATTCTTATATTGTTCTAGATCTGTTAATTCCTAACATTTCCCTTTACCAATAAATAACATAAAATTAATATATAATGTAATATATAGGAAACAATCATCATCATGTTTGAAATAAATACAATGATTTGATTTAGAATGCTCAAATCTCAAACTCAACACATATGTATCAAATTTTGTGTACCACATCCTCTAACTCTATTTTAGGCCATACGAAGATTTTTTTAGTTTATAAACCAAATTACCTTTACTATTTACCACATAGTGGTCTAATTACGTCAAATAAATATCCTCTTAAAAATTAAAATAAAAAAAAGTAATTTTAACATCTATTTTATCAACCTCTAAATCATAAATAGTAATAATAGAAAGGAAAAATCCAATGGATGTCATTTTTGAAAGAGAAAATATCTCATCATAATCAACACCCTCAACCCAAGAGTAGCCTTTCATAACCAACCTTGCTTTATACTAACTTAATTGACCTCATATGAACCAGTCTTTTTCTTGAACACCCATTTACAATCAAAAAGTTTTCATCCTTCAAGCAATAGGATAAGATCCCTAGATTCTCCATAATTCATACCTAATGCCTCTTCTACTTATCTAGGTTCATCCATGTTAGTATTCAATGAAAAAATACATATGTAATCATCAGGTGAATATATTTTAGTTGGTTGTCTATACCATGTGGACCTTTGAACAAGCTAAGTTGGAGGTTCTTCCTCTTATTTTGAAGATTCAAAAGTAGATGATTCCTCCTCAAATTATTATTTATATAGGGGTATTAATTCAAGTTTCTCAAGTGAAAAGGAAGTTGAGTCACATCTCCCCTTTTAGTTTTTTCTAGCTACAATATAACAAAAGGAGGGTTAGTTTCTCTAAAAATAACACTTCTACTATGTATCGACTTTCATGAAACATGGTCCCAAAGCTTTTATTATTTCACATAATAACTATATCTAATGAAGATACATTTTACAACCTTTTTCTCCAACTTCATTCACTTCTCCTTTATCACATGTGCATGTTCCCTACAACTAAAAATTGTAACATGTCTCAATGAAGGCTTATGACCTGACTGATGAGTCCAATTATTGCCTCAATTTTGTTATAATCTTCATATTTTGTTGATGCTCTGACAAACATTTCCAAAACATTTATGACTTATACTTATGTGAACTTATGCTAAGTACAACTAAAGCCACAAAATCTATGGGTAGCTTGAATGATATGTTTTGCTGACTATTATAAATATAATGCAGTATTTCATATAGTTATTTCAAGTTGTGTTCTAACATTTAAGTAGGAGTTGAAAATGTTGACTTGCATATGTGTACCGAATGTTACTAACCTTTCAAGTAAACAAGGAGTGATGTGAAGAGTGGCACAACTGCATTAAAGAAGGAGCATTAGAAGACCAACCATGGCGGGAGAATCCAGTACGGTTCAATGGATATGGTGTGCTTTGAAGGAGCTATTGTTCTAGAGAATATAGGGAATCAATCTTGCTATATTTCCTTAGAACTATTATTCTATTGTCAACAATAATTGTATTATGTCGTGGTTGTTTTATCTCCTCCATATTTGGCGAGGTTTAATGAGACTTTTTTGTTATGTTTTCAATAAGTGTCAATCCTTGATATATAGGGATTTTGATTGATTTAGTAGGTAATGAGAAAAGATAGAATTATGTATTCAGTATAGTGGAAGTTGCTCTATTTTGTTCTTCATGAGTTATTCAGTTGTTATGTAACCAGTTAAGAAGGATTTAATGGAATAGTGATTTTGGATTATTTCTTGTGTTGAGTAGTTAGCAAAAGCCAACCAAGGGGGCCCACTTGGAAGGTGGATTAGGTTAAGTTAGAATAGATTTGCTTCCTGTACTTTTCCTATTTTCAAATAGAGTTACTATTTTACTCCTGCAGCATTGCCACTGTGGTTGTTCCTACAGCATTTGCAGAGATGGGTATAGTGAATGTTTTGAGTTGTTAGATAGGCTTAGATTCATTTCATAATTTTTCTGTAGTAATTCCACTCAATAGTCAAATGTGTTTTCTTTCTTGTAGCAATAGCATAGATTCCTTTCATGTATTTTATCTTCCTACAGCATAGGTGTTATGACTCCTAAAGGAACTTAGTGCACAAACTGTGTTGTCCCATTTCAAGTCTATGTCCTTGGGTTGACAATTTAAATGCATTTCATGATGGGGATAGATAATCCACAACATAGATATATTAACCTTAAGAGAGACAATGGCATGATTATCTCTACCTATTGTGAGACTGTTCATTTTTGGCATTGTTTCTGGGGATGGTGTGAAACTAGGAACCTTAATGATTCATTTATTTTTTAGAATTAGTTTCCTATTTTTAGTCAATACCAAGAAGTTTCGAGCTTGCTTCACAATTCATCAACTTACTTTCATGCATTGAAGTAGGCGAGGTGTTCATGACAAATTTCTTCCAAAAGAACCTTTTAAACTGAAAGAAGAGTTTGAAGAACTTGAGTTACCATTTCTTGACGCTAGTCCTGAGTTTGTTGCATCATCTTCAACAAAAGAAGACACCCAAGAAACATTTGACCTCCATCCTTTTGTAGAAATATTAGCTAATTTTCATAATAATCCTACTTTAAGACCGCCTGTTGCTCAAAACCCTCCAATCAACAATACTTTCTAGCCACAATTTCAATATCCAACACCTCCAATAATGGCAGCTCCTACATTTCCATTTCCAATTCCAAGTCTTATCAATAATCCTAACCTCAAGAACATACCTACTTCAGCACTTCCAAAGTTCTATGGACTTATTACGGAGGCTCCTGACACCTTTTTTTTTGAATTTGACATACTGTGTCAAAGTTTTGACTATAATACTGATAGTCATAAGCTTAAGTTGTTCCCAGCAACACTGAAGGAGTCAGCTCTCAGATGGTTCATGGGCCTAGGAGCAAATGCAATAGCTGATTGGGATGGAATGAGAGATTTGTTTCTAAGAAAGTATAAGGAATACTGCAAGGGAAGTGATTCAAAAGGAGATGACATCTTCCGTATGTCACAAAGGGAAGATGATACATTAGAGGACTACATATCATGCTTCTTATTTAATTTTCAAAAGAACCTGCAACATGCATTGCAGGAGGATTCACAGAAGCTAATTTTTCTAAGAGGAGTGAATGAAAATTATCTTGAAGCTCTGGACCTCATGGCTAGAGGTGATATATCTCAGTATTCCTAGGATGACCTTTAGAAGATTTTTATGAACTATTCTAGAGTAGCAGTCAAGAAAGGAAGGGGATTTCGCTCAACGGTGGCTAAAGGAAGTGGCTCTGGTATTTCAAAGATGGAGATTTCAAACCTATTGTCATACTTCAAGCAAGACATCATAAATGATGTCGCTACACACTTGGACACAATGACCACTAAGAAGAAACATGCAGATGTAGAGGTGCAGCTGGCTGAATACTATCCTCATTGACGCAAACAAAAGAAGGATTATCAATGCAAATTGGTCACAAACCTAGAGAATCAGCATCTTCCAACTGAAGACTTGAAGATAGGAGAGGATGAGAAAGTATTCTTTATTTCTCAACATCGGCCATGGGCCATGAGATAAGGTATGCCTCAAGACCCATTACAAATTTCAATTCCTTATAATAATCAGTGGCAAAACTAGAATGTCCAAAGTCCTCCACAGTGTAATCAACCCAATTGGAATAATGCTTGGCCAAATAATCAACAAAATCAATGGTATCCTCCATAGCGACCCCAATGGTCACAATTTCCAAACCAATGGCAACAACCACAAGGGAATTGGCAGCCCACTAACCAATGGAGAGGACCTCAGCAATGGCCTAATCTAAATCCTAGATATCCACCTCTACCACCTCCAACAAATATACTTGCAATAATGCCACCACCTCCAAACATAGGTCCTCAAAAGAAAATGCAATTACCTACTCAACCTCAATCGAATCCCAACAGTCAATAGCCACAGCAGCAAATGTATACTACCAATGCTCAGTAGTACCCTACCTATGCACTTGATATAGCTAATATACACCTAAGATCAGGTACTACCTTGCCAGCACCTGAAGCACCCCTTACCACTGAAGTGTGAGACCTTCCTATAGCATCAGTACCAATTCTAGAGAATAATTTTCCAAATACTGTTGCATCAAAAAATGTTCCCAACTCACCTAATGCTCATACATCAGTTAAACCACCTTTTCCTTAGAGGCTCACCATGGACAAGCCCATACCAAAATAAGACCAACCATTTGATATCATTGACCAACTTAAGAACATGCATGTCTAGATTCCCCTATTTCAAGCAATAAAAGGCATTCTAGTTTATGGAAAAGCAATAGAAGCTTGTCTTAAAAATCCTGGAAGAAAGGAAAAGGATCCTATAATAGTTCATGTTATAGGACAATTGGCTGATATCATGCTAGGAAAATTGGTAATACCAAAATATTCAGATCCAGGGAGTCCAGTTGTGAATATCATCATTAATGGCCACTCTATCAAAAATGCATTAATAGACTTAGGTGTTTCCATTAATGTAATGACTAAGCATACTGTGAATAAACTGAGCATTGAAGGGTTGAGAGCTACTCCAACAATATTGCAATTAGTAGATATCTCTACTATTACCCCTGATGGAATGATAGAAGACATAACAGTAACCTTAGATTCTTGGGAGTACCCTATTGAGTTCATGATCCTCTCACCAAAGGTCAATCTTGTCGGCCACCCTGTTATTCTAGGACATCCATGGTTAGCAACAACTGATGCAAACATAAGTTGTAGATCAAGAAACATGACAATTTTAGATGGGCAAGCCACTAAGAAACTAGCATTGTATCCTCCAACTCAACCGTAGCTAGATTTGAGTACACCTATATGGCCAGACTTAGGAGATGGGGAAGAAGAACTAAATTCTGTGGTTCAGCTCATGATGATCAATAGGCAATCCTTTCTAAAGCTACAAGAGGAAGATGAAGTCATTCGGAGCATTCTTAATAATGATTGTGTTGTAATCAAAGATGTATCTGAGAGTTTTGTGTTGGAGTTAAGCACATATGAAGATAATTTTGAGAATTGTGTATTACCTCCAGAACCCAATATTATCCACCAGTTGCTACCTAGTGAAGTAAACACAAGTCCTATCCCTGAAATATCCATGCCTGACCTTACAACTACTGTTGACCTTTCTAAAGGTCATAATCTCCATGTGAATAATAAGTTTCCTTCACAACAAATGGAACAACTAACCAAACTACTGCAAACACATGAGAAAGACTTTGCATGGGACTATGGGGACATGAAGGGATTAAGCCCTACACTATTTACTCATAGGATATATATCAATGAAGGAAGCCTACCCCTTCGTCAACCTCAAATAAGGATTAACCCAGCATTAAGGGAGATAGTCAAAATTGAATTGCAAAAGCTAGTAGATGATGGCTTTATATATCCTATATCTGATAGTAAATGGGTATCACCTCTGGTTTTAGTACCCAAAAAGGGGGGTAAATGGATAATCTGTGTGGATTAAAGGGAGCTAAACAAAGCTACCAAGAAAGATCACTTTCCATTACCATTCATTGACCAAGTACTTGATACTTTGGCTGGTAAGAAGTATTTTTCCTTTGTTGATGGATATAGTGGATACAATCATGAATAGGGTAAAATATGGATGAGGTCCTAGAACAATGGTTTGCACATAAAAGAGACCCCAAAGCCAATATTTTACACTTACATGAAATTGTATTGATATAGAAAGTAAATGTAGATGATTACTATTGAAATGAAGAAATAAAGGTACTTACCTCTGAAAAAGAATCGACCGAAAACCCTGTCAAACAATCTCAAAAACTATTGATTCTGGCGCTACTAATTTGAAACTGCGAGATCTAAAAAACCCAAAAATCTTTTTCTAAGATTAGATCAGGTCGACTTTGACCCTCATAAAAGGTCAAAGACTACATTTTTATTCTAAAGGTCAATTTTGACTTTGTTCGCAGATCTCAGAAGTTCGCCGAAAAGGGTATCCAAATCCGCTCTCAGATCTGAAATTTTGCACCTATACCTGCAAGAAAAATAGTTTTGTTTGTTGGGGGGGAGGGTTTTGCCTTAGTCAAACCCAATTTAGGAATTAACCTTGAAATTGAATTGAAATTATTGGAATAAACAAAGTAAATGGAACAATTCACCTTGCTTGAGTTGAAACCCTTGTGAAGGATTCAAATCCTTGAATCCACAAGAATGGATGAATCTAGAATCAAATGTGGGATGTCTCCAATCAATTGTCTTTAGATCTTCAACACCAATCTTGAATGGATCTTGAATTAGGAAGAGGCTTGAATGGAAATGGAGGAATCTTCAACAAGAGGGCTCCATAGAGCTTGAATCCTTCAATGGCTTCTAATGGATCTCCTTGATGAATTGAATGCTTGAATGCTTGAATGCTTGATCTTCTTGCTTGAGAGCTTGAGAGATGGATTGCAAAACTTGATGGAGAAAATGAGAGAGGAAGGCTCCCTTTTATAGTGATCTAGGGCACAAGAGGGGCCTCGTAGAAAATAATAGTTAAGGGCCCATGGCACAAAACTCTAGAGAGGTGCACATGGAGAGGAAATTAAATTAAAGTCTTGACACAAAACTCTAGAAAGGGACCACCCTTAATATAGAAATAAAATAATTATTTAAGAGCCTTGTCACAAAATTTGAGGTAAGGCCAACCCCAAAGTTAATTTGAGCATTAGCCACAAAACTCAAGAAAGGATAATCTCCAATAATAAATTAGGATTCCTATACAAATATCGAGAAAGGTCCACCTCAAATATTAATTTGAGAATTTGACCCTTAACCTGAGAAATAATGGCTCTGAAGAGGGAAAAGATAAGATTTTGATGAAACCCTGAAACTGAAAGCTAACCCCGAGGATCTCAGACCCTAGGGTCAAGGATGAGGTTGTTCCTGACCAGGTTAGGATCAAGGTTGATCTTGACCAAGTTAGGATTGAGGTTGATCTTGACCAGGTCAGGGTCGAGGTCAACTTTGACCTAAAAGTTTGACCTTGACCCTGAGGTGAAGAATCTCAAGTTCATGGTCCAAGATGCCATGAAAATGCCAAGAAGAAGTGGAAAATGGGGCAGAACAAGGGAAAAAGCCAAATCCAAGTCAAATATCCATTCAAGGCATTTGACATGATCCCAAACCACTTACTCAGAGGGCTAAACACTCTTATCATGGAAGTGCTTCCATTTTAAGACAATACATTAAGCCCCCACTTTAGCAAGAGTATGGACTCAATGCAAACTCTTGGTAAAGGAGATCATAAAGAAAAAGATAATCTTATTGAAATCAAGGGACAAAGGAATCCTCAAGTCCCTAGGGACTCGAGTCTTCATCAACTCCAAGATTGCAATAAGAGAGACATCACTAAAGAGAGAAAAGGAGAGAGAGAAGTGGTTAGCTCACCCAGTAAGATGTGTGTATCTCACTGTGAACCATAAAAAGATAGGAAGGCCCACCAAGCAAACACTTGATAGTCACCCCATAATGTTGTGTACCTTCTGGTGGCATTGTGCATGTATGTAGTGCGTCTTCTGACAACTTTTATAAAGTACCCATGGATCCACCTTCTTGTATCACCATGAATATGAAATGTGTGTCTCCTCAAGATTTAGCAACTTATGTGCATTACCTTCAGAAGATTTAGCATATTGATGCATTTCTTTTTAGGATTTAGCAACTTATGTGCGTTACCTTCCAAGATTTAGCATATTAAAATTTTTGAAAAATGCGTGTCTCCTCAGGATTTAGCAACTTATGTGCATTACCTTCAGAAGATTTAGCATATTTGAAATTGGAAATGCATGTCCCTTCAGGATTTAGCAACTTATGTGTGTTACCTTCAGAGGATTTAGCATATTGAAAAACAAAAGGTTAGAACAAAAATACATAATATAAAATGAGGGAGGCCGTATATATGCCCCCCTCCTTAATATGGAAAAAACATACTACTTTGACATGTTAAGGAAAGAAAAGAACAAGGATAAAACCCTCTTCAGCATCAAGACAATATCCATAGGCAACACCTAGTCCAAACCAAGAAGGTCATAGCTCCTATGAGGCCATGGAAGGGACGAATGCAAAGAGATATCATGCAAGAAATGAAAAAGTAACCCTTGTGAGGGATAACACACTATTAAGTTTCCAAGGTGAGAGATTTATCCACCATGGAAATCCAATGTCAAACAATGAAAGAGGTTGTGATCAAGGACGGAGATCCTTAATGAAAACCAAAATTTTCATGTATGATTGGATATCACATAATAGATAGATACTGCTTAACCAAGGAAAGAGGTGAATCCCAGAAAGACAGAAAAGAAGGAGATGACATCCTTGCCCCCCAAGTGTAGGAACAAGGATGGAAAGGGACCTATTATATCACTCACAACACTATGCAAGACAATGGGCCCCCAAGTATTAGGCTAACATTGTTTACATAATGTGGAGCTCCATAATAGGAACATAAATGTTATTTAGAGAAAATAGTATTGAAATACAACTCATTGCCATATGATATATAAATAACCTTACTATCAATGAGTTGCCTAATCTTATAATGCAAAGTTTGACATTCATTAGTAGAGTGATCATGATATCTATGATATAAACAAAAAGGAAGAGTCTTTAAGTGTGGACTACATTTCTTTTTGCGTTTAGGTCTAGTAATCATCTTAGCGTGAAGGAGTTTAGGGAAAAGAACTTCTTGGTCAAATTCCTTCACAATTTCATCATGTTTTGAAGTATTATTAGAGATGTTGTTAACATTGATTTTTTGTTGAGGATTAAATCCTAATCGATAAGAATGCTCATTCCCCCTAGTGTGGAAGGGCATTTGAATACCTTGTTTATGCTTACCACATCCTTGACCATTAAATCCTTTTTTAACTAGGAAGTGATAACCAAGACCATAACAAGAAGCCATATCAGAAGGAGTCAATGGAACTTCAGTAGTCACAATATCATCCTTAGTAGATTTGACTGATTCATTATGGGTAGAAGTGGCGACAAATTTATTACAAAGGGTTTTAGAAGTAAAAACTCATTGTTCAAACCCTCTTTGTTTCTTCATAAAATCAAGATCATTAACCTTATACTCTTCAATAAAGGTAGGAGTAAAATCCAAGGTTCCCCAATCATCACCAGGAAGAGAATTAGAGGAGGAAGGATTACTATTAGGAACAAGAGTAGTGTGAGTTTGAATATTAAGACAAGGATTAGGCACATCATCTGCATGAAGAGAATACATCTTGTTATTATGTATAAACATGACTTTATGGTGAAGGGTGGAAGGAACGGCATGCATCTCATGCAACCAAGGTCTACCCAAAAGAAGGTTATAATTGAGAGGTCCAGGCATAACATGAATAGGAGTATTTAGGATGACCGGTCCTACTTTGATAGGTAAGGTAATGATGCCTAAAGTGTTCTTAGCAATGTTATCAAAGCCATGTATAGGAACATTTTCAAGTTGAATAGTTGAAAGATCAACGTTAATTGCTTTGAGCATGTCCATGCTACAAACATTAAGCCCAGATCCATTATCAATCAAGGTCCTATGAATGATACTTTTATTGGTAGAAACAAAAACCATAAGAGCATCATATTGATTTTGAACTTCTTTAGAAGGTAAATCTGTTTGAGTAAATACAATGTCAAGAGGACCCAGGGTAGCATGCATGCATTGTAAGAAGTTATCGATGTTCTCTTGATTAGGAGGTGGAGTAGGAAGAGTTGCTAGAGCTTTTTTCAAGGTTCATAGTAGGTAGGTGAAGTTTGAAGAAGCTCCCATAAATAAATCTTGGCAGGAGTATTTTGCAATTGAGTTATCAAATCATACTCCTTACTAGGAAGACGGGGTGAAGGAGGAAGAATAGGTTGAGAAGGTGGCAAAGAAGTAGAAACCACCGGATTAGGTTGAGGGTTATTCCTTGTATGATAAGTGTGAGCTATAGAATCTTGATCATTGAAAGACTCCATAGGTTTACCTTTGATAGTAATGAGAGGACAACCTTTGATAGTTAACAAGGTTTTAGGATAAACCATTTTAGTTGTCTCAACACTACAAATAGATTCACAAGAAGGAAGAAAATAAGACATCCTAGGAGGAGATGAGGTAAGATCTCGATTCTCCATAGGATCGTCACTAAAAGGGAGAGCATTAAGGGAATTCATATCATTCTCCACTAATGCCTCATCACTAGAAGGAATCTCAAATGGAGGTAAAGGATCTATACTATCATCTTCTTTCACTACAATGTCTACATGTGTTTTAGAAAAAGAGTTATCATCATGTATGAATATGTCATATATTAATAAATCACCCTCTTGTATCAAAGATTCTTTTTGAGGAGGGGATAAATCAATGTCGTTATCCAAGGGGTCATCCACAATGGTGTCATGAGGAAGAGAATAATCAACATCCAAATCCAAAGGTTCATCCCAAATAGGAGGATTATCATCCCTACCAATAAAGCACCTTGTAGGGTTTCCATAATTCACTAGAGCTTGATCCCTAGAGGGGGAAGAAGGACATCTATTAGGAGAAGAATTAACATCAATCCTCAACTCCTCTCCATAAAGAGAAATATGACGGAGATCACATGTAATAAATGAAGTCTTTCTAGGTGTAACACCATGCAACATTTGAAACAACTTATGCACCATGATAATAAATAGATCTAGATATATCCAAATGCATTCAAATGAGATCTATAAGCATGAAAAAGAAATCAAACACCATAAACACAATAGGGCATCTAATTTCACAAAAGAAAGGGGTAAGTGTGTCAAGTTCACCAAAATGTAAAAGGATAAAATGTGGATGGGGTCCTAGAACAATGGTTTGCACATAAAAGAGACCCCAAAGCCAATATTTTATACTTACATGAAATTGTATTGATATAGAAACAAAATATAGATGATTAATATTGAAATGAAGAAATAAAGGTACTTACCTCCAAAAAATAATCAGCTGAAAACCCTATCAAACGATCTCAAAAAACTGTTGATTCTCACAATATTTAATCAAAACTACGAGATCTAAAAAACCCAAAAATATTTTTTCAAGATTAGATTAGGTCGACTTTGACCCTCATAAAAGGTCAAAGGCTACATTTTTATTCTGAATGTCAATTTTGACTTTGTTCGCAGATCTCAGAAGTTCACCAAAAAGGGTATCCAAATCCACTCTCAGATCTGAAATTCTACACCTATACCTGCAAGAAAAATGGTTTTGTTTGTTGGGGGGGAGGGGTTTACCTTAGTCAAACCCCAATTTAGGAATTAACCTTGAAATTGAATTGAAATTGTTGGAATAAACAAAGTAAATGGAACAATTCACCTTGCTTGAGTTGAAACCCTTGTGGAGGATTCAAATCCTTGAATCCACAAGAATGGATGAATGTAGAATCAAATGTGGGATGTCTCCAATCAATTGTCTTTAGATCTTCAACACCAATCTTGAACGGATCTTGAATTAAGAAGAGTCTTGAATGAAAATGGAGGAATCTTCAACAAGAGGGCTCCATAGAGCTTGAATCCTTCAATGGCTTCTAATGGATCTCCTTGATGAATTGAATGCTTGAATGCTTGAATGCTTGATCTTCTTGCTTGAGAGCTTGAGAGATGGATTGAAAAACTTGATGGAGAAAATGAGAGAGGAAGGCTCCCTTTTATAGTGATCTAGAGCACAAGAGGGGCCTCATAGAAAATAATAATTAAGGGCCCATGGCACAAAACTCTAGAGAGGTGCACATGGAGAGGAAATTAAATTAAAGTCTTGACACAAAACTCTAGAAGGGGACTACCCTTAATATAGAAATAAAATAATTATTTAAGAGCCTTGTCACAAAATTCAAGGTAAGGCCAACCCCAAAGTTAATTTGAGCACTAGGCACAAAACTCGAGAAAGGATAATCTCCAATAATAAATTAGGATTCCTATACAAATATCAAGAAAGTTCCACCTCAAATATTAATTTGAGAATTTATCACTTAACCCGAGAAATAATGGCCCCAAAGAGGTAAAAGATAAGATTTTGATGAAACCCCGAAACCAGAAGCTAACCCCGAGGATCCCAGACCCTAGGGTCAAGGATGAGGTTGTTCCTAACCAGGTTAGGATCGAGGTTGATCCTAACCAGGTCAGGATCGAGGTCAAATTTAACCTAAAAGTTTGACCTTGACCCTAAGGTCAAGAATCTCAGGTTCATAGTCCAAGATGCCAGGAAAATGCTAGGAAGAAGTGGAAAATGGAGCAGAATAGAGGAAAAAGCTAGATCCAAGTCGAATATCCATTCAAGGCATTCAACATGACCCCAAACCACTTACTCAGAGGGCTAAATGCTCTTATCATGGAAGTGCTTCCATTTTAGGATGATACAAATCAAATAACTATTGCTCCAGAGGATCAGGAGAAGACTACATTCACATGTCCATGGGGGACATATGCATATTCAGTTCTACCTTTTGGGTTGTGTAATGCTCCAGCAACGTTTTAAATAGTTATAATTAGCATTTTTGCTGACATGTCACATGACTATATGGAGATATATATGGATGACTTTACAACATTTGGAGTGACATTTCAAGAGGCTTTGAAGAATCTTGAAAAGGTACTAATCCAGTGTAAGGAGCATAATCTATCCCTTAATAGTGAGAAATGCTTTACGATGATGTAGGAAGGAGTGGTACTAGCACATTTCATTTCAATAGCAGGAATTCAAGTGGACCCAGCTAAAGTTGAGGTAATACTTACACTACCTACTCCTACTAAACAAAAAGATGTAAGATCTTTTGTAGGACATGCTAGATACTATAGACACTTTATTCAAAATTTTAGTCAAATTGCTAGTCCTTTGTACACATTGCTTACCAAACAAGCTGAATTTAAGTGTACACAAGCATGTGATGAGTCCTTCCTACAGCTAAAGAAACTCCTAACAACTGCACCAGTCCTAAAAGGACCGGATTGGTCTATTCCATTCCACATCCATACAGATGCATCAGATTATGCCATAGGTGATGTGCTAGGACAAAAGCCTACTAACCTTGAGAATGCAATTTACTATATTAGTAAAAGCCTCCATGGCCCTGAATTGAACTACATAGTTACTGAAAAGGAATTCCTAGCTGTAGTTTATGCATTGAACAAATTCTGACACTATGTCACAAGCTATCCCATTTTTGTTCACACTGATCACTCAACAATAAAATATCTGATGAACAAACCTGCTATAATAGGTAGATTGGCAAGATGGATCTTACTATTGCAGGAATTTGATATAGCAATTGTTGATAATCCAGGAAAGGCCAACGTAGTTGTTGACTACTTGTCTAGACTACAAAATGCTAATGAAGACACTACTCAGGTTGAAGATACATTTCCAGTTGAACACCTATTCCATATAGAAATCAAAAACCCATGGTATGCAAACATAGCCAATTATCTTGCAGCAAATAAGATGCCCCCACATTTTTCTCAGAAAGACAAGAAAAAACTTGCAAAGAAAAGCTTTCAATTTTCATGGATAGATAACAATCTATTTTACACTGGTCTAGATTAGATTATGAGAAGGTGTGTGAGAGAAGATGAAGTATATGATATACTCCATGCTTTTCATGATGAGCCTTGTGGAGGTCACTTTGCAGCAAAGTGAACAGCCCTGAAAATCTTAACAATAGGATATTATTGGCCTCGGTTACATAAAGATGCAATTAGTTATAAAAAAAATGTGATAAATGTCAAAGGATGGGTCATCCAACGAAATCAGATGAGATGCCAGTTAATCTACAAGTAGTAATGACACCCTTTGATAAGTGGGGCATGGACTTCATTAGACCAATTGATCCTCCATCAAATGGAAAATCCTACATCTTGGTTTGTACAAATTATTTGACAAAATGGGTAGAAGTGAAAGCTATGCAGAATGCAAGGGATGAAAAAGTAGCAAAATTCTTGTATGAGGAAATTTTTACCAGGTATGGAGTCCCCAGAGAGGTTGTAACAGACCAAGGAGAATAGTTTGCATCAAACCTAATCACTAAGCTAATGAAGGAGTATAGCATAAGGCATCAAAAGTCTAGTCCTTATCATCCGCAAGCAAACAGACAAGCAAAGGTGACAAATAGATAAATAGAGGCAATATTAACAAAGACAGTATAGTTGCATCGCAAGGATTGGAGCAGTCGATTAAAAGAAGCAATCTGGGCTTACCGTACCATATGGAAGACAACAACAGGGTTCATGCCATTTGAATTGGTGTATGGAAAAGCAACAATGTTGCCCGTAGAATTTGAACATAAAACATTATGCACAGCACTTGAACTAAACATCAATCTCCTTATAGCACAAATAGAATGTCTCCTCCATCTCAACTCATTGGATGAAATGCACAAGTTAGTATTGGAAAGAACAGAGCTAATCTAGAACCAAAGGAAAAGATGGCATGATTCACATATCAAGAACAAGCAATTTCAAGTAGGAGATTGGGCTTTATTATATGATTCCAGATTCAAGGAGAACCTGGGAAAGCTGCAAACCAGATGGCTAGGACCCTATGAAATTCAATGTCTTTGATAATGGAGCAGTTCAGTTGACCACACTTGATCCAGTCCAATTTAAGCTGCTAGTCAATGGACACCGCTTACGCTTGTATCACAAGCCTCAAACCAAAGAAGAATTCTTGAAACAATTCAACATGCATAGTTTAGCAGCCCCTCAAGAAATAGTTCCTGCAGCATAAGGTGAAAGCCTTCCTCCTGCAGCATCACCATGACATATGTTCACCAGCACTCATAATAAAACTTCATTTAATGGAGTATACTTCTTCATTCATTTTTCTCTTTTCTTCTCACCAACTCATCTCATTCCTATTTCTACCACCCACTCAAACACCATGTCACCCACAATTTCTATTTTCAAATGCTTTCAATAAAATGCCACATCAGCAATCTTATGCGGCCATCAGAATTGACACTCTTATCAGCTCACATTCATGTACAATAACTAATCGCTAGGTACAACTTTCTAACTTCTTACTTACTTTTAGCACACATGTTAAATTAATTATATCTAGTACTACATTAATTATATAATATATGCATAAAGCCAGTTTCCCAACCTCATGCTCAATTTATCAAGTGAGGACACTTGTTAAACTTTTGTAGGGGGTAGGGGAAGTGTACTAACTTCCAAGTGTCATTCCTAAACTACCCTTGTCACATCCCTGTCACATCGGTGTTGTACTTAGGTTGTGTTCCATTAATTCTTTTAATCCTACACACATTTGTTGTACTTTCAAATTTCAATTTCTAGAACTTGACATGATTTTAAAAGGACCATAATTAAATTGTGAGGTAACTCGCACTTAAGGTTGTGATGTCCTCTGAAATCAATGACATTATTATTGATCATGTTAAGCACAATGGAGGTAATGTAAGAGAAAATATCAACATTTTCAAGAATAGCAATTGGGATTTCAAAAATAAGGTATTTGCAGAGTATAGGGAGACTGAGGATTAGTAGAAAATTGAAGACTGGTCATTGCTAAGATGGGTGGACAATTACAGAGACATGAACCAGTTGTCCATGGTATTTTGCTAGCAGATGTTGAAGCAGTCCACAGATTCAATGCATGTGGCTGGCTTGGCTATTTTCTTTAGCTGACCGAGTTTAATGAGGAGGTTGCAGCAGAATTCATGAGCACTTTTGAAGAAGGACAAGCAACTGTGTGGGGTTTGACAGATGTTACTACTGAAGAGAGAATTGCAAAATTTACAGGGTTACTAGTTGTTGGAGAACATTATCCAAATGATCATGACGCTAGGTCATCTTGAGCTTAATTCTCCAGTCTGGGTGATCCTCCACTTGAAATTACTAAGCAGGGGTGCATGAGATTGTCTCTTCCACAACCATTTTTAGAATTGGCTACACACATTATCAGGTATTTAACTTGTGAAGGAATATTTTCAAACCTACATGCCCATCATTTCAAATTGATTAGTTGTATCAGGCATAATCTTCAAGTCAATGTTCCCAATTTTCTTTATAATATGTTAAGCATTAGTGTCAAGGAAATGCAAAAGGGTAATGCAAATTCCATTAGTCACCATGCCCTAATCAAGCTTTTGGTTGAAAAATCTCTTAGGGATGTTTCTCCCATGTCATGGGAAGAATTTGTCCAATTTAAAACTTTGCAACCCCAAGTAGATCTTGTGGCCCAACCTCTAGAAGATGCAGTAGAATCTTTTGGCCCTACTAAAGAAGTAGCTATGAAAGAAAAAGAACTGGAATTACCCCCAGAAAACCAACCTCTTGAACCTATTCTAGAGAGTAATATACCCACTTCTTCCTCAAGAAAAGGAAAGCAGAAAGTTGGAAAAGAAATCCCTAACTTAGAAGGTGAAATTTCAAACCCTGCAATTCAAATAAATAAAACAAAATGGTCGAGTCCTGCAATAACTGTTCCTGCAGCATCTACTCCTATAGCACATAAGCCAAAAAGGTCTCACCAACCTAAAACTATAGTGGTTGAAGAGGAAACTATGCATAGAAGCCCTCACATGTGAGGACAAGTCTCTCCACCTTCCCTTCAAAACCCAACTATTCCAGCACCAAAACCTGCTACAGAGCCCTCTGTTGAATATATTCCTGATGACTCCCCTATGCAGGTAGAACCCCATCATATGGAAGAGCCTCCTAATGATAAAGAACCTAGCAGTAGCATGCCACATAATGATCAAGGAATGCCTGAGTAGAGCCCTGATGTAATGCAAGAGAGCATTCCTATGAATGTTCAATCTACTCCTCCTCGGCATCCTGTATATTCCAATGTACCCATTATACCCTACCGATCAATGTGGCTCACTGACTACTTTCAGCGGGCTGCTAAAGAGAAGAAAAAGAAAGCTTAGATGCAAGAGTTCCCTTAATCAACAATTTAGTCTGTCCTCTTTCATCTATACAACCATTTTATCTTTCAAAAGACATGGTGGAAGTAGGAAAGAAATCAAATGCAAAGGGGGATGTTTGATAAGGATGAGGAAATTGTTGCTCTCAAGGAGCAGCTAAAGAAACAAAAATAGAAAATGGACAAGGCTCTAAAACTAGCTGACCAGGTCATAGCTTGTAGACCACCACCTAGGGTATATGTTATTTGCTTAAAGGAGAAATTTTTGTTGTTCCAGCTTATGATGACAATCAAGGATATTGATTGTGAATTCAAGTCAGTCCAAGAATTCTATGGTTTGTATCATACTCTACCATCATGGCAACAAAATATATTATGTGAGTTCTATTTGCACAATTTTATTATCCCACATGAAATGGAGTGGAATCCTCTGCTCTATATAGGGGACATTCACTTAAGGGCCTTGATGTCATGGATGCATAATGAGACAAACTATGATAGATAGTTGAACACTTACAGGGATCTAGAGAAATTTGAGCCTTTGCCATTAAGGGCTGAGTCACATAAGCCTGATGTTCTTTTGAGGGATTGGCTCAATTTGACTTATGGGAGACCAAAGCCTGAAATCAGGGAGAAAGTATTTGCATTAAGGGATAAAGTTTGCAGAGATTAGTAGACATTGCCTAATTTTACAGCCCAAAGAGCTCTTTCAGGGGTCAAAAGCGGGTGGAACAGATTGCTAGAAGATTTTAGGAAAGCAGAACCACATAGCCCAATTAATTATGAAGCAGCTGTCCATAAAGTGACTAATTACATGCAGTTGGGATGATAGCCCAGAAGGGAATTATGGATGCCCTTATCCTTCCAGCCACCTACACTCTTTTGGCCCCTATACAACATCAATACTACTAGATTGGATCAGTTGGTTGAGGAGCATCAAGGAAATCACTTGGAATGCACAAGGGGGTTTTACTACACTTTCAGAAGTGGAAAGAAGGGAAAGACAACCATCGGTGATTTTAGGACCATAGCTAGGAAGTACAATGCTTGAGGACAAGCATTTTGTTAGTAGGGGGCAGATGATGAGTCCAATTATTGCCTCAATTTTGTTATAATCTTCATATTTTGTTGATGCTCTGACAAACATTTCCAAAACATTTATGACTTATACTTATGTGAACTTATGCTAAGTACAACTAAAGCCACAAAATCTATGGGTAGCTTGAGTGATATGTTTTGCTGACTATTATAAATATAATGCAGTACTTCATATAGTTATTTCAAGCTGTGTTCTAACATTTAAGTAGGAGTTGAAAATGTTGACTTGCATATGTGTACCAAATGTTACTAACCTTTCAGGTAAACAAGGAGCGGTGTGAAGAGTGGCACAACTGCATTAAAGGAGCGTTAGAAGACCAACCATGGTGGGAGAATCCAGCATGGTTCCGATGGATATGTCATGCTTTGAAGGAGCTGTTGTTCTAGAGAATATAGGGAATCAGTCTTGCTATATTTCCTCAGAACTGTTATTTTGTTGTCAACAGTAATTGTATTATGTCATGGTTGTTTTATCTCCTCCATATTTGGCGAGGTTCAATGAGACTTTTCTGTTATGTTTTCAATAAGCAGAAATCCTTGATATAAAGGGATTTTAACTGATTTAGTAGGTAATGAGAAAAGATAGAATTATGTATTCAGTATAGTGGAAGTTGCTCTGTTTTGTTCTTCATGAGTTATTCAGTTGTTATGTAACCAGTTAAGAAGGATTTAATGGAAGAGTGATTTTGGATTATTTCTTGTGTTGAGTAGTTAGCAAAAGCCAACCAAGGGTGCCCACTTGGAAGGTGGATTAGGTTAAGTTAGAATAGATTTGCTTCCTGTACTTTTCCTATTTTCAAATAGAGTTACTGTTTTACTCCTGCAGCATTGCCACTGCGGTTGTTCATGCAGCATTTGCAGAGACGGGTATAGTGAATGTTTTGAGTTGTTAGACAGGCTTAGATTCATTTCATAAGTTTTATGCAGTAATTCCATTCAATAGTCAAGAGTGTTTACTTTTGTGCAGCAATAGCATAGATTCCTTTCATGCATTTTATCTTCCTGCAGCATAGGTGTTATGACTCCTAAAGGAACTTAGTGCACAAACTATGTTGTCCCATTTCAAGTCTATGTCCCTGGGTTGACAATTTAAATGCATTTCATGATGGGGATAGGTAATCCATAGCATAGATATATTACCCTTAAGAGAGACAATGGCATGATTATCTCTACCTATTGTGAGATTGTTCATTGACCATGTCTCCATAGGAATTTTATCAATAAGAGTTGATGTAGGAGAATTGTTAATCAAGTAGAAAGAAATGGTAATAGCTTCAACCCAAAAAATTTGTTCTAGACTAATACTACTTAACATACTCCTTGCCTTCTCCATTAACATCTTATTCATTCACTTTACAACTCCATTCTTCTATGGAGAATACATAATTTCCTTTTGTCTATAAATGCCACAATCTTTACAGAATCTATCAAAACCTTTAGAGAAAATTTTACGATCATTATCAGTGCTCAAACACTTTATTTTCTTTCCAATCCATAATTCAACCATTTCTTTAATTTCTTTAAATTGATTAAAATTTTAAGATTTTCTCTTTAGTAAATATACACATGTCCTATTATAATCATCAATAAATGAAACATGATATGTTGATTTTCCAATAGAAGGAACATCTACAAGACCAAACACATTAGAATGAATAAGATCCAACATACCACAAGATTTATGAGAGCTTGAGTGAAACTAAACATGGTTTATTTTCCATAAATACAATGCTCATAGAAATAAAAATAAATATTACATTCATTCAAACTTTCAACAAGGATTTTTTTTATTTTTCAAGATGCTTAGACCCTTTCCTCTAATGTGGCCATGTTTATAGTGACATAGTATAGTCTTATCTATAGGTAACTTTGATTTAGAATAAAAATACCCCTTAGGTAAACAAAATTCATGACCGTTAGTTGAAGGTGAAAACCTCATCTATTCCAACAAAGTATTCACAAATTTTATTCACAAATGTACTATTACACTCAATAGAGTACACATCTAGCTTATACAATGTGCCAAATATAAGACCTTTAGCAATCATCATAGAACTTCTCATCATTTTACATCATGCATAAAAAAGAACACATATATACCTACATCGATTAGTTTTCTTATAGATAACAAGTTTCATTTTAGTTCAGGGATATGGAACATACCATTAATCCTTCTTATTCTACCATAAAGAAACCTAATTATGACTTTACCACAACCAAAAATATCTATATGAGAATTAGCACCCATGTACACCTTACCTCCATTAAATTATTCATATTCAAAAAATAAATCTTTATTATAGGTCATACAAAAATATGTGCCTGATTCAATTAAATATGCATCATTACCTACATGAATAGCCAAAGCTATAATGAATGCATCACCATCTTCCTTCTCAAAATCAAAATCAAATTTCTTCTTTTTTCTCTTCGTTTCCTCTTTGTAGACCTTATAGATGTGTTGAGGCTTACTACAACTCCAACAAATAACTTTGGAATTTTTAGGAGATTTGGATCTCCCCTTACATTTGGATTTATTATTCTCATAATCATTATTTCCCTTTTCCTTAGGTCTTCCATGAAAACTTATGGCCTCTTTAGCATTGATGGATACCTTCCTCCTAATCTTTGTAGAAAGAAAAGAACCCACCATAGCTTCAGTCTTCAAAATACCAATGGCCATAACAAGAGAATCCTATGAATCAAGGAAAGAACAAAGTAAGATCTGACATTTATCCTCCTCATCCATCTTGACACCAACATATGTCAATTAATCCACCAACATATTGAATGTTTCCAGGTGGTCTTTAAGCCATTCGTTCTTTTCCATCATCAAGGAATACAATTTATTCCTCAAGAAAACCTTATTCACCAAATATTTGGCTTGAGACATTTCACTAAGCTTTGTCCATAGTTTTCTTGTAGATGTATCTTCATGGACATTGATTAGAATAGAGTCTACCATGAAAAATCAAATTAGAATCTTGGTTTTATCACCCATAACATCATATTTAGTAGCCTTAGTCAGATATGTAGATCTCAAAACATTCTCATTAATGGAATCCCATAGATCTCAATCTATTAATAGATCCTACATTTCCAGCTTCCACATCCCAAAATTATTTCCAAAAAATTTATCCACTTAGATATTCTCACTTATGAACTTGCCATGTACAATTCTTGCAACAAGATAATAAAGTATTTTCTACACAAGCTCCCAATGAAAATTGGATTAGTTAAAAAAATTGAACAAGCCACAACTAAAACAAAAGATTAACAAGCTCTAAGACCACTAGTAAGGAAGCTAAAGTAGTAGAACAACTTCCTACACTAACCTTGAGAGGAGGGTTATATAAAAAAATATTATATCTTTATAGAAATTATAAAAATATAACATAAATAACATGTATGCCACCACATAGTGATTTACATAGGGAAGACCCTTTCAAGAGAAAACCCCACGCTCCAAAAGTTTCCCAATATATATTTTAAAATAAAAACAAATTAAAACATTCTTGTAGGGAAAGCTTCTCACATGAATTGTTACACTAGTTACACACACTTTCAAAGCCTCAAAGGCCTTGAAATTTAAATTTGAAACATTCATTCACAACTTTAAATTGAAGACTTGAATATCTTCAAATCTAGACATGATCTCACAACAAAAATTTACCGACATGTTTATCTATTCAATTTTTAGTGTTGGAGAAACTTTTGCACTAGTTTGTAATCAAATATAAACTTACTAAAAATAGTATCCTTATGTAAATGCAAGGTTGAGACACCATTTTCCTAACACCACTTAGGTTTCTTTTTGCATTTTTCTCTAATAAATTTGATAAATATTTCTTTGGGTTTTTACTAATGGTTTTCCTAGATGTTTCCTTCTATATACCCTCTCTGATAAAAAAATCCATACAAGTCTAGAAATTCTAAGTATAGGACATTTTTTTGGGTGTTTTTGTGTTCTATCAAAGTTTCAAAATGTTAGTTTTTTCCTTACCTTCATGACACCCACTCAAGTCTTGACATTCTGACATAATACTCTATTAAAATTTATAATCATGGTATCAAACTTGACTCTATCTTGGTACCATTTAATTAGCATCATTAATCTTCGATACGTAAATATTTCAACTAAAATTCCTAAGTCTTTCCCTTTTGTTAAGTCTTTGAGATTTTCCTTATTTAAGAAGCCTTTTAATCTTAGTCATGTTTTCTTAGTATTTGTTATCAAAAAATCCCTAAAGTCTTTAAATCCAAGGATTCAAAACATCTCTGATTGGCATACCTCATTCGCTTCCTCCCTAATCCCTAACTACTAAATCAAATTAGTTTTTAGAATTAGAGTTTTATGTTTCATTTTACTTGTGTACCATTTTCATGCCATCCCTAAGATTCATTTTTCTTGACTTATAGAAATTTCTTAATTATATTTTTAGATTTTTAGACTCATCATTATATCATGCCTCCCCAAACCCTTCATATATCCATTGATACCTTTGTATTTACTATTGTCATAAAAGTTTGCACCCATTCTTGGGGTATGACCCTAAAGAAACCTTGTGAAACATTGAGACAACATCCCAAGTGTGGGACTTTCTCATGTGAGGTTGAATCTCCAGAGAAGGCCAACTTCCTTATAATCAGGATGCGCCTAAACTACTAACTTTGAGGGAAAGGGAGAAGGATTGCAAAAATTTAAAGTGGGTGTGCACCAGATTGAAATACAGTTTCTCCCTACTTATAATTGCACAAAACATTAATAAAAGACCACAAAAACATACACAATTCTTGATCTAATTCCACCCCAAAGACAAAAATGTAGGTTAGAACCTATTAGCTACTACAAGGAAAGATACACTCACAAGACAACAACTATAAGCAATTTAACACTACATTCAAGCTAGGAATAGAGAAAGAGACATTCCAATACAAGGCAAGATAACACGCATGAGATATTAGAATGCAAGAAGAGGTCAAAAAAATAAGGAATTTCATTAATGGAAGGTAAAGAAAAGTATAGTTGGAGGGCATAGTCATTGCAAGAAAACTAGAGGAGAACTGAGTTTTTAAAATATGTACATAAATTGCCTTTATAGATTGGGCATAACTTTGATTACAACATTAGAGTTCAAACCTCAACTAGACTGGAGTTAGGTTATAGAAGGATGAAGAAATAAATATTAGATAAAGATTTGATCTTTGTTTGGAACTAGATTTATGGAAGTGACAAAAATAGCCAAATGAATGCATCTAATAGATGGAAGGGATAAATCATGCCCCTACAAGTGATAAATGAGCATGGGATGCACTAGCATCATGTTACAGAGCCAAAAGAAGTGGTTTGACATTGAATTTTTACTCTTGGTACTATGTAATGGCCACAAACAATCAAATCAAGTCATTGGAAAAGAAATGTTGAATCAGAAAACATAACATGTTAACCCACCATGTAATATTGACGTGGTGTTGACCCATTGCAACATCATGGTTTCACACTTAACCTTGAGAAGTAGGATGAAGAAAAAGTGAAATGGTGACAAATGGAGCCATTGATCTAACTGAAGATTCCCAAGCCAATGCTTTTAAGAACATGGTTTAATGGGCCCACCCAAGGAAACATAACCCACGTGTTGACTAGTCCACATGACAAAAGATGATTGGCCATAGAGTTTTGTACTTAACTCCAATGAGAAGGGAGAGAAAATGTGAAATGGAAAATATTGGGAAAACATGATGTATTGGCCCACCTGAGGTTTTGGTGATACATGTCATACTGACATTTGCCCCATCGAGGTGACATTTTCCTTAAAAGAAGCATACAACGATGTGAGATGTCATGTCGATGAACTCTGCGGACATAATATTTCAGTGAGATTCTCACTGACATTTGGTCCTTTAAGGTACAAGGATAACATGACATGCTAGCCACTAGAAAATATGACGTATTAACCCACTGTAATAGAGTTTAGCCCATGATAATGTCACTCAAATCGGTTATCTATGATGGGATAATGGTGGCTAAAATAGCCAACATTTACCTTCAATGTTAGACTTTACTCCTTCCCTTCATTTTAGTACCTATCATAAGGTACTCTTAATTCTTGTTCCTCGACATTTAAAAAAAATTAACCTTTATTGGGATTGCTCATTTAAACTTCCTCCATTCTACATATCTTAATGGCATGAGTTCCTTGATAGCTCCAACTCCCAATGCCTTGACTAAAGGTATGTTGTATGGATTCTTTTCAACCCCCAATATTTGAAAAATATTGTCTTTTTATAATGTAGATTTCACCTACACTCTGCATAATATTTAAGCTCATTTAAGACTAGTCATGTTGCCCAAATCTCCAAAATTGTATTTTTGCTACCTAAGCACATTATTGATCTAATAAATACATATTAGGATTTTGTTTCAAGCATTAATAATGTAAGTGACCTAAATTTACAATTAATGTTCAATGGTAAGCTCTACAACAACCAAAAATGATTAAATCATTTCATTCTATTTTTTTATTTTGCAAAATGTATTCAAAGAGGAGAAAAAAGAAATAAATGCATTTCATCCAAGGCATTGAGCTTTATTGGTTTAAACATTGGGTTTTCATTATGGAGACCCAAGCTCAATTCCCCAAAGGGACATCTAAATTGGAATTCTAAATTTTCACTCTTGGTCTACCATTGTTGGTGAGGTGGTTTCTAAATATAAACTTGATTTCTATGTAGTGGTCTTGCAAGAAGAGGTAAAAAATAGGGAATTTCATTAATGGAAGGCAAAGAAAATAAAGTTGATTTCTAAATACAAGGCAAGCTAACATGCATGATATATTAGAATGCAAGAAAAGGTTTAAAAAATAGGGAATTTCATTAATGGAAGGCAAAGAAAATTATGGTTGCAAGGCATAGCCACTGCAAGAGAACCAGAGGAGAATAAATTTTTTAAAATATGTACATAAATTGTCTTTATAGATTAGGCATAACTTTGATTACAACATTAGAGTTCAAACCCGAACTAGACTAGAGTTAGGTTACAAAAGGAATAAGAAATAAATATTAGATAAAGATTTGATCTTTGTTTGCAACTTGATTCATGGAAGTGACAAAAATGGCCAAATGAATGTATCTAATAAATGAAAGGGATAAATCATGCCCCTGCAAGTGACAAATGAGCATGGGATGCACTAGCATCATGTTAGAGAGCCAAAAGAAGTGGTTCAACATTGAATTTTTGTAATGCCCCTCCCATAGTCTGATTTTCTGTATGTTATGGTTATTTTAGGATGATGAATTATATGTTAGGATATCATTGATGCTTATGGTTTTACCGACCCCACACTTGCATGTGTATGGTTGGCGTGCATGTTTTATATTTTTGTTTGATGTGCTTGATGTGGTTGAGGGACAGAGTCATAGTTACTTTCTTGCGAGATCCAAACTATCGAATGATCCCCGCCATTGTCTATTATATATCTATACATGTATGTACATGCTTGTCTTTTATGTAGGTTTGTAGGTACCGATTATCGACTTCCCTATATTGTTAGGATGAGCGTGCCCTATCGCAATATCTCAAATGGTAAGAGAGGGGATATAACACATAGGTCCAAATCCTAACCTAAGCCATGATATTATCTTGAAATAGTGGACAAGATTTTGCTATCCTACCCTTTTTAAACTCATCTAGTGGATGTGAATTTATAACCCCTTGCTTGAGTATGTATGTGGTTCTTTAGGTTCATTTGATTTTGGTTGTTGGTGTGATTTCTATATTTAGATTATTTAATTTGATTAAATTATGTAATTTTAAATAAATTAGATCTTTGCTATTTTTTTTAGCTATTTATATGAGAGATTATTTAATTAAATACAATTTATTTAGTTTATTGTATGGTAGAAGTATTTAATTAATGAGAATTAATTAAATACATTCACCTTAGAATTATTTAATTGTAAATTTAACCTTTTTCAGTCAAAAGGTATTTATTAATTTAGGAATTAATTTAGCATGTGGAAATTATTGTAGACTAAATGTTTTATTTTTAAACTATTAGAATGCATTAAGTTGCACAAGCAAATTGAGTAAATTAAATTAAAGGTATTAGTTTGTTTTTAGTTAAGTGTTTTCAACAAAGTCAAAGTGGAGAAGAGACTTTAGTTCAACTGAAATTAAACTAAAATTTAGAGTTTAATTTATGCAAAGCTTTTTGGAGTTGAGTTCCAACTCTTGGATGAGGAATGAAATTCCTATATGTTGAGGGTTTGGCTATTATTCTCAACACACAGGTTTTGAGAGATTTTGGAAAAGGATGAATTTTGGGAATAATTATCTTAGTAGCTTGGATTTTATCTTCGTTCTGGTCTTCGTTGAATCTACATAATTTGGGGTTGAGGTAGGGTTTGATTATTATTATTATTTTATTTCAAATCTCTGCAGGAACTGTAAAGAGTGTATTCTTTGTGCATGTTAGATCTGTATGTTTGATGGGTTTTGTGTTGTTTGTTACTTGTTGAGTTTTTAGAGAATTTGATTTAGCATGCAATTCATTTTTGGTAATCTTTACCTATCTATAATAAGATTTGGAGGGTTGTAAAATCTGTAGAAAAACATGAAAACCCTAGGTTCAAATTTATGATAGAGAAAACTCTTGTATTATTGTTTAGATAATCAGTATTCTCAATATCACCTTAGAAATTAATCACTGATAAAACCCAGATGGAATTAGTGTTTCAATTATTTTTGAGAATTAAATTAAATTGGGAAAATATGTATGATTGTGGCATAAATCTATTTAGAATTTTTTAGATCTTTTATATATATATATATATATATAATAATAAATAATTGATGGTTTTAATTTAAATAAAATTAAACTAAATTAAAATTCAATTTATTAAAAAACAAAAAAATAATAATTTAAAAGTTTTAAGGGGGGGGATTTAAACCTCGACCCACCCCCTGGCCACACAAACTACGGGTTGTTGGCGATAGCCGTAAGGTTATTGTCGATAGTCCCTAGGGGCTGTCGTGCGACAACTTACATCTGCGATCGACAATCCTTAGGGACTGTCGCTGGCAGACCTTAGGTTGTCGTCGACAGACCCTAGGGGCTGTTGCAGTAGTGATGGTACTATCGCAGGCACACCAATGGGGCCCATGGGTCCCCAAACATTTAACATTGGCATTTTTTTTTAAAAAAAATTATATATATTACTTTGTTTTTTTTTTAAACTATTTTTTTTTAATAAAGGAAGTTTGTGCTTTTAATATAGTTATTATTATCGTGGGTAATTTTATTGATAAAATATTAATAGATGTGTGATGGTTTTTTTTTTTTAATTTTTATTAAAGAACCTTTTTGTTTTGATAGGGTTTATTGCATCCTCAAATTATGAAGTAATTGTGAAATTATATTGTATCAGTAATTTTAATTCCTAGGATCAATTTATTTCATGAATGTTATAAATCAATCTATTAGGGTTAGAATTTAATTATTTAACGTAGTTATATTGTGTTAGGAATTATTAAATAAATTAATTTTGGTGATGGAATTTTCTTACAAATTAGTTTATTTTATTAAATTCTACTTATGTATTCTTGCCTTCTATATTTTGGCTTAAAAGGGAATTAGTATGTTGACCTAATAGGTTGTTTCCAGAGGTGGGTTCAGGGGTAATTGTTCATGTTTGTTTGTCTTGCATACTCGATTGCAATGGATTGATTTGACCCAACCCTATGTGAAGATTGTTCTCTTATACTCTTCTGTGATGTTTTGTATGCTCCATGGCCTTGATTTTGTTATTCAATAATGGTTGTGTTAGTGGACTATGTGGACACTTGGAGAGTTTTTTTGTGTTGTTATGGTTAGAGACCTATTGCATGTTTTTGGTGTTTTGTGGGACAATCCTGAGAGACATTATTATTATTATCTTTTGATGTTACTTGGGTTGTGAACCTAGGTAGGTTAACTAAGTGTATAAGTGGGAAGTGGCTTGTAATTAGTATCGGAGCCCGCAAGTGGCTTCCAAGATATCCTATTGCAAGTGGCTTAATAAGTGATAATTAAATGACATTGAGAGTTTAAAATAAATTAATAAGATATTGTGTGCCTTGCCCATGCATGAGTTCTTGATTGAGTTTTGACTAGAATGGGAGTGGGAAGATGCTTGCCGCCTATGTGGACTGGATATAGCATAGTTAGAACCTTGTCTACACGAGAGGTTATTGATACCACATAGTCACTAGGGCACTGAGGTCTTGAGAGACTACCAAGATAACCTTAGAGTTGGCTCGTGTGATGACACTTCTCTTTATGCATCTTAGGTTTCCTACACATGTTGGTTGCCTCTGGTTGAGTATGTTTTACCTTGTTATCCTATTGTACCTTTGAGTTAGAATACTTTCAGGATCTCTTCCTTAGCTTGTATTATGTTTATTGTTGATGTATGTTATCTGAGTGGGGTCTTTTTTTATCTCCTTAGCATAATGAGAGTGGACCATTTAGGTTCCACGAGGTCGAGTGGTAGTGATTCTTTTACCATTTGAGACTTCGACATTCATGTACCAGTGTTGGATGATCCCGGTGGTAGTTGATCCTTCTTGTTCTTCATTGATGGATATGTATTCATATCTTCTTATTCTATGTTCCTTGTACCATTGTATCAGATTATTCAAGTGATATCATGTTGTACTTTATTCTGGTTATTGTATCACATATCCTACGACATGTGCAATGGATGTGGATTATTATGGATACCTTATGGTACCAATTGTATTTATGTTACCCTTTATATGATGTTGTGGTTATCATTCATTTATATACATGAGATTTGTAATTATATCTAATCTAAAGTAATTAATTAATGCTTACATAATCTACGTCAAGGAACCCTTGAGATTTGTAATCTATGTTGAGTTGTACTTATATGTGAGTTGTAAATTATATTGTTTTACTTCCGCATTGTTAAACATTATTGTTTTTCTTTGTTAACACTTAAGAAAAAAATATTTTGTAAACTTAGTTGCATGTTTAGGTTAAATTAGCCTGGGTTCCCTGGTGGGGCATTACAATTTTTAGTCTTGGTACTGTGTAATGGATGCAAACAATCAAATAAAGTCGTTAGAAAAGAAACGTTGAATCACAAAAGATGACATGTTAACCCACCCTATAATGTTGATGTGGCATTGACCCCTTGTGACATTGTGATTTCCCTAACTAACCCTGACAAGCAAGATGAAGAAAATGTGAAGTGGTGACAGATAGAGCCATTGATCTAACTAAAGATGCCAAAGCCATATACTTTTAAGAACAAGGGTTGTTGGGCCCACCCAAGGAAACATAACCCACATGTTGACAGGTCCATGTGACAAAAGATGACTGGCCACAGAGTTTTTCACTTAACTCCAATGAGTGGGGAGAAGAAAATGTGAAATGGTGAATATTGGGAAAACATGATGTATTGGTCCACCCAAGATTTTGATGAGACATGTCATGCAGATGTCTACCCCATTGAGGTGATATTTCCCTTCAGAGAAGCACATTGTGAGATGTCATGTCGACAAACCCTACAGTCATAATATTTCACTAAGAGTCTCACTGACATTTCATCATGTTAAGGACAAGGATAACATGACAGGTTAGCCACTAGAAAACATGACAAATTATCCCATTGCGACAAAGTTTAGCCCATGATAATGTGGCTCATATTCGTTATCTATGATGGGCTAATGGTGGCTAAAATAGCCAACATTTACCTTCAATGTTAGACTTTACTCCTTCCCTTTATTTTATCACCTATCATAAGGTACCCTTAATTCTTGTTCCTTAACATTTAAAAAAAATTAACCTTTATTGGGATTGATCATTTAAAATTCCTCCATTCTACATATCTTAATGGCATGAGTTCCTTGAAAACTCCAACTCCCAATGCCTTGACTAAAGGTATTTTACATGGATTCTTTTCAACCCCCAATATTTGAAAAATATTATCTTTTTGCTACCTACAATCTGCATAATATTTAAGCTCGTTTAAGACTAGTCATGTTGCCTAAATCTTCAAAATTATGTTTTTTCTACCTAAGCACATTATTCATCTAATAAATGTATATTAGGATGTTGTTTCAAGCATTAATGATGGAATTGACCCAAATTTACAATTAATGTTCAATGGTAAGATCTACAACAATAAAAAATGATTAAATTTTTTCATTCTATTTTTTTATTTTGCAAAATGTATTCAAAGAGGAGAAAAAAGAAAAAAAATGCATTTCATCCAAGGCGTTGAGCTTTATTGGTTAAAACAATGGGTTTTCATTGTGGAGACCCAAGTTCAATTCCCCATAGGGACATCTAAAGTGGAATTCTAAGTTTTGACTCTTGGTCTACCATAGTTGGTGAGGTGGTTTCTAAATACAAAGTTGATTTCTATGTAGTGGTCTTGCATATAAGTGAGTTCTACTATGTTTCTCATAAGAAACTCATATTTGGTCTCACAGATGATTCTCGAATGAGAAATATATTTGTAATCAATATGTGATTAAAAAAATTGCATTCCTAGGTTAATGTGGTCATTAGGATTTTTAGAGCCCAATATCTTTGCATCGTGTATAGGATTTGTAATGGATTTTGTAGACCTATTTCATCTCAGCACACTCAAATCCTCATGCCATAACTACTCAAAATGATTAAGGTTATTTAATGATCTTATTGTTTAAAATAACTTTATGGATCCTAGAGATTTTCATTATAAAGATGGTGAAAATAATTTGATTAACCCCTACAACATGATTCTTCCATGTTTCCTCTATCATTCTTGATTTCCTATAATAGAGATATATATGGGATTTTCTTATTTTTAAGGGTTGGATCTTCAATTTTTAATCAACCATAGCGCACAGTCATCAATGGCTTTAGTTTCTAATAGTTTATTTTCTAATAGAGCTAGCCTCTAAGTTATAGAGAGGTCATTATTGCAGAAAATGCATGTAATTTTTTCTCTACTTGGTTGGTCATTGATATTTTAGAGGGTTCTTGGGTTTATAACTATGAAAGATGCTCTTCTTGTAAACTTTATTCTACCATTATTATTTGTAATGTCCTTGCCAGGGAACCTATAAGGAATCAGGTCTTTGACCCTAAAACACAACTAACAAATTTTTTTTACATTCTAACATTACATCATTTATTACATTCACAAGTACATTCCTTAAGGTTACGTTAATGAATTCATTTACCATTATCAAGCATTTCATTACTTAATCAAATGAAGTCCATTTCCTTTTCTTTGCATTTTAGAATAAGAGAGAAAATATTACAACTACATCTTTTACTTCTTACTTCATTTTTATTCCTTTTTCCTACACATCGAATGTCTACCTTTTCACTTCAATTTACATTGAGACTTTACTTTCATCCCTCATCAAAACTAGTTACATTAATGAATCGTTTGAAATCATTTTCTTTACCAAACTTACATAATGTTTACTTTTGGAAATGCAACAAACACACATTACTTATCTCATCCAATAAGTACATTTATCCTTTCCTATTTGTTTACTCCTTAATCATATCTATGCTCAACTCACTTGTATTATCAAAACTTAAATAAGCTTTCCATTAAAAGTCCTCACTTTCCATTTCAGCTTAAGATCATAATAGGAGTGTAAAGTACTTAACTATCTATTGCTAACCAACATAAACCATTCACTAAATCATCTTTATCACAAGTCTAACTATCACAAATTATCATCTATAACCTTGTATATATCCAATTAAGAATTGACATTAAAACCTAGTTTAAATAACCTTTCATCATTTGCATGGGACTACACATTTAAGAGCATTAGAATAAATTACATCTCATTACAATTTTCAATAACATACATGTTTCCTTTCCCTTATTAGTTCACCTAGAGATACCCTTCAACCCTTAGCATATCTTTTCACTATTCCACATATCAAAACTAGTTTCCTTTAAGAAGTTTACATCTATTACTACATTTGTAAAAGCTTACATAGAATCATTACTTTCAATTTCATTTAAAAAACACAAGAGAGATAGGGTAGGAATTACTTAATCATAATCCATGCTTGATTTACCAACATTCAATCCCCTTTTTGAGATTCCTAGATACTACCCTTCCCATATACATAACCTCTTTCTTGCAATTTCCATTTACAACACAATTAGAATTACAGTTGCTGCACATGGCCCGAAGGCATACAGAAAGATAATTATGTCAAGTTTCCCAAAGGCTCACATTACATCTTTACACCTTGGTTTCAAAAGATAGAGATACATGATACAAGATAGGATAACTTCATCACTCAACAAATCAGAGTCTAGGCCATGACACGAACTATGAACAATAGCTCGAAAGAGATTTGCCACCCAACCATGTGAAACTAGTAAAGCTCAACCCCCTGTGCTAGGAGATAGAACCAAGGTACTCTCAAGGCCTTAAGGCAATCTAAGTCTCAAACACCAATAAACCAAAACTCAAAAGAACAATAGTAAAGCATATAAAATATCATCATACTATAACACCGAGGTCAAGGTTCTAGGATACCACCTAAGTGAGTGTCATCACACAACCTATATATTGAGATCCTTCCTAGCAACCATGTAACCCCGGTCCCCTCTTTATGAATAGTGATCCATCCTGGTAGTTATCCATGGTCTTGGTACTCCAATCAGGTCTATGTGGCCTTATTATGTTTTCTTTCATTATCTTTTGAATCCCCCAATCCCAAGTTAATTTTTAATATTATCACTTTTTACTAACCCACCCATAGGATTCTATGGCAACCACTTTAGGGTTCCATCACCTATGGTGGGCCACTCACCTAGGTTTCCTAGTCCCTTACCCCATCACAAACCAAAGATACAAAATAACACTTCCAAGTCCTGAGTCATAGGTTTAGGAAACTCTCATACACACTTAGGCCCTTAGAACGAGTCCTAACCTTATCCATGCACATAACAGGAACCATTGGAAGGATTTCTACCACAAAAAATCATAAAATACAACATAGAACTTTCCATATTCCTTAACACAACATTCCATGGCTTATCTATAGGTCCAAGGCATCCTCTCATGCCTGAAAATTTGGCTAAGTCTGAATTTTTTTGAAAATCCCCAAAATCTAAAATCTGCATCTTAACTCCTATGAAGATGGGACCTATCTCAAACATCCTGAAAGGTATTTATACAAATATAACTTAAAGTATAAGAAATTAAATAAATCAGACTTATACTTCAATGTTATATTTGTTTAAATCTTGTCACCAAAATGAGTCCTAGCCTCATAAAAAGATCACAAGTTAATACCAAGTACTAAAACATCATAAGTGACACCATGAAACACCAAAAAAACAAGTGATGGACATACACAAGTGATACAAATTGCAGCCTAATCATAAGGAACAATTGTAGAAGCCATATGACCAATCCCAAGTCTAAAAATGGCCAAATAGAAACCCTAGGACCCCCTAAAGCCCATATGAGTATTCTCATAGGGCCATACAAGTATCCTCATAGGCCCATATGATCATACTTCCTGACTCATATGAGTAAACAGGATCATGGCTCTTTACTCGTACGAGGACTGTCAAAAACTTGACCAGAATTGTTGCAAAACAATATTTTAAGGTGTGGAGAGTGCTTGGAGAAGGTTCCCTAAGGCATACCTAATTTAGGTACCTCAGTACCACATCCAAAGCACCTCCTCAACACACCATTATACTCAAAAATAAAAACAAGTAATCAAAACTAAAAATTCAATACATAGATCTGTAAATGCCATTAAAGGGAAAACTCATTGTACTTCTTCCTAAACCACCCTAAACCTTCCTAATTCTTCCTAAACCATAAGAAGATAGTCAACTAAACCAAAATACAGATGTACAACCATTCATGAGCTCTCAAGAATAAATTTAGCAAATCTATTAACAACAACACACTTCACATTTTCCTGGTTGTAATATTTTTAAACAACTAAATAGAAATATATATAATCCTATCATTAAATTAATATAACAAAACACTTATGAATAATTCCACACACATACACACATAATTCTACAAGAAGAAGTAAACTATTCTGGATCCAGATCCTACCTAGAGTCCTACGGAGAAACTTCACAATGACTGGAGTGCACCTCTGTAAGTCCTCCAACCTTGGAGTGAGATGGTAGCCTCCCGGATGAAGTCTCCTCCAGCAACCAATCTTCCTTCCTCATAGACAACTTCCCAATTACACTCACAAAGAGGTGATGAATAATACATACAGAAACAAAATTTCCCCCAAATGACTTCTAGATTGATATTTGAAGAAACTCCCAAAAATCTCCTCCAAAACTCTCATCCCCCAAAACTTCTCCAAATCCAATAAATTTATCTCCCAACTATATGGTTGGAGGAGTTTCTTTATGGGAAGAAACTTCTCCAACTTCCATATTTGGTTGAAATATGTAACCAAAACTCCCGTAATCAATAATAAATATTTTAATTATATTAATCAAAATACCCTTCTAAAAAACCCTATAAAAAACATAATAGACAAAAATGCTCTCAAGGAAAACACTTAGCACAATTGGAATCCAACTAGCCTAACTTCAAGGAGGTCTCGAGTTCAACTCCCCCTAGATAGCTAGCTTTACCAAAAAGAGCTATTTTAATTATCTCTTATTATTATTTTTACTTTTATTTAATACACTTTATTTAATCATTAAAATATCATTTATACAAGCAATTAAAAACATATATATAATATTATTTATGTATGCATGGGTATATGTGTGTGTACCCACATATACACATACCTATATAACATACATTCAATTATAACACAGATATAGAATAAATAATATACATATATACAAGGATAAATCTAACTCACAACATTAAAACCAAAGCAACATCAAAACCTAAGCCACAACACAACATCACAAAATTGCATTCAAATCCCCCAACTAAGGTAACCTCCTAAACATAAATATAAGTCCATGGGTAACCTTGAGAGTAATCTTGGTAATATCTTCACACAATAACAATTCAAGAATTTTTAAGGCACGCTCAGACCCATGTAGCTAGGTGGATTCGATGCCTAGTACCTGCATCTTGCAACACCAACCGACATATATATATATATATATATATATATATATATATATATATAGTGGCAAACAAGGAGGGAGAGTGCAACATCATGTGGACCTCCATCAGGAGTAACTACGACTGCCTCCCCTCATCCTACACTCACATCAAATAGTGACATCATCAAAGCATACATAGATCAGCATGGTTAGCTCCATAATAATCATTATTCCATATTGTATAACAATAATGCATCATAACATAATCATGTAAATATAAATCATCTATTGACTTTCATAGACCAGTTTAACCATCAGGCATGTACTCATAGAGTCTCATTATCAAATCAAGATACACAAATCATATAACCCTAAATGCATTAGTCACGTTTAACTAGTAATATCATTAGAGTAGGTAACACATCTTATATTTTAAGTGATTATAATCAATCAACCTAAGATAAACATAAACATTAATAATGAGCATCTCACAACAAAGCATATAGGTCTATTTGGTGATCCCTTTATGATGTAGTCAAGGATAGTCCAAACCTTGCAGCAAATAATCAACACAGCGGAATACTCAACAACACAACAACAAAATAATTGTTTAACTCTGATTTTCATTAACATGCCCAGTTGTAAGGCCTTCCGGGTTAGGGCCAATTACAATCAGAAATAATTCTGCAAGATCCACACAAATCCAATACAATCTCAGCTAGTTTAGCTTTGAAAATAATTAGCAACTAATGGAAACCCTAAGGCAAATCTAAACTTGAGCTCGCAAGCCTCCAACCAATCTCCTTGTCTCCAAGTGTGCAACCCACTAGCTCTACAACTAAAACTATCATATGACAATCTAATCTACAAGATCATGCAAGATCTTTTCCAAAACTTCACCAACTCCAGATTTCAGAACCTTGGATCTAATTCTCTAAGTCTTCCAAGTCATGAAATTCTACCCTCCTAATTATCCCCTTAATGCTCTCTAAACATCTACCCAAACATCCTATAAATACTAATCATCAGCCACAAGTCGGCTGAATGAAACCATTAACTCGCCCCCAACAAATATTAAATGCAATACAAGTCGGCATCAAAATAGCCTTACAAACATTTAATTCAACATGTCAGCCTGTAACAATAACTACCAACAATAAATGCACCAAGTCGGCCCAAAAAATCACACAGAACTCCAGTTGGTAAACCAGAACTATCGAGCAATAGTGAAATAATTGAGCATGCCAGGAATCATCGAGCACCAGTGTCGACCGAGCACCACAAGCATCACCAAGTAACACTTCCACCAAGCACCAGAGATTATCAAGTTCCTTCAGCGATTGAGCTTCCTTCAATGACTGAGGTCGTCGGTCAAGGCTGTAACTAAGTAACACTGGCCACACAACACACCTCCCATGCAAATTCACCGAGTACCCTAGAATGCCCCTGCATCAGACACCCTAGGTTCAAAAAGATGTTCATATGTGAGAAGAAAATCTTTCAGGATTCAACACATAAACCCTGAACTGGTTCTTCAAATACAAGTCCTCCACCTTTTCAGTTTGCATACTCTTCCACTTCAACTTTATTTGTCTTTTCAAGTCTTTCCTTGACAACACACAAGTCTATTCTCCATACTAATCATTCATTTTCTTTGGATCTACCAACTCAACCCGGCTATGAATACTCAAGCTTCTCCTACCAAGCGTTGTATCCAGCAAAGGCATCAGGGAAAACTTCTTGTCGTCCTTCTCAACAGTAAACACATTTATGACACAGTCATACATAGCTCTGCAATCATATTGCTAAGGTCTACCGAGCAATATATCACAACTATTCATCTTCATAATATCACATAACACAAGATCCTTATACTAGCCAATCTAAACATCAATAAAGCATTGTTCTCTTACTTCTAAAGCATGAACATCTTGTAACCAGCCAATCCTATAAGGACAAGGATGCTTCATTCTATTCAACCCAAGTTTCTGAACCATGTCCTTAGCAACAAGGTTATCAGTACTACCACTATCAATAATAACATCATAGAGTTTACCTCCAGACTTGCATCGGGTCCTAAATAAGTTACTCCTCTGACAAGGTTCCTCCTTTGTACCGAGTAATGTTCGCCGAAGCAGCAAGTTCTCAAATTTAGGTTCATTCTCATTCACCATAGTAGTCTATTGGTCACCAAGCTTCTTCTGTATACACTCAAAAGAATGATGTCCTTCCTCTCCACAGTTATAGCTGTAAAGAATAAAATAGTCAGAGTGAGAAACAGGAGGTCCCGGGGGTACCCAGAGACCTAGAAATGATGCCAGAACAGGGTAGAGTGCCAAGGAGAGGCACAAAATCCTATGATGAACATGATGAAGTCTAGGAGGACCTATTTGTAAGTCCTACCTAGAAAATAGAGCCATAGAAGAGGGAAATTAAGGAGAATCCTCAGGATCCTAACCCTAATTTCACCTAGAATGAATGAATCAAGTGCAGAAAAGAAGTGGAGAGCGGGGAGAAAGCCAGATCCAAGAAAAGATCAATTCAAGGCATTCGACATGACCCCCAAACCACTTACTCAGAGGGCTAAATGCTCTTAACATGGAAGTGCTTCCATTTTAAGATGATACAATAGCAAGTACCCTTAAAGATAACTCTACCTATCTTCTTCTTCGGTTCCATAGGTTTTTGTTCATCTTCTACATCAGTCAGTTTATCCTTCACCGAGTGATCAATCTTTTCCTTCCCTTAGGGATTACTATGTTGTTTCCTCTTCAACTTATCTTCTACCTTTAGAGCATATTGATAAGCATCTTCAACAGAATCAATCTTCAGCATACCAAGCTCATCCTGAATATTGAATCTCAAACCATTCACATACCGAGCTACCTTTTCCTTACCAAGCTCTCGGTGTCCAAACTGAATAGTAAGTTTGTAGAACTCCTCGGTATAATCTTCAACAGAAAAATACTTCTATTTTAGATTCTGCAACTTCTTAAACAAGTCAAGCTCATAGTCAAAAGGTATGAACTTAGCTTTCAACTTAGTCACCATCAACGTCCACCGATTGATCTTCATTTCACCTTCATCTTCCCTATCTCTTTGTAGTTCTTTCCACCAAAGAGCAGCATGTCCTTTCAACTTTGTCTGTGCTAATCTCACCCGAAGAGGATCTTCAATTTCTTCCATCTCAAAGAAATCTTCAAGTTCACCAATCCAATCAATCAAGTTCTTAGGCTTCAAAGTACTAGAGAAAGTAGAAACTTCCATTCGGTAACTACTACTTAACCGAGCTCCAGATCTAGGCAACCAAGTAGTTCTATCTTCACCAGATCTATCCCTTTGGTCATCACCACTAGATCTAGCAGGTTCAAAGTCTTCAATAGCTTCCTCATAACCATCCTCAGTACCAACATTTTGAGGTACACCAATAACAACTCTCATGATCTCAGTGACCATGTCATTCTTCATCAACTCCATCTCAGATCTGAAATCTGATTTCACCTTCTTTGTAATCCTAGATTCAATAGTATCACAGAGGTTTGCAAGTACTTTAGGGTCCAATATTCTTGGAGGTATCCTTAAAGATAAGAGAAACCCTCTACAATAAACCCTACACTAACCACCTTATGGCAATCTCCAAGTTATATGCAAGTCAAATCTTAACCTGCCACCTTGAACAAACAACTAGGGCAAGATCCACAAGTTCAGTGCTCCAGATCTGCAATCCAGATCATACAATCTCTTCACCAACAAGATCAACTTCACAAGATCAGCCTTGCTAGGTCAACCTTCACTCCATAAGATCAACTCTCTTGCTCTGATACCACTTGATGCAGTCAAGGATGGTGGATCCAGTTAAGGATAGTCTAAACCTTTCAACCAACAATCAACATAGCTAAATACTCAACAACACAACAACAAAATAATTGTTTAACTCTAATTTTCATTAACATGCCCAACTGTAAGGCCTTTCGGGTTAGGGCCAATTACAATCATAAATAGTTCTGCAAGATCCACACAGATCTAATACAATCTCAGCTAGTTCAACTCTAAAAATAATCAGCAACTAATGAAAACCCTAAGGCAGATCTAAACTTGAGCTCGCAAGCCTCCAAGCAATCTCCTTGTCTCCAAGTGTGCAACCCACTAGCTTTGCAACTAAAACTATCAGATGACAATCTGATCTGCAAGATCGTGCAAGATCTTTTCCAAAAATTTGCCAACTCTAGCTTTCAGAACCTCAGATCTGATTCGCTAAATCTTCCAAGTCATGAACTTCTACCCTCTTGATGATCCCCTTGATGCTCTCTAAACATCTACCCAAACATCCTATAAATACTAATCATTAGCCACAAGTCAGCTAGATGAAACCATTAACTCCCCCCCAACAAATATTAAATGCAATACAAGTCGGCATCAAAATAGCCTTACAAACATTTAATTCAACATGTTGTCCTGTAACAATAGCTACCAACAATAAATGCACCAAGTCAGCCCAACAAATCACACAGAACTCTAGTCGGTAAACCAGAACTACCGAGCAACAATGAAATAACCAAGCATGCTAGGCATCATCGAGCACCAGTGTCAACCGAGCACCACAAGCATCACCGAGTAACACTTCCACCAAGCGCCAGAGATTACCGAGTTCCTTCAGTGACCGAGCTTCCTTCAATGACAGAGGCCATCGGTCAAGGCTACAACCGAGTAACACCGGCCACACAACACACCTCCCATGCAGATTCACAGAGTACCCTAGAATGCCCCTGCATCACTTTATCATTAAGGTCCTAGAATATCACTGACACACAAGAAAATATAAAAGAACATACTTATGTAATATTATTATTTCCCAAATTAAAATATGAAGTTATGGTGAGTTGGAAGAGGTTCGATTTAAGCAACCATCTCAAGAAGGATCATTCTCTTATAAACATAACCCTGAAATCACATATAACTCTTCCTAATTTCTAGTGAGCATAACCAAGACTTCTTAGGGTTGGAGGGGCATTACATTATTTGTGACTATAAATGGGCATTCAAAAATGTTGCAACATTTTAATCTATTACATATTCATCATTTGTGTTAATATTTAACCTATTATGGATGGATATCAATGAGTTCAAAGAGGGATTGTTAAGAAGAAATAAACTATATTATGCATGATAAATATATTGTTTCTTATAATTGTTTTCTTATGGTGGTTGGATACAACTCTAACACCCAATAAGACATTATTCAATGAAGACCTCAATCTTCCACACCATTAAAAATATAAAATATTTTACTAGTATTTACAAAAATTGAAGTAATAAATTTCCATGTTGCTAATGATTCAACAATAGAACCAAGGATTACTATTGAGTGAGATTGAATTGGTAAATATTTAGAGAGTCATGTCTAGTATGATTATACCTTGTTGTATGTGAAATGTGTTGGAAGAAATCATTTTTATGAACTACAAATTTTTATCATTTTAAGATATATTATGTAGGGTATATAATAAATCATAAAAAACTATATTACAACTAGTATTTTGACTTATTGACAATTTTAAAGGCCAAGAATTTAATTGGATATCATTGTAAACTTGTATAATAACCTATTTGTGTGACCTATAGGAACAACCTTCTATGTTTAAGTTGATCTCAAAATCAAGGAGAGATTATTCACTTTCACGTATAACCTTTAACCACCCTAAGTCTATAAATGATTCTATATTTACCTTCTTGAAGAAAAACCCTTGATTTTGAAGGTAGAGAAAGACTCTAATATTTAGGACCTATAGTTTTGGGACCTAAAAATGTGTTTAGAGATATGCTCGATGTTTATATTCATTTTATTTGTAAAATTTTACACTTTATGTTTAAATGGATCTACCATAGGTGCTTTAGAATATATACATTGCAACCCAAATCATCATGGAATAAAGATTCATCAATAGACCATGAACTATAAGATAGTGGAAATGCATTGTCATGACCTACATGTAGGGGTAATGGAATATGTGAAGGTTAAATAGGTGAACTATACATATATGTATACCATTAGTGGTAAAAGAAGTACAATACATAAAATTCTCTACTAGGATAATCTTATAAATAGGTAAATCTCAAATAAAAAAATTATTGCTAGGCATGGGAGAATGTGTGTCATTTAAGTAAGCAAAGATGAAACATGTGTATCTATTGTGCACAATACTAAGCTCCTTAAGGAATAATGGATCAAGAGAGGCACATAGAGGTCTATCTATATGTGCAATAGAAAATCTAACATGAGATGGAAAAAAATATGCTTACTAGGTACCACATCACATGGCAATGATTCCTTAATATGTCAAATGCATATACAAAATAAAGTAGTAGTTAAGTCACTATCATAGGGCACGAAAGAAGTATCATCATAGAATCTAGCTATAAAAGAAGTGATCTTGGTAAAGAAGGGGCCCAACTGGGATAATAATAAAAATGTGGCAATATAGTTTGATATGAGGGTGGATGGGTGAGGATCAAGGGAAGATCATACAACCAAGGCTTAAACCCTAATCAAGATAAAGTAGTGAAACAAATGAAGATAGATTGTAACCCTAAAAAAATTGGAACTCTAGAGAAAACAACTAAGCATGGGGAGGGTGGTGAAAGTAAGGTAACACAATAAATCACAAACCCTAAGATAAAATGAATCTTTGAAGCACAAAATAGGACATGGGGATGAAACCATAAGTAAAACTAAAAATAATTTTAAAAAAAAGATCTAATAAGCCTTAATTGAGAAAACAGGGCCCTTAGAGTGTAGGATACACCATGTTTACCAATAATGTTATAAAATAATATCACTAAATATAATCTAGGCTAACTAAACTCTATGCAATCAATTAAGCATAAATGAACCTAGATTTGGGACTGATAATGAAATTAAAGTAATTGAGATAATTCAATGGGTGGATACAAGGTTATTAGGAGTTTGCCAATTTGTTAAGCAACCATATTTTTCTAGGTCAAACCCCTTGATTGCTCAAATTAATGACTAGGAGTGATATCGATGACAATATTCACTAACATGTAGATGGAAATGGCTATCCAATAATTAGGATATACTATGTCATAAATGGTTGGATGACATATTGAAGTACCATATTTTTCTAGGTCAAACCGCTTGATTGCTCAAATTAATAACTAGGAGTGATATTGATGACAATATTCACTAACATGTAGATGGAAATGGCTATCCAGTAATCAGGATCTAAATGGCATCAATGGTTGGATGACATATTGAAGTCTTGACTTCTCATCAACCACAATCATTTACAACATGTTTACTAGACCATCATCTCAAATGTATTTAACAATAATCCTCATCAATAAGAAGTCAAAACTGCAATTATATAGCATCGAATCGATGATACCATAGTGCATCATGATGACTGAATAGTCATTTCCCATATAAATAGCCTATAGCAAATGTAATTCCTTCACGTCTTTAAAATATAAATTGTATTCTTACAATTTTCTCTTTTCTTACATATAAATTATTTACACATGGAATAACTTCTTAAGTGGAAAACATGCATTCTTTTAAAAAGAGAGGTTAACCTACCCATCATTTTTATTAATATTAAAAAAATACTAAAATAAGAATAAAAATAAACAACCACAAAAACTTAAACAGAACATTCATTGAATCATAAAAATTATACCGCAGGATACGGACACCATTTCCGAAACCTAAGCACAATCTTCGGAGGATTTAGAGAAGAGGTTAGAAACTCCGGCCAAACTCCACTTGCTCTGTACAATCTTTCTTTGCGATGCAGCTTTATGAGCGGTTTGATCGGTAAAGAAGATTTATATAGCTTTCAACAATTGAATGAAGCCATGAAGTTATTGAAGGGGGCAAACCCTGGCATTGAAATAATGGAGGAAGAAGTAGTTAACGCCCTCACCCGACTGAGGGATACTTATCTCACTGCTAAGGAGTCTTCACAAAATTGTGCGGACAACATTCAAGCTCTAAAACAAGAACACCAACACCTCAATCAACTTCTCTCAGCACAGACCAAAATTTCAGAGGAGGAAGTGGGTAAAATCCTGTCCATGCATGACTCTACAGTGGAATCAAAGGAAATGCTGAAGAGAGCAGAGCAAAAGCTTCATTTTCTCAAGAGTAAAGAGCGATATGCCGAGCAACTGCAACAAACTCTTATGGCTCAGGATGAAAACCTTGCTAATGAAAACCGCAAGCTCAAGAGTGCGGAGCTGCAATTCATGCTGCTGAGCCCCCTGCTGAAGCAAATGCTCCCTCAACACAAACCCACTATTGAGCTCTACGAAACCCATCTCTTGTCCACCATTGATCACGACGGGCTCAGGTTATGGTTTTAGTTACCAATACTGTTAATGTCAAAGGGCAAACTTTGTGGCGTTTTTTATGGAAACCGTGGAAGTTGAAGTCCTTGTGTTCATTTAGGGTTTTAAATGATTTATATGGTTTTATAGGCAATCTCTGCTGGCAAAATGGTTACACAACTGGCTGTTATTATTAGTATAATTATTATAGTTGTAACTTTGTTGATCTATGCAATCTCTGGAAATCCATATCAGATTACTGTTGTGTAATTAGCATCGAAGTATTCCTCGTTGAATATCGAATAAAATGGCAATTTTGGCATATAGAGAATTTTTTTGAGTCACATTCATAGCTGATACCGTACTCAAGAATTTTGGAGAACTAAGGAATTTTGGAGAACTAAGGTTCTCTAACCCTAGACTGAGACGACCTCGGTGGACGCGTGCGCCTATAATAATAGGCACAAATTATTTTTAAAAATCATGTGTTATAGGGTTTGTTGTTTGGATTCTTCTTCTTCTGCGGACATGACTGAAACGATTGAGATTTTTATAAAATATTTCTTGGCGATTGTTCCAGAGCATAAATACATGGAGATTTCTATTATGGATTTGGCAGCTTTAATTTATGCTGCAAAAATAAAGAATCTTGAAAGCTTAAATAGTTCGATTAACATGAAAAACGACCTGCAAAGAATATCTGAATACTAATTGTTAGGGTTTCACTGTAGAATCTAGGGTTCTTTATATTGTGCTCCATTATGTTATACGTTAGCTTATAAATTGTTTTTCTCAATATTTGGATGATGGTTTGTAGAGAGGAATCATAACTGCTGCCAATTAATTTGTTTTAAGCAGCATAACAGTCTAAAACCTGGTCAGAGATTTAAATAAAAGATATAGCTGAGATGACATTTATTAATAAGAAACCAGATTCCAAAACTATTCAAGATACAATGCTGACTTACTTGTTTCTATATTGTGATTCTTCATGTTATTCGTTAGGTTATATATGTTTTTAACTGGCTTTATATTGTCTATGTTGATAGTTTGTAGTTAGCAATTATAAATGCTAACAAATTCAGTTTATTTGAGATAACAAATATCAAGTCATATGCTTTAATCCGCAGAACACTCTAAAACCTGCATACAGATTCGGTGTGCTAGGGAAGTGATCTTACCATAAAGATAAGATGTGATGAAAACATCATTCGGGTGTTAATGGTTCTAGTCTGCTTCGGAATTTGTGTTCCCGGGAAATTAACTTAGGAGCAGGATGACGTTTGAAAGATAGTGCTTTCTTTCACTCTGAAGAGTTTGTTGAGAACTCTCGTCAATTGTTGGATCAGTATGGTATAAATTCCACCCTATTAAATTATGTAAAAACAAACAAGTAGACTCTAAACTACACTTTTTCAATACATTCGGTTTCAGATGTTATGGTAAATCCTTCTGCATATGAGGCTCTGAAGGCTTCAAGTTTGATCCTTTATTAGAAGCTAAAAGAATTATGTTGCCCTTGTTTTTCCTCTGATTTTGTTAGCTACCAAGTTGATTGAACAACCTTCATTTTTTGAGCTAAGATAGTTAGGGCTTCTGATTTTCTGCAGCTGCAAAGTCTTTTGTTTTGTAACAAAGTTGTGTGTCTCCTTGACATTAGAAAATATACCTGTTACTTATATGTGCTAGCACTGATGAATCACTGCATTTCGGTCCCTGACTTTCTCGTGGTCAATTTGCTTGCACTATCCTCAATTTTAACAGTGACAGTGTGTATATTACTTATAGGCTTACACGAGTAATATAATTTGGAATTTCATTAACGTGCAAAAGAAATACATGGCAGTGGCCTTTATTTTTGCCAAGCTTGGCAAGGCTTCAGGAAACTTAATTCCTAACAGCAACGATTGGAGGAGGGGGTATTGAGACAATGTTCAAATAGTAGCTTAAGGATGAAACTCTTGTAGCGTTACATATGCCAAGATGGTTCTGTGCAATCTAAAACAGTTGTCCAAAATTGATTGAATTTAATTTGAACTGCTTGGTATAGTTAATTTGGCATTAGAAGCGCAGAGTGAAATTCCAATATTTGTGGCACTGGTAGACCTAATTAATCAGATGCATATAATTGGAGTTTATGTTAGCCTTCTAGGAATTCTGAGTGAATCTTTTTGAGAACGGGCAGATTTCATGATGAGCTGCAAAGCTTGAGAGGCTGAATAAATATGGCAAACATCTTTGTGCAGAGTAAAATTCCAATAAAATTGTGGCACTGGCATGTAATTAATCAGATGCACATAATTGGAGTTTATGCTAGTCTTCTAGCAATTCTGAGTGAAACCTTTTGAGAACCGGCAACATTCATGATGATCTATAAAGCTTGGAAGCCAAATAAATATGGCAAACATCTTTGTGCAGAATATAATTCTAATAAAATCGTGGCATTAGCAGGCAATTAATCAGATCCACATGATTGGAGTTTACGTTAGCCTTCTAGCAATTCTGACAGAGATTTTTTTCGAGAACCGGCAATATTAATGATGATTTGTAGAGCTTGGAGACCAAATAAGTATGGCAAACATCTTTCTGTTGAATTCTGAAGTAAGACTCCAACACATTGTTTAGCGTTGGTTAATATCTCCTTTACTTATAAGCTAAGTTACCCTGGTTCGCCCCAAGACCCCTCCGGACCATCCTGGGTACAAACTGGTACATGGTCCTGGTCCAGGCAGGGTTCAAATTTTTGGACCCATTTTGAACTTCTGCCACGGATGATCGGACCCGGGCAGACCAGCATGCAAAAAATCGAACCCTCAACGAACTTCGACGAACTGGGACCTGTGGACGTCACTTAAGTGACATGTTTTTGCAAATTTTATAAAATTTTGATATCCGGAATCTTAAAAGGTGGATATGAAAGGCTAATGTCTGCTTCTCATTTTCATTTGTGGTGTGCAAGTAGGTTATTTTGACTTGAGCAAAAGCAAAAGAGCAAGTTCTTGGTTGTGCAAGGAGAAGTTGGAAGATTGGTTTGTGAGCTTTCTTCAAGTGTTTGTGCCTCATTCGTACACCTTTGCAAACTTGCAATGAGTAGAGGTAAGTTCTTGTTCCATTTGATTTTTGTTTTTGTTTAAGTTTTTTATTTTTTTCATTTCTCTTTCATTCTTTATAAGATCTTAGCCATTTTTTCTATAATTTTTCATTCTCTTGTTTTTAAGTTTTATATTGAATATGCATACAATTTGAAATTTCTTGTCATAGGAAAAGGAACTACAATGACATCTACCTCTTCCTCAGTAGGTGATACCGAACAAAGAATAGAACCCCACTCTAATTTTCCTTTGTGGAAGCATGTTGATATTAGAAGACCCTTTCCAAGAGGTGGTGCATTCTGTTGGAAATGTCGGGGTTGTGATGTAGAAAGAAATAGTTCATATTTTCGTGTGGTAGGCCATTTGTGTGGATACCCTGGTAGAGGAGTCAAGAAATGCCCTAGAAAAAAGGTGCACCTATACCAAATGCAATTGTACTAAAATATATTGAAGAGCAGGCAGCAGAAGAGAGAGAACGTAGGCAAAATTCAACCAATGGCATTGACAATAAAACTAAAAGTAAAGAAAAAGAAAAGGTAACGTAACCCCCCACAGATGTTGTGATAGAAGACCACCTTTTTTTTACTACCTCAGCTAGCCGTGAGCTTGAAAAAGAACCCCTTGGCCTTACACAAAAGAAAGGGACCACTAGAAACTGCATTTCAAAATCAAAGTTAGGAAATTGCCAACATTGATGTGGCAAGATGTTTGTATCCAAATGGGCTGTCTTTTAATGTTGTTTGCTCTCCATATTGGAGACAAATGTTGAAAAGTGCCAATGAAGCTCCAAGAGGGTATAAGGGCTCCGGTTTGGAGTGAGTACGAACCACCTTGTTGGATCGAGAGGTCAAGTTGATTGATGATCAATTGAAGTCCATAAAAGATTCATGGATTTAGATGGGTGAAAAGATGCTAAAAATCGTCCCTTGATCAATGTTTTAGCAGTGTCCCCTAAAGGGTAATGTTTTTGAAAACCATGGGTGCTAGAAATCGTCCCTTGATCAATGTTCTAGCAGTGTCCCCTAATATTCTCATCTCTGCCATTGAACAAGTGGGTGCTAGTAAGGTTGTCCAAGTCATAATGGATAATGCAAAGAATTGCAGAGTTGCTGGTTTGTTGGTTGAAGAGCGATATCAACATATCTTTTGGACGCTTTGTGCAGTCCATTCACTCAATTTTATGCTACAGAAGATTGGGAATACAATTGAGTGGATCAAGGAGGTGTATGCAAAGTCTGAGGACATCCAAATGTTCATCACAAACCATCACATGACTTAAGGAATATTCAGAATGTTCTTAGGTTTGGAGTTACTAAAAGTAAGTGAACTTGATTTAAAGTTAGTAATTTAATTTTTTTTTAAAAATCAATATCTTACAATTTCTGATTTTCATTTTTTTATTGTGTAATGTGTATTCTTTTATAAAGTATGTATTTAATAGTTGTATTTTTTTGCTCTAATTTATGTTATAGGTTGTTGAAACTCATTTTGCATCAAATTTAATCGTCTTTAGACGACTTGTGCAAGTGAAAGAGGCACTTTGCAATATGGTAATCAGCAACAATTGGGCTATATGGAAGCAAAGCAACAATGAGAGGGCAGCCAAAATAAAGCAAAGGATATTGGATGACTTATGGTGAGACGTGTGGAATATCTCATTAAGTTCACCAAGCCCATTAAGTTCACCGAGTTCACAAAAGGTATCCTACAGAACAATTCCGTGTATGAGGGATAATCCAAATTGCTTACTTAATATGATTGATATTCTTTAAAAATTAATGGTATCCGAGAGAGCAGTTCTTTGGGTGCTTTGCCAATAGTTCAGTGATAGGGTTCTTTGAGTAGCACATATGAGGCCTTAAATCTGATTCCCAGCTCGTCTATATTTTTAAACAATGTCTCTTCCCACCATGTGCAGCTTGAGGAGGATGTTAGGCCGCTCAATTCAGAAAACTCAGTAGCTTTATGTATTGCACCTGGAGGTGCATCTGGGAAGTCTTGAATTTGAGTCCTATTAGGGGTTCAAATCACAAGAATTGGTAGCCCTGTTTTAGTTCACCTGTAGGTGCACCAGGAAAATCTGGGTTTCAAGTTCAACTAGCTGGTACAGTTTTTAACAAACTGGCAACTTCTTTAAACTCTTAAAGTCAGACGACATCTGGCGTAATGGCAAAGTCATTTTGTAAGCACTTAAATGATTCTGAGTTCAAATCTTTTCCAATAACAAAAAAAACTTATTTAAACTCTCAAAAGAGTTAAAAATCCAAGCCAAATACTAAGAACGAGGTTAGGTTTTTACCGCCTAGAGATTCGGACCTCATCTAATAACAAAAGTTTAACTCTGAAAATTAGCTCCATCTAATCCATTTATCTTTACAAACCTAAATGACTGCAATAAGAAAATGGTGATGCTTTCTGTCTTTTTCATTTCTCCAAAGTTATAAAGAGGAATCAAGTAAGCTACAAAGTTTGAATTTGAATTTGAGTTTGAGTTCAATGATCATAAAATTTGAATAAAGTTTGACAATCATAAAAAATTTACATTACATTTGTCTTATATAAATTTATTTATTTTTAAATATAAGTAATATATTCACGAAACTGTCAAAATAATTTAGTATTGCTAAATAATTTAACAAAACAACTCTATTTTTTTTGTGGGTAAAAGATCAAAGACCTATATTATATTAAAAGATGAATAACCAACGGATACAATAAGTAGCAGAAAACTAAAGTTGACAAGCCCAAGAAACTGGAAAGATAATATCCTACTGAAGATTCTAACAGGCCTCCATCCAATGCTAATCGGATGAGCCAAATCAAGACTTAAAACAAAACAAAATGACTTCCAGAGAAATGCAATTGGAAGTTCATCAAAACGACTACAAATTAACAGAAAACTAAATGGATCACGAAATACAAGAGTTATCAGCAACTTCTCAGTCTCCCTGCGAGAAGGACCCACGACACAGACATTCCTTTTTGTTTAACATTTATATCATAAAATTTGGATGAAGTTTGACAAGAGTAAAAATTCGTCGACATTCAAATTTCATGAATAAAGTTTGACAAATGCTCCGACTTAGGAATCAACCATTGTCCTAAAAGAAGTTTATTGGATTGAAGATCTTCATATTTACAAATATTAAGTGTCACGGCAAATGATCTTGCCCATACACTTCTGGCATTTTTAGTTAAAGAATGAAGTGAATAGACTAAGAATTGAAGAATACGCACTAGTTGTGGCAAACTGCCTTTGAACTACAGCTGGAGCAAAGGACTGTGTATTTCCATTCTTCTATACAAATTCCCCTGTTGCATAACAAGTCAGGTGCCTTATGTTGCAATCACTTTTATCGGAAGCTTTGGTAATCAGAAGCAAATCTTTGAGTTTCGAGCCCCTGGAATGTGTTAGTGGCCTCCTCTGTGATAAAATTTACGCAGAATGTCAAAGTTAAAGTAGTCCAGCTTGGCTTTTAACTCCTCGCTTCACGAGCTCATATTTCTGCATATGTCGAAGTAACAACATTTTACATTGAGTCTTGAGTATCTGTAGTCGTCCCAACAAATGCCAAATTCAAGTTCTTTGATTGCTTGATATATTGAGTTAATAACCTGAATATTTTTAACCCAGCAGAAAAGGTATTTTATAAAACAGTGCATTGTACAATGTACAAAATGTTTATTAGAGCAATTTATACAACATTTAAAGGGTCTTTGGTCTTTTGATAAAATTAAATGGTTTCAAAGTCTTGTTGAGTGTAACATTCCTGATACTGAAAAAAAAAGAGATGAAGTCAAGATCATGTCTTCAACAACTTTGACAGAATAGATATTCTTCAGTACCTAGCTCTCAAATAAACAAGAGATCAACTGTAATGTCTTATAATTTAGACCTATAATTTAGTTGTAGATGGACATGCACCTAGATGACCTTGTGTTGAGTCCTTGCTGATCAACATTTTAAAACATGATATGACAGCCAAATTAGGAGAGCTCCCGCAGTTTTATTACTTGAGGAGGATGTTGAAGGTTCAATGCACAAAGTCCAAAGGCTTAAGAATAAGTGTCTGAAGGTGCACTTAGGAGCTCTTGGGGTACCCCTAATAAATCTTGGCTTAAATCTTAGCTTGTCTATGTTCTTAACAAGTTGACAATTTAATTAAGCTACCAAAATAATTAAAAAATTAGGACAACTATTGGAGTCGAGACAAATGTTGAGAATGGGTGTTGCCTTGAATATCAGATAGGAGTTGATCCAACGGAGATTCGGAACTCCATTTAAAAAAGACCGTTCGCCAAAATTTATGGAGTCCTTTAATCCTCTATACAAACCTTAAAGATTGCAATGAATAAACTGATGTGTCTTCCTATCTATCCAATGCATGTGGTGAAGAATCAACCACTGGCCTTAAGCAAAGAAATGACTAGATGATAGATAGTCGCTTCTTGAATAATTACAAAATGGAATGACAAGTTGAAGCTTCAATGTTTAAGCAGCCATTTTTTTTCAATAGGCCTTATAATGAGTGCACCAAGAGTTGTAATAAACTGCCACCAAACTAGAAGTAGTCTTGAATGAAGTGCAGATAAATAATTAACAATTGCAGAATTAAAGATGCAAGAGAAACAATCAATGAACATAACATCAGGATTTATGCAGTTCGCCAAATTGGCTACAATTACAGGGAGAAGGGGGGAATCTCTATTATTAATAAACATCATACAGCAGCTAATGTTTCAGCAGTAAAATACAAAATGATTACATTATCCATAAATATAGTTATCTCCAAACGAAGTCAAATAGATACATAATAGAAGGGAACATAAGAGAAGTCAAAATGGTTGTCTCTTGGGCTTCACATGTCCAACAATCTCTCACTTGAAATTCAACCACTACTGCAAGTCTCAGAGATGTTCTCCCACTTCAGTCTTATTGTCACATTTTGACAATGTCGAGAGAAGCCCTGCAAAAGTTGAGCTTCTCCCTTAAGACTATCTTCATCAACTTTTGCAGGGCTTCTCTCGACATTGTCAACTTAAAGTAAGCTTTCCCTTCTCAAGAACACTTTGGATGAAGTGATACCACAACTCAATATGTTCGGTGCAACTGTGAAATGTTGGATTCTTTGTCAAATGAATAGCATTGTTGCTATCACGAAAGAGAGTGAAAACATGTTGCTTGCATCCCAATTCACCCAATAAGCACCGTAACCATGTCATTTCATGAACGCATTAATGAAAGCAATATATTTTGCTTCAGTAGTCGAGAGTGCAACCACTTGTTACAATATAGAAACCCAATTGATCTTTGCCTCAATAAATGTAAAGACATAACCAGTAGTTGATCTCTATTTGCCCAAGCCACTGGCCATATTGGAATTGCCAAAACCTTGCAATTGTGCATCTCCTCCTTCAAAGCAGAAAATATAATCTGAATTGTCTTTCAAATACCATAAGATCAACTTCTTGCTTGCCAATGAGTTTTACCCGAGTTGCTTATAAATCTAGTCACTACTCCCACTACTTGGGCAATGTCAAACTGAGTGCATCCTATGGCATACATGAGACTCCCAATAACTAATGAATATGGAAAACCTTTCATATATTATTTGCCTTCTTATGACTTGGGACGCCTCTCGGATGCTAAATGGAAATATTTAGCAAGTCATGTGCTTAAAACCTTAGCACCCTTCATGTTAAATTTGTCCAAGACCTTGTCAATGTATTTCTCTTGTGACAAACTAATTTCTCTTTTTTGTCTACCCCTAATTCTAGTTATACCAAGAATCCTCTTCACTACCCCTAAATCCTCTGTTGTAAACTTGCAAACTAAGTGTTATTTTAAATTAGGAGCATCAGTCACTAGCATATCATTAACATACAACAACAATAAAACAAACTCACCATGTTCCAACACCATGTAGTAGACATGAATCAGATTTGCATTTGGTGAAGTGTTGCTCATCCATGAAGATACCACTATTGTGGAGCTTGTTTGATTCTATGCAAACCTCTCCTCAACCTACAATTCAAATCCTCTTGCCCTGTGTTATCAAAACCTTTAGGTTGCTACATATATAATTTATCTTGTATGTGGTCATGGAGAAACTTAACTTCAACATCAAGTTGTTCTTATTTGAGATCTTACACCAGTGCCAAACCCAAGACTGCTTGAATGATTGCCATCTTCACAACTGGTGAGAATATTTCATTGAAATATATGCCTATGCCATTCTGTTGGTCATATGCTTCACTAACAATCTAGCTCGATATTGTTTCTTGCATCCCTCTTCCTCTTTCGATCTGTACACCCATCATTTCTTCAATGCTTTTCAATTGGGTGGAAGTTTCACCAATTCTCATGTATGATTGGCCATTAGCGAATCCATTTCCTCTTGCATCGCATCCATCTATTTTGTACTTTTATATCTTCAAAGGTACTTGGATAGAAGTTTCATTGAATCTCATGTATGATTGGCCATTAGCCAATCCATTTCCTCTTGCATTGCATCCATCCATTTTGCACTATTTATATCTTTGCGGGTACCTTTGAAGGTAGTTGGCCCCACTTAGTCTGAAATTAGCAAATGGTGAATGTAATCACTTTGTCAGAGGTCGATGCTCCTTGGTGGATACTAGAGGAGTTGATTCTTGGGATTGGCTCTTTATATTTCTTTCTATTGGCTGCAAATTTGTCCTCTACAAACCAACATTATTATTTTTTACATTACCAACATTACCAAATGTTCTTGTCCATTGTTTATAGGCACCGAATTTTTTGACTATGGCAAAGATGACATGGTATCATTATGATTTTTTTTGTGCCAAATTTTGAGACTACAAAACATCTAACATCCTTTGTGAACTTTCAAGAGGAGACAAAATGTTAGTGTGTGAGTGGACCCCATGTGATCCACCTCACACCTCACCTATGAACATTGAACTTGCAGCTCTTGTGTGGGATAATATTGTCCACCCTTGTGAGTTACTCTTTCAAATATTATGATAAAGAGTAATGTGGTAGGGGTCATGTTGAAAACTCTTCATTTGCAAACCAAGGAAACTGTAGACTATGCAAAGGGCGTGGATTTGGAGTTTGCAGTGCTTAGGCTAGAGAGTCAATGCATGGGAGCAATCACACTCAAATATCGTGCCAAACTTGGCTCAGACAGAACAAACTAGATAAAGAATCTTCACTGCTAGCATACCACAACACAATGGAATTAAGTGGAGGTTGGGAGAGAGTTCAATTTTGTGTATCTTTTTTCCTATTTGTGTAGCCTTAAATTTTTTTATTAATTAAACTATCCAATGAAATCATTATCTATAATAATACGTGAAGTAGTTCAATAAGAAATGCATGCAGAAAGGGAAGAGGAAGAGTGTAATGCCTCTCTTGTTTTCTTTCTGCATGAAATCCTAATGGATTTGGATTCAACTTTATATATGTTTGTATTGTGTGATCATTTTGGACCCGTGTGAGATTTGTATCTTTGAGGTGACCTGATGTATGTCATTGCATCAACAAGTCATTTATGCCCTTATGCCTAGTTGTGAAAACCATTGTGTTGTGGCTAGTTGTGTACCTGATTTGTGATGATATACCTTCTAAGGCCTTTATTTTGATTTTTGAGGACTCACTATGTTCTTGGTGTTTTGATCCGATCTTGACTCATGTATGTGATTCAGTGATTATTCTCATGTTATGATTTTATATTGGCATTGTGAGATGCACCCAATTCAATCCGATCTTGTGTTCATTCTGAGATTACTGTTGTGGTCATGATGGTATTTAGCTTATGAGACATTGTTGATTATGTGGCTTATGATGTGAGTGATGATTCTACTAATGTGTGTGCCAGTGGCTATAGGGTTATGATTGTATCATGATGTTGTTATTTTGTGATTATCCTTGAGATGTGATCAAGTGGTTGCAATGTGTGATGCATTTAATTACCATACAATATTTTGGTTACCAATATCATTGTTGATCTAGATGTTAGATTATGTTGTTATTACTATTTTGATCATATCTACATGATGATGTTTTTTTTAGAAATAGGAAATACTGGGAGGGGAGTTGAATCGGTATTTCACAAACTTTTACTTTTGCTCACTTGTGGATATATGTAATTAACTTGTAACTTGCATAAGAAACTAAATTGAACAATAAACACAACCATAAATTAAATGAACTCATAACACTATGATTTTTCTCGAGGAAACCCTGGCCAAGGGAAAAACCCCGGTGGGGATGATACCCACAAATGATCCACTAATCAAAAGTATCTAGTTAGAGATATTGACCCTATTAGAAGTCTATTACATCCATATAGTGTCTTTGCCCATGTTAGATGACTGTAGGTCTTGTTAGAAGCCTCAACCCTGTTAGGAGTTGGTATTACAAAATATGAATGTATGCAAGATGAGCCCATTGCCCAAACATGCAATATACAATATTAATTTTCAGTACAAAAGATAGAATACAAAAACCTTTTGTTGTTGCTGAATATCTTCAATATTCTGATTTGTCTTTGTAGGCTCTTCACAAAACTTGCTATGAGTTCGCACTAATTTGATCTCATATCAGATTTTGCATAATACAACATTAATACATCAATACAAAATCCCTTTTTACAACTTCTTATTAGCCTTATACATCATACATAACATAATATCCATCTTTATACTAGTTATCTCAAATATAGTTTATCATTCGGCTTCCATGTTATCAAATCATAACATCAACTCTTGTTACCTTAGGGTTAACATCTAGGATGTCATCCCTAGTTAGTTAAGTCATTATTTTGATAAACAAAATAATCCCTTAACTCAAAATAATCATTTACTAATCGTTTCTCTATTCTGGTCGGCTCAACATTGTTTATGTAAAACATTAATATCTATGTCTGTACATGTCATATAGTCTTGCACTCTTAGATGTAGCTTCAATATACCTTGTATAATCTGTGTTCAAGTGCACATCACTGACAGTACTTCTGTGAACTTCGCTGACCAAAATAGTCTCTGTGTGGACAAATAAACAATGTTATACTTAGACAATTTTCTTAAGTACTCATCCAGAACTTCCTCATTCGATCATGTTGTCTTAACACTGAATATATGTTGCCATAATGACAACACCATGATATCCCACTCATCCAAATTGCCAACAATCTCCCCCTTTGTCATTGGTGGCAACATATGGGAAAAATGTCTAAGTCCCAAAAACTTATATCAAAATTTCAAAAACAAATTTGCAACATTTTGCAACATTGTGTTACATGACCATTACAAGATTTGCAAAAGTCTTTGGATCATACATGTCTACTTATTTCGCCATAGGGCTACTCCCCCTTTGATTATACTCTATACCATTTCGCATATATCTATACCTTATAAAAACAAGCAATTTTCTCATAATCTATTACTCCCCCTTTGACAACAATGACAAAGGTGTCAAAATATGTATATATACATGTCAAAATGTTTGATATATCTTTTTGTCTTCAATTATGTAATGCTGGAAGACTTGAAATGCAATCTGTAAAGTTCACCTTCAAGTTTTCAATTTCTTTGTCCCATGTAGCCTTAACAGAATCTGATACACTAAGTAATGCACATAGCCCATAAGATGTTATCTCAACTGCTCTAATATTTGGATAGGCGAATTCACCATATGATGTATTTGATGAAAGACATCCTTCCAGTTGATTCTATGCATTATTGATTTTCAGGGTTAGGTACTCTCTGAGTAATGCAAACCTCTTCAACTTTGTTTCCTTCTCATTTTTCAATAGCCTTATCTCATCATGTATTTTACTCACTTTCTTTTCAGTAACAGTGATCTTCATGCTAGGATTTTGTAGCTCATTCACTGTGACTTGTAGCCACAAGAAGAAGATTTCCCACCCACCATTCTTATTGATGATGAATCAATGCATGTAGAAGGCACTAGCATTACCATTGACAGAGAAGAAAATCATTTCGAAGATCAAGGAGAGGATGTTGGCAATTTGGGAGAAATGGTAAATGAACAAGAAGATGAGGAAGAAAATAAGGAAGAAGATGCAGAAGAAGATCTTACTCAAGCTGTTAGGCCTTCTCCAAGTAACTATGCTCTGATACCAATTTTTAGAAATAGGAAATACTGAAAGGGGGGGGTGAATCAGTATTTCATAAACTTTTACTTTTGCCAACAACTTTATGATAATATCTAGAGTATTTTGCATTTGAGAATATTGGATTAATTGTTACAAGTAGTGGTTGTCGTTGCACCAAAAAATCAACCTATTAATGCCCGATACAACCACTAGACTTATAAAAGACACAGGAGGCGGTTAAGCCATGTCACACATCCCGAGGGGAGTGCTGACCATTTTGCCAACAATCTCCCCCTCAGTGTTACCCGAGGGGATTCGAACCTGTGACCAAGCTCTGATACCACTTGTTACAAGTAGTGGTTGTCATTGCACCAAAAGATCGACCTATTAATGCTCGATACAACCACTAGACTTATAGAAGACACAAGAGGCGGTTAAGCCATGTCACACATCCTGAGGGGAGCGCTGACCATTTTGCCAACATTAATATGTTATGATGGATAACATGGATTTCTGTTATATTGTACCTTATATGTTGTTGAATATTTTTATGGATATTTGCATTGATATATGCTCATATTTTTGCAAATGATTAATTTAAATATTTTGTATTTAATGAAATGTTTTATTTTAAAATGTAATATTTATTTAATTATATGTGCATTAAGGAGTAGAAAATGAGATGACCAATGTCACGACATTCTTTATGTTTGATCATGTCACTAGAGTGTCAGTGTTCCATTAGGTATTTTATTGTTATTATTGGCACTTTGGCTATTTATATTGTGAGTAGTTGAACTTAATGTTTGCGTGTTTTAGTGAGCAGGCATTAGACACATTCTATCTGAGCTGCAAGATTTGAGTGTGCCTATATCCCTAGCAATGGCATAGGAGATAGTTTCATCAGTCTTCCATATTTGAGCCAATATTGTCCCTATATGGATGGTGTATCTGTAATTGATATATTATTTCCTATGGTACGTGTTGGTAAATCTAGATTTCATTATGCATATTGTGTTAGACCCGTGAGCATGTTTGTGAATTTAGAATTCCACGGTTGTCGTGGACAATATACAATTAAATGTTGATGTGTTGTGTTTGGGGAATTTAATATTTTATTTACCGGCTAATTCATTGTAATTAAGTTCTATTTTATTGGAATTGATTTATTTGATTTTGGGAGAAAAGTCAATAGTTCACTTAAATTATTTAAGTGACTTATTTTAAAAAGTCATTTTTGAAAATCTCTTTATGTTGGAAAAGTGAGTTCTTTTCAGTCACTTCTCACTTTGGTCTTTTATAAGAATTTGGATTTTTCTCCAAATTTGCATTGGAGAAAATTGATTTCTTGTTGTATTCAATTTGGGCATCGCCTCTTTGTGGGTAGCGTCTTGTTGGATTCATGTCGTGATTCATCAACTTCCTATGGAGTTGTTCATGTTTTTGTAGTGAATTCATTTTCTCCTTCCATTTCTAGTTTTTCTCCAATTTGTGTGAGGTAGGGCATCTCACCATTTGTGATTTACTCCATAATTTTGATTGAAAATTGTTGCAATAGTTGAGTGGGTTGAGAATTAGTTTTCCCCACAACCTTGCTTTATTTCTTTACCCAATTAGGTTTGTATGCGCAATTATATGTTTTCCACTTTGTGATTTGATATTTTTGAGTTATTATGCTACCCAAATTTATGTGTGTTCCCACAAATGAGATTTTATTGTAGAAATGTGATGTTGGGTGCTTAAGGGAAAATGGGTTTTAATTTCGTAAGTTTTTATGATGTTTGATTTTTTAGCATTTTTAAGCTCGCCTCCTTTTGTGTGCCACCTAGAACTTGTATGTCACCATGTTTGGTGTGATCGACCTATTGGAGGTTGTACTCTGAATTTCTAATGGGATCATAGTATAGAAATGTATTGAGGACATTCTGGATATTTGTTATCACAACCTGATCTTTTACCCATTTTATGTTAAAATAGTGATTCATTTTATGTTAAAATGGTGATTTTTACACTTCGCTAGATTTTATCAGAATTTGGGTATTTTGTTGTTTTTAGGTGTTTTGAGGATTCCTCGTGTTCTAATGAGATGATTGATGAATTCCATGGAAATCTATGCTCTTGAAAAAGTGGCCATTTGAGCATCTTGATATTTTTCTTAGTTTTACTTTTACTTGGTTTTTTACCATGAGTGTTTTGGGAGTTGAGATATCCTTTTGTCATTGTTTTTATTATTGTTGCTTTTTCCTTGTGTCGGTACCTTACATGCTTGAGGTTGAGCTCACATGTGATATGTGGTTGTAGAGTGTTGAGATTGCATCCAAGCGTGTAGTTGAGTTATGCTCCTATGCTAAGGTCCAAGTGACCTATACTCTTGGTTGAGACAAATTGAGTTTACCATGTTTCTTTATGATTTTATAACTTTTGAGTCTTTCATTGATTATGCCTTACTGCATGATTCTCTTTGTGCCTCATTGTTGTAACGAGATGAGATTGCTGGTGTTTGAGAAGTGGAGTGGAGTGGCTCTCCAAGGTGAGCTGGGACACAAAGGGATCTCAAGGTAACCCTCAATAGAGTTCTTAATAAAGTGATAACTAAATAAATGAATGTGATTAAAATATGATAACATGGATTAATGTGACTACCTTATCGTCATTTGAGGATGTTGATATAGAATGTCTTTGCCTTGCCATCATTTGAAGACATTGATATGTCATAGTACCTTGACATCTACGAATGTTGATATGGCTCAATAGAGATTCCTTGATGAGAGAAGGATCTCTTGAGGCCGCATGGGCCACAATGTGCCATATGGTGACACTCCCACTCTTGAGTCTCCACACCAAACTTTTGTTAGTATTGAGTAGTAATTTTGGTGTACCATGATTCTTTCTTGGTAGTCACTTTAGACGTTGGTCCACATGTTGAGTGTTCTCCATGTATCTTTATATTTTACATCTATGTGTATTGCATTGGATCACAACACCTTCTTATGAGATTATGCATTTTCTTGCCATGTGTGTTAACTACTCCTTCCTTGTGTGTATGTCTTGTGTTTGTGGTTGGGTTACTATCTCCACGAGCACGGTGGGGTGGGCCTGAGGGTTCCACATGGTATGGTAGAATTGCACTTTACCACTACTAGAGACTGTTGTACATATGGTGGACTCTTACAGAGACAGAGGTTATGAGCATTGAGGGCCCAATTCATTTCCTTCATTTGTACCTTGATATATGTACACATGTCTATGCACTAATGTTATGATCTTTAGCTTAGTTTCTTTTATGTTATTGATGTAATCAAGTGATTATGGCCTCAATCTGTGCTATCTGGTACTCCTCGGTGTGGAGCTAGATTTTTGCCAGTCGTACATTGGTGTTGGCTTAGGTTTTGGCTTTTGTTCCTTTGTGTTTTTGGCCAAATTCATGAATCAATGTTTCTGCCTAATTCAATATTTGCGTGGAAAACATTTCCATACTCTATCTTGGTGTTTCTGACTCGCTGGTCTAAGACTTTTTCTATCTCAAAAAATTGCCAATCAGAATCAACTTTTGTGCCTCAACCAATGTTTTTGCTTGCTTTCACATCTACACCCAATTTGGTTTCCCTATCAGTCTTAGAAGACAGGTGAATTGTTTTGGGATTGCTTCTTAATGGTTCTTGGATTCCTTTCAGGTATTCTCAGTCCGATTTTAGCCTCACGATGGTACATAAAATGTAACATTTTAGTATAAGTTGCATATTGTTCATTTATTCTACTTTAAGTTGCATTTTATGTAATACTTTCAGTATGTTTAAGACTGGTTTCATATTCATAGGAGTTATAGTAAAAATTCTAGATTTTGAGATGTTTTATGAAATTTCAAACTTAGTCAAATTTCAGACTTCAACATGAATCTCTTGTGGCAACTTGGATGTAATCTTAAGTCTTCCACTTGTACATGATCGTTAGAAGATCATTGCTTGTCTTGTTGTTTATTCTTATGGTTAGATGGTAATTAACATGTATGTTTAACCATATTAGAAACATTTTTTGGGGGTTAAAATGAATGTCAGTTAGATAGATTTCAAGGATGAATTAGTCTCCTCTTATATAGTTGTGGGTTCTTTCCATCTTAGCCTCTTGTGATTCGTAGACATTGTCTGAATCCTTATAGGGTAGTCTCGTAAATGTGTTTTCTCCATTTTGAGTATGTGATTGAGTTGTCTTGACACCTTTGGAAGTGTTTGTTAGGCTTTTGTTTGTGCATGATTGTGTGATGATCATGGTGCACTCTCTTGCATGTTTATATATTGAATTTGCTTTATGTTTATGTGATGCACATAATTACATGATGTTTATTCCATATTTTAATAAAAAAATTATTATGTGCATATTTAACCCTATATTTTAAGGGTTCCTTGTTGAGGCATTACATTTGGTATCAGAGCTCGTGTTCATATGTTGGGATCTTTGCATATGTTTCTGTTAACCGCTAGGGTTGCCATTGCACCAAAAGATCAACCTGTTAATGCCCGATATAACCACTAGACTTATAGAAGACACAAGAGGTGGTTAAGCCATGTCGTGAACCCCATGAGGGATAATGGCCCACTACCAATAATCCCCCTCCCAACGTCACTCATTGTGGCCTGCATGGATTTGAACCTGTGACCAAGCTCTGATACCACTTGTTAACCACTAGGGTTGTCATTGCACCAAAATATCGACTTGTTAATGCCCAATACAACCACTAGACTTATAGAAGACACATGAGGTGGTTAAGCCATGTTGTGAACCCTGTGCGGGATGCTGGCCCACTACCAACAATTTCCTGCATAGTTGATGTTGTTGGCGTGAAAGTGTGCATGTGTAGTGTAGTGAGCTAGTGGTAGCTTGTTGCTTGGGTGCCTAGGTGTAGTATTCTTGAGTTTTCTAAAGGAACCGACCCAAGTAGCTTGAAGAGGGGGAAGAGTACCTCCTAGATCTCTGCACCTTTCAGGGATGGATGATACCCCTATGTGAGAACCCCTTAAGAGAATGTTAGACTATATGGTTGGTATGTTTCTCTTGGTTTTTTATTGTTTTGTGACTCTTGTGTGGTTTGAGGACGTAGATGCCTTGGAAATCATGGTTGTATTGTCATTTTTTATAGAATGATAGTTGATATGTATGTATTAAATCTTGATTGCTTATGGTGCTAAGTTTTCCTTGAGTGGCTTGTTTGCTCATGTGACCCTTCTTTGGAAAAGTTACTTCTTGTTGTCCATGCATGGCCTTGATTGCCTATTGATGTACTCCCAATGGAGTGTAGTGCATTGTATTTTAGTGATTATTGCATTAATGTGAGAGTAAATGAAATAATTTATGTTTTATATGCATTGGCATCTTATTTATTGTATTGAAATGCATTCTTCTTATAGAGTGATAGTTATACACCATGGTAATTATAAAAAGAGACGTTCATTGGTAATGAGAAGTGTAATTATCAATTGTACTAGATCATTTGGGGTAGTTACTTATGCCCCCAAATTGCATGGAATCATGTGAATTTAACATTTTTTCTTTGTGAACTTGCACCTACCTTGCATTGAGTGCAATGAGGTCATAGTGACTATAGAGATTAATTATCACTTTTGTGATGTTGAGACTATTACTATAACCTTGTGAGGTAGGTCATGTTATATTGTTACAACCAGATATGGTGATTTGTGGTGTGTGTTATGTGTATCATTGATGTAGAAAGAACCTTCATGGTTGTAGGTCAATCATTCTTTAACCCAATATTGTGTAATCCCTTTTTAGAGAGTGAATTAAACACCCCTTTGGAATGATCAAGTCTCATGTCCCAACCTCATGTGTGCTTCACCTTTTGGTTTTAATAACCCTCGTACATGATGTATGCTTGGTGAACTTGCAATGTGCATTCATTATATGTTTTGGAGGTTTTTTTAGGCCTCCTTCTTATTGAAACCGTCCATAGTGAAATTATTGCATTGCATGGAAAGGAATAAGGAAATTGTATTGTGAAGAATATTGCTACATTTGTTAGAAGTATAGTGATGCACATGATTGAGATCTTAGATGGTTCATGCCTTGATGTATTTAAGTATGTTCTCAAATGTTGTTGAGATGTTGTGCTCCTTAGTACCATGTGGCATTTAATCCCTTCCATGTGACTGATATTGGTCACAATGTTTCATGAATGTGTTTCATGATTGGTGATTTATTTTGTTTCTTGGTGGATCTTTTCATATTTCTTATGTTGGGACTAGTCATTGAGATTTTCTTATCTATTTGTGACATTTTCATGTTTTATTTATTGTTGAACTACGCACATTTTTTAGATTTACTATTGGAATTGATGATCCCCCCATTTTTGTTTTTATTTTTCAATTTCATGGTGAGTACTTTGAATGTTTGGTATTGTTGTCATGTCTTATGTTTTTGTGACTATCATGTTTAATGTGGACCTTTAATAGTATGTGAAAGGGAGAACATCATAGAGAACATACTATATTTGTGTTTTTTGATTAGCTGTAAAGGTGTTAATGAGCATATATTTTCTTATCTAACTATGAGAAAATCATGTTTTGTACATAAAAGTAAGATCATGTTGTTAATGATGTATATGCATATAAGCATTAATAGATTTAAGGATATACAGAATTGTAAATCTTCCTTTTTATGAATGTTAGTATCTGCATTGGGCCATTGATGAGTGAATTTATACCATGTTCTACGAGATTAGAAATTGTGTGATCTTTATTAAAATTGTTAAAATGGATGGTTGATTTTGGTAGACCTCAATTTGTGCATTAGTTAGATTCATGGTATATTTCATTTTCTGTTAATAATAAGGTATGTTTTTGTGTGGCTATGATTGAACTTGAATGATTACATTGGTTTATGGCATGTATGCTTATTGAGATTCTAGTTTTGCACCCATGTTGTGATTTTCAGATCTTGAGTGTTTCCTTTCTTGGCATTGTTACTCCAAATGGTTGGGTACAACTTAGTCCACCTATAAGATTTAACTCTTGTGTGGGTCTTGAGACCATACCTTGGCATTGCCTCTATATGATTATATATATTGTATTATTTTGGTTATGTTACCCCTCCTTAGTGAGACTCCATGTCATAAATCAGGTTGCCAGAGGATTTCTAGTGGTGTGGTATTCCTATCTTTCGACTAGGAAATGATATCTATGAGTGTATCTTACCATCCTAAGATTTGTTATGGATTTTGGGTGTAGAATGATGTTCACCATTATAATTCATTACCACCTTGTTAAAGGTGAGATCGTGGTATAGTTGGGTTAAGTGAACCTAGCTTCTAGCTATAGTTGAGATTTTGATGTCATAGAAATCATATGGCTCATATGCTTCAAGTTTAGTTGGGTTTTGAGTATCTCTTCTTGTGGAAGGAGTGCACTATTGAGTCTTTGTAGAATGAGTGATCTTGTTTGTAAGAGGAAACTTTTTGTGTTTGTATCATTTGTTACCTCTAAGTTGCATGTAGTATGCCTCAAAGAAGTGCAATTATGGTAGAGAATCGTTGCCTTTTTTTCTCATTCTTGGTTGAGTTAGTAAGACTCTGGTTGGATTAAAATATGCTCTGAATGAGCATGGTAGTTCTTTTCATCCTTTTGGGATGACCTTTCCCCTATTCCTAAGTTGTTTACTTTAAGAGTTTTGGTGCCTTGGTCTTTGAAAAGACCCTAGATGGAATTTTTTGGTGTTTAGATGTCTTGTGATGAGGTAGAATGGCTTATTTTATGCCTCATTTTCCAGAGATCATGGCTAGACATGTCTTTTTTAACACATATAGTTATTCCCTTGTGGTACATTGAGAGAGTTGTTGATGCTCTTTTTATTCTATGATGTTCCTTTCAACAATTGTGAGGTTGGTTGGTAAGGAATTGGTGTGGATTAGCTAGACTTGTGGAGGAGTTGTATAGCCATTTTGTGTTCGGATTGGCCTCAGATCTTGCACTTTGTGCACTATTTAGTTTGACTTGCAAGCTTCCAGGAGTAATCCTAGTCTTTGGGGGGATGATGTATTGCCTCTCCCGTTTTCTTTCTACATGACATCCTAATGGATGTGGCTTCGAATTTATATATGCATGTATTATGTTATCATGTTGGACCCATGTGAGGTATGTACCTTTGATGTGATCTGATGTATGTTGTTGCATCAACATGTTGGTTATGCCCTTATGCGTAGCTATGAGAACCATTGTGTCGTGGCTGGTTATGTGCCTAATTTTTTATGATAGACCTTATGAGACTTTTATTTTAAGTTTTGAGGACTCATTGTGTTCTCGGTGTTTTGATCTAAGCTTGACTCATGTATGTGATTAAGTGATTATTCTCATGTTATGATTTTATACTAGCATTGTAAGATGCACCCAATTCAATTATTTCTTGTATTCATTCTAAGATTACTATTGTGGTCATGGTGATATTTGGCTTATGAGACATTGTTGATTATGTGGCTAATGATGTGAGTGATGGTTCCACTCATGTATGTGTTAGTGGCTACAGGGTTATGATTGTTTCATAATGTTGTTATTCCCTAATTATCCTTGAGATGTAATTAGGTGGTTGCACTATGTGATGCATTTAATTACTGTATAGTATTTTGGTTACCACTATCATTATTGATCTAGATGTTAGATTATGTTATTATTATTATTATTATTATTATTATTATTTTGACATATCTACATGATGATGCTATATGATAATATTTGAGCATTTTTCATTTGAGAATATTATATTAATATATTATGATGGTTGACATGGATTTCTATTACATTGTGTCTTCTTTGCTATTGGATATTTTTATGGAGATCTGCATTGATATATGCTCATATTGTGATAAATTATTAATTTAAATGTTTTATATTTATTGAATATTTTATTTTAAAATATAATGTTTATTTAAATTATATGTACATTAAGGAGTAGAAAATGGGATAAACAGTGCCGCAAAATTCTTTATGTATGATCGCATCACTAGAGTGTCAATGTTCCATTAGGCATTTTATTGTTATTATTATACACTTTGGCTATTTATATTATGACCAACTACACTTGATATATATGTGTTTCATTGAACATATACCAGACACATTTTGCCTGATCTACATGATTTGAGTGTGTTTATATTCTCGACGATGGCACAAAAGATAACTCCACCGACATTTCATATTTGAGTCAATATTGTCCCTATAGGGACGATGTATCCAATTGATATATTATTCCCTCCGATATGTGTTGGTAAATCTGAATTTCATTATGCATATTGTGTTAGACCCATGAGCATGTTTGTACATTTAGAGTTTTTTAGTTGTCATGAATGGTATAGAATTAAATGTTGATATATTATGTTTGGAGAATTCAATATCTTATTTACTGGCTAATTTGTCGTAGTTGAATTATATTTTATTGGAATTGATTTACTTGATTTTTGGGGAAAAGTCAATAGTTCACTTAAATTATTTAAGTGGCTTATTTTTAAAAGTAATTTTTGAAAATGCCTTTATGTTGAAAAAGTGAGTTCTTTTCACTCACTTCTCACTTTGGTCTTTTGTGAGAATTTGTATTTTTCTCCAAATTTGTATTGGAGAAATCGATTTCTTCTTCACGTGTTTGATTCAAGCATCAAATCTTTGTGGGTAGTGGCTCGTTGGATTCATGTCGTGATTCCTCAACTTCTTAAGGATTCATTCCTTCTTCTGTGGTGAATTCATTTTCTTCTTCCATTTATGATTTTTCTCCAATTTGTGTGATTTACCATTTTTTATTTACTCTATAATTTTGATTGGAAATTGTTACAATAGTTGAGTGGGTTGAGAATTAGTGTTCTCCCACATCCTTTCTTAATTTCTTTACTCGGTTGGGTTTGTATGAACAATTATATGTTTTCCACTTTGTGATTTGCATTTCTATAGTTGTTATGCTGCCCAAATTTTCTTGTATGCCCAAAAAGAAAATTTTATTGTAGAAATGTGATGTTGGGTGTCTAAGGGAAAATGGGTTTTAATTTCATGAGTTTTTATGATGTTTAATTTTTGGACATTTTTAGCTTGCCTCATTTTGCATGTTATCTAGAACTTGTGTGTCGCCATGTTTGGTGTGATTGACCTATTGGAAGTTGTAGTACTCCAACTTTGTAGTGGCATCATGGAATTAGAATGTATTGATGATATTCCAAATATTTGATATTGTAACCCAATCTTTACTTGTTTTATGTTAAAACGATGATTTTTACACTTTTCTAGATTTTGTCAGAATTTGGGTATTTTGTTACATTTGGGCATTTTGAGGTTTCCTTATGTTCTAATGAGATAATTAATGAATTCCATTGGAATTTATACACTTGGAAAAGTAGCCAATTAAACAACTTGATATTTGGGTTGGTTTAGTTTTTACTCAGTTTCTTACCTTGAGTGTTTTGGGAGTTGAGATAGCCTCTTGTCATTTCTTTTATTATTGTTGGTTTTTCCTTATATTAGTACCTTCCATGCTTGAGGTGGATCTCACATGTGATATGTGGATGTAGGGTGTTGAAACCACATCTAGGCTATTAGTATTATCAGGTCCAAGATTATTGAGAGGAGGGGGGTGAATCAATAATCTAAAAAATTAAACGTTTCAGACATCATGAGGTGAATTTCTGGATTCGATTGTGTGAGTGTTTTTAGCATCTAGAAATTCACCTCATTACTTATGGATTGTGGAAATTTAATGTTGTTAAGTTTCATACATCATTCAACAAATTGTATTAATTAATATCCATTGCATAAATAAACAAACCATTAAGGATAAACATCCACAACCTTGCAACACAATAACACTAATATTTCTTTCATGGAAACCCAACTAGAAAAAACCACATGCTGGGATAGCACCCACAAATAATTTGGCACTCTTCTAAATATGACCGGTTAAGAGCTCATCCATGTTAAAAGCTTACAAAATACCCGGTTAACAATAAGACCATGTTTGAAGCCACCTGATTAAGGGATTTACCTCTAGCCCTATTAGGAGCTTTACCCTATTATGAGTAACTATGTTAAGGTATTTCAAACCCTAGTTAAAGAGTCACCTGATTAAAGGATTTACAAATCAAACCTGTTAGAGTCTACCCAATTAGGGAATTTTATTGTAGAAACTATTAGGAATCAACAATTACAATGATCTAAGAAAATAGCACTCCTCCTTTGCTAGTACAGATCCAGTTCAAGATCAATCACTACTTTACATGCAAAACATCCAAACCCTACAATCGTACATCTGCATTCATGATCTTTATCCTCCGCACTCACTTCATAATACATCAAAAAGATATAATTATGTTTCCACTAACTAGGTCAGCCATGACCTAATACAATTGAATTAAAATTCATTCTCGCTCAGTTCTTGAACCCTAACAGGTGCTACCAATTATCAATTACAATTTCAAGTTCATGTCATCCTCCAAATTCATTGCACAATCAATTTGATAAAGAAAAGTCAAACCACATCACACTCTCCAATGTTCTTGCACAACTTCAAGAAATTCAATCATCACAATCGTGAAAATGTCAACTCATCATTCCTCGTCGATTTTCCACATCACTACAATCCTTATAACACATAACCTTATCGCAACATGGTGCAACACCACCAGTTAAGGATTTGGTTGATTGTTCTAAGAACATTTACTTTTCAATAAGTGAACTCTATCTATTGAAACTTTGTCTTTCGGTGACCAAACATGATGCGGTAACACAAACAACCTCATAACATATTCAAGATAACATATACTAAATTTTAACATATGAATCAAAACATATTTGAAAAAATCATCAAATCATTCCTCCTTGGTTTCATCCTACTCTTCATGTTTACCTGTCGACCTTCAATCAATCATAAGTCACAATATATATAAGATAAACCTATGCAGTCATAGATATAACATCTAGAGACATCACTTACTCTTCCATTATGATTGCACACTCCAACTCTTACCACAGTTCTAGATCCAACCTCCTAAACATATATTATCATAAGAGGCTCACTATCAACCAACAAACACAAAGTTGACATCAATGACAACATCATAACTGATCAAACTATCATCAAATTTACATCAAACTCATACCATAACATTCTCAACTTATCTTTGCATAAGTTATTCCAACATAAGAATGTAGTTGAGCTATGCTCATGTTGGGTCTTTTTTTTGTAGATTTCTATATGGTGAATATGCCTATGACTCTATACAACCCAACTCCAAATCTAGCAAGTAAAAATCCAACTTAACGAGGACTTTATCCTCCTTCACTTCGAGCTCCACAGGGTTAGGCGGGTATACCTATTTGATTTACTACTTTCAGAAAATCATATAGTGGATTTGTGCCTTTTGACACAGATATTCAACATTCATACATAAAAATTGTATATAAAGATTTGAAATATTTAAAGGCTTTCTGTGATTCTAGAAATTGACTAGTGCCTAATCCTAGGGTACAAAAATTTGATGAACATACATCCACTCAATTATAGCACTAAAAATAATTGAAAACCATGAAAGATCGTTATGCCTCACATATTACTTCCTACAGTTCAACACATAATCATCAAACTCATATGCATTTTCTGAAACCCTCTTAAATCATTCTCAAGAATTACACTTCCCTTGAAAGCAACCTAAAACAACATTTCACAATTTACTTAATAAACTGGTGAATCACTTACAATTCTAATCCACAAGAATTTAGAAAAAAACATAAAGACAATCATATAATGGAAAGGGGCTCAATCTGTATCTTCATTGATATGCTCTTTGCTTCAGAACATTCAAAAAGGACTAAGTACACTAATACTCAGAACAAAGTCACATACCAGAACTTGCATTGATTTCTCTTTTCTCACCTCCTCCTCTTTCCTCATGGAAAAGATCCCCAAAACAATTCTCTCTAAACAATATATATCCATACAAATCTTGGGATCATGTTATGATTCCAGGATGCAAAAAGCTTCGGATTGCTAGGAAATGACAAAAAAATTATTATAGCAGACAACCATAACCATCCTTTTCTCAAAAAATCATGCCTAGAAGTACAACCACATTTGGAAGAAACTTCCAACAAATTTTCAAGATGACAAACGATGCTTATTTTTGGAAATATTCAGGACAATTTCTTTGATTACACTTGAACGACCTCAGCCGCCTGCAGATAACTGACTTACATGTGCTCATTGATCAAGTTCCCTATGCCCACTACTCCACTCTCTTCAATGATGGTTCAATAACAACTGACCTCCATGCCATACTGTCAAAGACATCTTGCAAACCCTACAATGATCAATTCCTCATGATTTCCAATCGTCGATATGATGCACTATAACAATCTTCAGTTTTGTGCCTAAAATTTCAAAGAACACAACCATGCATACAATGGGCAGCTCAAGATGTTGAAACATGATTGGTTAGACCCCTTTTTCCATTACAATTCAATGTGTGACCATCGTGAAGTCTCCAGCTGATAGACACTCTGATAGAAAACTTTTGCGACCTGGAGACAAACTAAAGAAAACTATTATCGTGAACTTGCAAACTGTCAATGGTTAATTCCCTTACCATCCGTGAGCCACCGACCCATAGAAACAATACCTTTTCACTAAATCACCAACAGTGAATGTCAAGTTTACTTTATCTCTATGAGTTAGCTACAATTTCTTCCCGACCACCACTCGCCAAATCGCCAACATTTATCTTTAAGCTTTACTAACCATGGCGAGCTGGCGATGAAACCCAGTTATACCCTTGCTAAGTCACCAGCAGGTTTCACTTAACCATCTTTTATCTATGAGTTAGAAAAAAATATTTTCATTTATCCTTTTTCCTTCACAATATTGCCAACCACTTCCCTTAATCGCTCTTTCATCTACGAGCTAGTAATTAAATTCAAACCTTCTGCTAGCATCTACCACGTGGCACCTTCTCATCAACTCATCAGGAGACCAGGGAATATTCTTTGATGCCTCACAAATTAGTGACCACCACAGATATGATCCTCAACATGAGTTGCATTCTAGACACTTGGCACAATATCGGTAACTCGCAAAGAAAACAACTACTAATAGGGTCTGTGAGTTAGCGATAAAGACTTAGAAACATACATACTTGCTAAGAGAAACTTAAACTTTTAACAAATCCTGCAAGCTAGCGACAACTATCTTAACCATCAACAAGTTGGTGACTAAGAATGAAAAAGGTAAAACTAACATAAAAGCAACTACTCAGCCATTTAAAATCAAACTTAAGGCAGGAAAGACAAACTTGGACATAACAGATTAACATCAGGGCAAAACAGAAGTAGAACCAGTATAGAGGATGAAAAATTTATGACCAAAAGTGGCTCTGACTGAGGATGCTTGAATGCAAGTTCAAGGCAAGAACTAAGAACTCTGGAATGTAGATCATACACAAATGAAACAAACACACCCCTAAAATATGTACGCATATACATAACTACTGTGCATGGAGCAAATTTTTAATTAAAGAAAGGTTTGAGGAATTGTACATGCACTAGAAATTCCAGTACCTCACTATGTAGATTTTTCAGAAAATATGAATCCCTTCCATGTACTTCATGAACAACATACAGACAAACCACAAGGATTCAATTTTTGTGTGTTTCCCCTTATCCTCTTCTCTTAAGTGTTTGGAAAAAAAATTAGGTTCTAATCCCAATAATTAGATGAACATATCCTCTCCCCTCGCCTTCGTAGATCTTGGGTGAAGAGAAATTCATATAATTTATTTTAGAGGGTCTACCTCTTGAGTGTTTTAGAATAGTCAGTGACAAGGAATGACCTAAGTGGGAACAAGGCAAAGCCAGCCTCTTCCAACCCACTATAATCAAATCCCTCCTTGAGATCAAAGTCTCAGAGGACAAAGATCTCTCATGCCTAGTATTCGTGGAACTATAGCCTACATCGAAGACAAGGGCTCACTTCAACTTTTTTCACTTTCATCCTTTCAGCCTCCAATAACCTAATCCATGTCTGAAACTATGAAGCTCTATTTCCTGTCAATAAACTTTTTACACCTTTGCACACCAACATTTTCATCCATTCTTGGTACTCAGTAACTCCGAAATCTTGCACACCCACTAAGAACACACTTTCACCCTTTTGGCCTTTCGAAGGACAATTCTATCTTCAATGTACACGTGTCTGAATCTCAAAAAATAGAGTTAACTTGGTTTTTTGCTAGTTTCAGGCTTCTGGATTTGTTTCTCTAGGTTCACAGAGATCCTTTTGTTTGTTTGTTAGTTTGTTTTAATAAAAATGGTTCTATGTTTTTAGCAAAATGCCAAAAAATATAGTTGTGCCACCAACAATTAAGTCTTGCACTTATTGTATGTCAAAGGTAGCAAAAGGTTTTTATAGAAATAAAACTCTAATCCAAGTCTCTCCCATGTATGATTCAGTCCAATTTTAAATGAATGAATCAAGGGTTTATTTCATTTAGTGTTTTGTTATGAAATATGTAGTATGTTGTTTATGATTTGACCAAGGATCAATTAAATGCATAAATGAAGTTAGAAATTGGTTGAACTTCTACAGGGATTTTGCTAAGCGGGTTGGGTTAGAGTTAATATTGAGAAATATTGCAAGGCAATGTTTCTTAGATCTTATGTTATCAGTCAAAAGTTTGTCATACATGGTTATTTTTCTTATGAACTCAAATGCCCAATGGAATAAGGCATTGATATTAGCTATGGTTGGTTTTATAGTTGGTTTTTTGTTCAGATCTATTCTTTTCTTGCTATCAAATGATTACATCAAGAATATATTTACCTTCTATGTAAGTTATTTGAGTTATTTTATCTCATGCTCCATAACAATTGAGAAGAAATAAGTAATTATCCATTACTTAGCATTTTCTTGTTAGCATTGAGCCTCTTATGAGATTTCTTCTTTGATTTAATGTCAGTTGTGTGTATTAGTGAATGTATTGAAGGGCATTAAGGTCTACCCACCTTGGTCTTACAAAACCTAAAGTGTAGGGGGAATCAATATCCCTGTCAGTTGGTCTAGTCCCCTTAGGAAGTTTAATAATTGGATTTGACTTCTCTATAGAATTTTTGGAAGAGTGTGCTAGTGGCTTCTTGAAGTGTAAAACCATTTTGGAAACCAACAAGTCATTTTTCAGCTTGTCAATTTTTGGAGTTAGGGTTGAGGTCTAAAATTTTTGGGTCGTTTCAACATAAAAATAATTTGCATGGAGGGTTTGTTTAAGATCAGATTGCATGCATGTTTGGGGTCGATATTTTTCTACAATAAAAGTATGTGCAATTGGTGCTTCAATCATGGTGTAAGAATTATGCTATATATCATTGTGAAATTTATGAATTTATGCTTGCTAGTTCATTTATTTTAGAGAGCCAGTTGTTTTGTTGCAAATAATATTATCCTTATCAGTGAATTTGTTGTTATTTATTGTTGCATCATCTTGTTGTGAAATTTTTTTGGGAAATAATTCTACCATGTTTGAGGATAAATTTGTCTCATGTATGTGTCCATCTGTGGTGGCTATACAATTCTGATGAATTTTGAGAAATATTGCATCTACACTTTACATTTCATTGATGATTGCATCAACACTTTATGATTTGTGAGTACTTCTAATTTGTATTGTGTGGGTTTCCTTAATTTCCATGATTCTTTAATTCGCAAGATTGATACATTAATGGTTTATGTCCAATAGGAATTTTCTTACAAGTTATTTTATTTGGACCTCTTGTTACCTTAAATCTTCTTTTTTTTGTTTAGAAATCTAATTAATCTTAGATTCATATTAAATTTGCATAGTAGGAATTTCATTTATCTCTAAAATCCAAAAATACAAAAAAAATATTTTGTTGAAGTTTTTTTTGCAACCTCTTTAAGAATCAAACCAGCAAAGGCCTTGTTGGCAATTTGGCTGAGTAGGATATCAAGTTGTTGCCATTATGGAAACATATAATCACTGTGATGATCATACTATAGTAGCAAGAAATTTTGTAAGAGCGCAAGTAAAAATTGTCTTAGTACAACAATAATTTCCAATCTAATCAGAGACAGTTTTGGTTAGCAATGTCCACAGAAACAGGTTCAGTGCATGCACACTTGAACATGGGTAATTTTATGTATATTAAAGACACATGTGAAAGCGCAAGTCTATACGACATGTACGGAAGGAGATATTGTAGAATAAAAGAGACAGAGTTGAAGCTGACCTCAACAAAGCAAGAAGACAGAATAAGAATGATAGTTAAGGGATTATTTTGTTTATCAAAATAATGACTTAACCATATAAGGGACGATATCCTAGATGTTAACCCTTAGGTAGCATGAATTAGTTTTTGTATTTAGAAAAGAGCTTATGTTTAGTAAAGTCGACTGTAAGTTATTATTCCTAATAACTTGTATATATGTAAGAAGCATGTAATGTGAAGTAATATAGATGTAATAAGATATTGTAATACTATGATGTGAAGTTGTATATTGTAAAAGAAAAGCAAGCAGACTCTATATGAAAGCGAAGAGCCTAGAAAGCTAAATCACAATAGGAAAGCTATTTGGCAGCAATGAAAGGTTATATACTTTACCTTTGTATACATATATCATTGTATTTTATATGTTTGGGTAGTGGGATCATCCTGTAAACATCCTATTTTTGTAATACCAACTCCTAGCAGGGTTGAGGCTTCTAACAAGGCCTATAGTCCTTTAATCAGGACAAAGACACTATATGCATGTAATAGACTCCTGACAAGGTCAACATCCTTAACCAGATACTTTTGATTAGTGGATTAGTTGTGGGTATCATCCCCACCAGGGTTTCCTCAAGAATAAAACATGGTGTTATGAGTTCATTTGCTTTATTGCTATGCTTGTTATTTAGTTTACTTTGTTTTGCAAGCTTCAAGTTGATTTGTTATATCCATAATTGGGCTAAAGTAAAAGTTTGTAGAATACTGATTCACCCCCCCCCCCCCCCTTTCAATATTCCCTATTTCTAACAATTGGTATTAGATCCTAGTTACTCAAAAAAAAGTTATTCGGAGAAAGCCTAATAGCTTGAGTAAGATCTCTATGGATATGGATCAATTGTAGAAGAATCTTGAAGAAGCTCTTGAACAGATTGATATTCTTACTGAAGAAAGAGATACTCTGAAAGGGAAATATGATGATGCGAAGAACTTCACTAAGAAACTAAAAGAAAAAGTTGAAGAACTAAAATCAAAGAAAGAACCTACAATTCAAATCGAAGATTGTGATGAAGTTTAAAATCTGAAGAAAGAAAATGAGATCTTTAAACATGAGTTGAAGATTGTAGATCTAAAGTTAAGTTTGAAAGATGGAAATAGCAAGAATGAATCAAATCTAAAATTTAAAAATGAAGATCTGAAGTCTAAACTTTGTAAAGTGACATCTGAACTTGAGAAAACCAAATTACAATATGCTGAACTTGAGAAGTACAATACAATTGTGAAAGGTGAATTGACTCAGTCTAAACAACATCTTGAAAAACTGTATTCCACCAATGAGAAGATTGATCAACAAATTTCTTATCAAAAGCCATACTGTGATACAACTAGTCTTGGATTTAATTCATATAAGATAAGTGAAGAATGCAAGGAACCAAATCTGAAACCCTCTGAGAACAAAGATGAAAAGAAATCTGATGAAGCTAACAAATCTGAAGACATACCTAATCCACCTAAATAAGATGAACCACCTAAAGATATGTAAAGAGAATTCAAAGGTAGATATTTTGCATGTAATACTTTTGGACATATGAAGAAATATTGCATAGGTAATCAATTCAAACCTATCCATGGTTATTGTTATAATTGTCATGGTTTTGGACATAGAGCTATTGATTGTAAGAAACCTAGATCTAATGATAAAAATAGTAGTAGTAGAATGTTTAGAGATACTAACCATGCAGATAAGAGACCTACTAAAGTTATGAACAAGAGAAATGGAGTTGTGTGTTATAGATGCAACAAGATTGGACACATTGCCACAAATTGCAGATTAAAAATTAGTCAGACAGGACCAAGATATGGAAACAATGGAGTAGTTTGTCAGATATGCAACAAATTTGGTCACACAGCAAGATTTTTCAGAATGAACAACATGAGAAACCCTAATCCTAGAAGTTATACAAGGAGAAATGAGAACACAAACAATAGTCAGAAAGGATGTTGTAGTAACTTGGAAGAAGTTAAATTTGTTAAAGTCACAGATCAAGTAAGCACACTCAGTACACAAAGTAATCAGACAGGTGAAGTATCTAATAGTAAGTGTGAATCTTTTCCTAACCCATCTCAAAGCACTTGATGTAATTGATTCATGAAGAATGTATTAGAGTATAAGATTAGAATAGTGTAAAAGTTGGAGTAGATTGAATTAAGTCTTGTGAAGTTAATATGAGGTAGTATATGATGTAATGATGCTATGGTTAAGAGCGCATGAGTTAATATGGATGTATGCAAGTACAAGAAAAGAATGAAGTTTTGCAGGTAACCAAGAATAACTTTTTGGAAAGAAGCGGCAAAGGAATTGAATGCGATGTCAGAATCTTGAAAGATTGAAAGGATAAAAGTATATGATTGGTATTATTTGATCATTCAAGCGACTACAAGTGATAAGAAGAGCAATACAGTGAAGATTAAGAGAAGTCTACGGGATTTGGAGAAGGATTTCGTGCCAGATCTATGCAAGGCCCTAAATCATGTATTTGAGGTATTTTGATAAGTATATCTATCAAAGCAGTTAAGTTTTGCAAGAATCATGGATGCATCACTTGTTCACCATATAAAAGATTCGGTTAGACCTAGAGTTAAAAGGGAACCAGTATAACCCTTGGAAGAAGACCCTAGTCTTGTGTTGTCATCCACTCTAAACAGAGTTCCCCATTTAGAAGATATGAAAAGCTATTTGAAATACAAGTTTGAGACCTTAAGTGATAGAAACCTGATCATGGAATATGAAAAGATATACAATCAGGACATGCCATTCAAAGTAGGGTTTGAAATTTAGAAAGATAATGAGGTTGTCAAGTATCCACTTCATTACGAATTCCAGGATGATGAATGCACTAAGATTATTTTGAGCATAATTCACAATGGAAAATTTTGGTTAGATGATAGAGTGATAGATATCACTAAGGATCTAATTCATGAGGTAACCAGTTTGTCAAAATCTAGATTTATTCCTTTTAATGAGAAGAATGTAAAGAAAACTGTGTTGGACAACACTAAGCCATCTTACAATGGTAGAGGAATTGTAATCAACAAGATCATACAAGATGATGTTAGATATGTAAGCAAGATTTTAACATCTAAGTTTTGTGCAAATTCTAGAGAAGATGATATGGTAGCTAGTATGGTACATGCAGCTTATTTGATGTGTGTTGAAAAAGTTCAAGTTGATATGTGTGAAATTCTAAGAATTTAGTTGTTTGAGAACCTTGAGAAGATTTAAGAAAATTAAGAACTCACATTTTAGATTCTCATCTCTGATCACATATATGTTTTTCCATTTGTTGAGAAGATTTCCATATACTATTGAAGAAGATTGGAATGATAACAGGAATACAATGGATAGAATCAATAAGGTGTACCTAAGACACCCTATAGACAAAGTAAATGAGAGCGCAACCTTGGTAATCAAGACTTTTCAGAACCAAATGAGAAAAAGATCAAGGATTCCACCAGTTATTGTAGAAAAATACAGAAATGAGATATTATTTATGGTTGACATTGATTTCACTTTTGTTGAAGCAGTTGAACCTAGAGTGGAATTTATAGATCCACTTGGATATGAATATTCTGAAGCTAAAATTGAAGAGCATATAAGCATATTACTTAAATGTAAGTTGGATGCAAATAGTCCTAGATTGGAACTTATGAGGAGAAATTTAACTCCGCAAAGTCATTGCAGGAAGAGAAATTAGCTAAAAAGATAGTTGACAACACAATAAAGAAAATTCTTAAAGATAAAGGCATGATAGAACATGAGTTTATAGTTGTGAAGCAGACATTAGCAACAATTAGAGACATAGGACATAAAGAAGTTTTATCTATTCCACCCTAACATCAGTTGCAGCTCACATTGAAGAAATTTAAGATTTGGAAGAAGAAATTGAAGTTGTGGAAGTGTAGGAAGTGAGGAAATCCACTAGATCCTCACCACTCCACTAGAAAAAAGAGTAAAGGAAATGGCAAGTGGGCCAGGAAAGAGACAAAAGATTATATATACCCCAGCACAAAGGAAAGTATCAGAAGTAAAAGATGAAGAAGAAGTAGGAAGCAGTAGAAAGAAATGGAAGCCTAAGATAGAAAAAGTGAATGCCTTAATTATCAATGAAGGTGATTTCACTAAAATGAACAAATTTTATGAGTTGTACAATTTTTTTGAGAAATTGAACTTAGAAAATGCAGTTGTCAGGCACATGATATTGGCAGACAAAAAGTTTGATAGCATTCAAGGAAAGATTCCTGATGAACTTTTTCAGAAGTTAGTAAACAAGAAGAAAAGAGCAGTTGAAGAAGACAAAAGTATAAGAGAAAATTATGTGAGGAAGCTATGTGAAATAAAAGATGAAGAGCACTTTAAGGAAATTATGAAAAATCTTAACACTCATCTGAGAATGAAAAGAAGAACTATATTAATAATGGGAGGTAATTATGAGGAAATCAATAAATAAATAGAAGAGGCAGTTGTAAAGGTTATGACCTTCAGCCCTAGTAAGCACACAAGTGTATCTGATCAAGTATTGGAAGTTGTACATCAAAAAATTCCTTCACCATCACCGCCACCATCTATTAACATTGAAGCTGAAACTATGAATGTAGAAGGAACAAACATTACCTTAGACAGTGAAGAAAACCCATTTAGTAATCTTGAAAACATTGTTGATAATTCGGCTATTAAGTAGCAAGATATGACAGTGAATGAGGAAGAAGGAAAGGAAACAAGGAAGGAAGAAGAGGCAAAAATGACACAAGAAGAATCATAGGTTAATGCAGAAGCAGCAGAACAGGAAGTCCCACAGGAACATGCAGTAATCACTCCTAATCCCAAGGAAGCAATAGAGAAATCACAAATTGAATCTATTTTTGCTAGAATTGGATAGGAAGTTGTTGATGATGATCAAATAGAGTTGATCTCATCTTTGAATAATATTATTGGCTGTATGCACCCAAAAACGGTCGCCTAGACTTTGGGCCCCATTTATTCAATTTATCAATCCTGAATCATTTTTATCAATAATCAATATTTTCAACATTATCAATTTCTTGATCAAGTCTTAATTTTGATCATATATTGGATTTTATCCTATGGGCTAACCATTTTATCCTAAAGTCTTTATTTATTCAAAAGGAATATTTCCTCCCCTTTTAATAAATAAAAAGCCCCACCTTTCCCTCTTATCTTAAGTTGCACAAATAAAGTATTTTTCATACTTTATAAAAAAGGAAAAAGCACTTTTTGTCTCATATGGACATAAAGTCAACTCTTATTTTCCTATTGGAGGATACTTGTGCACATGGATTGCTCTTCTTTCAAGCTCCACCGCTGATTAAGACTTTTTGCCTCTTAATCTCCATGGTCCATTTCACCTCATTTCTTATAAAAGGAGAGCTCTCTCCTCCATTTGCATATACCATATTTTTATGCTAATGTTATGCTGCAGGTTTTAGGTGCATTTGGAGCTTTTGAGGATTTTGAAGACTTGTTGCTTTCATCATCTAGTTCATATTTTCTTTCATAGTTGCATGATAATGGCATTCATAGTATAGATTTCCTTTTATGCAATAGATTTAACTCACATACTCTAAATAGGAAGGCTTGGTAATACTTGTTCTTTCCTTTCATAGCATAGCTTGTACTTTCCTTTCATAGTTTAGATTGCATCATCATATAGCTTGCATTGCATTGCATATTTGATTCTTGAGGATATTGGCACTCTTGCCCTTGTCCTCACTTGAATCTCTCATTGTGTGGTTGACTAGCAAGGTCACAAGCTTGTAGCTCTAGCTGAGAGCAAACACATCATAGTCCCTTGCAACTCCATGCATAGAGAGCTATGAGCCGCTTTGTGAGGCCTCATTCTTGAGCAACCTTGCATGTAATGGTTCATAGAAGTGCACCATTTTAGTGTGTACATTTCTGGCACCCACCGTGGGGCTGAGTAGATAGGCTTTGTCCCTTATTTCATTTGCATTTTCATCATTTTTTGGATTATTTTTCAGAAATTTTGCAGTTCTGGTTTTCTGTCTCAGAGTGTCGCGTGATACTTCTCAGAAATATCACGCGATATACCTTTGTATAGCGGTGTGACACTTCGCGTGAGAGAAGAATCACCCGCCAGTACTGAAGTATATCACCTAGTGTCGTGCGAAGTATCACCTAGACCGAGGTATATCACGTGATTATAGGAAACTGTGTCGCGCGATACTGGTGAAGTCTGAGGTATATCGCTTGATCTGACAGAGACTTGCATTTCTAGTTTTCTCATCCAAATTTGATCATTTTAGTTTGCTATTTTATTTTGCTGTGTTTAGATAGGTCTAACCTACATCTTTTAGCTTGAATCTATCAGTCTATTGCATATTTACATTTGGATTTTGATTTTGCTAACCTTGTGGGTCTAACAAGTTGTGTTTGTAGGCGCTCTCATTGCTTGAAAATTACTAAAAATGCATGTCAAAGAGGGCTACTAACAATTTTTGCAGGGCTGCCCAAGCATAAAAATAAAAAAAAATAAAATTTTTGCTTGTTTATTTGCTTTCCTTTCAAGTGTGGCATTCACTAATTGTGTTAGGAATCTTTAAAACCTTGTGAAAGAGATTTTGAGGTGGTAGGAGAAGTATGCTCTTCACCTTTAGGTGAACCAAAAAATCTTGACCCATCTTAAAGTTTTGGAAGCAAGGGAGTAATTGAATCTTTTTGCTTGGTGTGTTTGGGAGAGATTCTTGAGATAGGGGAGTATGCTCTTCACCCTTGTGGTGAACCAAAAACCTTGAACCTCAAGAGTTGATCCACTTTTTGTTTAGTTTAGGAATCCTTTAGCGGGCCTGCTCTTGAGCAATCAAGAGGAACGACTCAAGTGGCGACAACCTTGTCATCATTTTCCTTGGTGGCAAGTGATTCCAACTCACTATAATCTCAAGGCTATCAAGGACACCAAAAACCTTGGTAGACATAACACTTATCTTCATTTGATGTGAGTAGCTCATGGGATTGCGACCATGGGGAAAATATTGAACAAGAATGCTTAAGGTACTCTTGAGGCCGCAAGGTCCTAGTCTTTTATGAGGAGCAAGAGGGGTGTTGTGAATAAAAATCCTTATTAAGAACCGTTAGATAGAAGCCACCTTGTTTAGCCACTTATCTTCTTAGTGCAAGGATTGATCCAAGTGGTTTACCTGGATCACCTTAAGATACTCACCATATGTGTCCCTTTGGTTGTGTCATTTGACATTTCCACGACAAAGCCAACATCTCTTGTGGGTAACCACTTGGTGTGAGGTGAGAGGGCATCAAGTTGTGGGCTAAGTTGGTAAGTATTGAGCCTTGACTTTTTAGGATAGATTTTCTTGAATTGTCTTCGGTTGTGTGATGCCAGTGCAAATGTTCTTACATACAAACAATCGGTAGCATTCATAGGGTGCTTTTTTCTGATATCATAAGTGTTTGTCTTGGCAAGGTTGCTTTTGCCCTTGTTTCAAGTGTTTGAGACATGTTTGATCCCTCACTGTTTGCAAACCTGCCAAAATTTTGCTAATATTGTGACTGAAATCGAAAACATCAATCCTCAGACTGAAAATTTTGACCAAACAGACCCAAAAATGTAAATTTTACACAATTCTGGTCAAGAGTTAAACAATTCTGCAACAGTATCACACCCTGCAAAGTGAAATATCACGCGATACTTCGCGCTTGCTAAAACTATCGCCTGCTTTGAAGAGAAATATCGCGCGATAGTTCACCCCTGACGGACTATCACCCAACCCACCTGGAGTATATCGCTCACCAGTGCTGAGGTATATCACCTGGCGTCATGCAAAGTATCGTGCGGTTATAGGTATATCGCCCCAATAGCCTGGAGTATATCGCCTGGTTAATTTTTGTCGTGCTTACAATTTGGTCAATTTTAGTTGTTGTTAATCAGGCTAGGTCTTAAAGTAGGCTTCTTGCCCTGACATTTGAGACCTGTCTTGACTCTAAATTTCTAGTTTTAGTCCTCTGGGATAGCATCGTTTGGTTTACGAAATCACTTTGAAATAATTGTCAAGTTAGAAGGTCATTCTTGGTGCCAAGGTTCATCTCTAAGATTGTTAGCTACATTCTTGGAAAATTTTAGTACTCTTATTGTCCAAATCACTTTCATTTAAATCTCAATTTCAATTATATTTTGGCCTATTCCAACCTCCTGATTCAAAAGTGCAAGGGTAGTCACCCTTTGATTTGAAGCACCTCTTTGACAGTGTTGGTAAAGCCCTTTTTTTATCTTCTCATTTCTTTTTTGGACAATAGAGGACTTTGATTATCCTAGTTTGGCGTTGACACTTTGAGAGGTCACCTTATCATTGAGAGTATCTTTCTTTCATGTCAGTTACGACAAGGTACCAAGTCAATCAACGGAAGTGACCCCTTGTTGCCTTTAGCCAGTTACCACCCATCAAGACTCGTCAACAACATAAGGGAAAAGGACCCCTTTTTGATCAATCTCCTAAGAGTGAATCTGAGGTTTGTTTTAATCCGAGAGCTAATCCTAGTGAAGTGAGCACCTCTTTTGTACCACTTTCATCAAGTATGGACATGAGTTACACATTCACTTGACAACAAAGAGAAGCCATGAATCAAACTCTCGAAGATATCTTCCAACGACATAGAAGAGAGTATGGTGGTTCTTCTCATGCTAGTCCACCTGGGTCACCTCCCAACAATGTGAGGTATTTTGATGCTCACCAATGAGCCGAGAGACATCATAAGCAAGCCCACTCAGATTCAGGGTCACAACACAAAGACCAGAACAACGAATCTAGTGATCACCACATAAATGTAGCCAATGCAATAAGACATTTGAGACAATCCTCCCCACTTAAAGACACCTCTCAATATGCAAATACAAGATTGAGAAGCATTGAGAGAGAGAAGCAAGCCTACTTAGATGAACAGGCTGCTAAAAAGGAAAAATTCAGACAACTAGAGGAAGAGGAACGTGCATTGTTGGATATACAGAAAAGAGTCACCCAAGAAGAAGAAGATAGACTCTACGCACAATAACTCCAAAGCTGATTCAATGGGAGGGGAACCAATAGTGGGACCAACTCACCCCCATCTACCCCTTCCCCAAGCCCTAGAAGAAGATCAAGGATGCCCTCACGATCCCCAAGTCCTAGAGGGAGAAGGGTTTCAAGATATGACCATCATAGGAGACAGTCATCTCATAGACATTCAAAGTAACCCTCCCAATGAGCACATCATGGCTCACAACATGGAGGAAGTTATGCTAAATTTGATCATATGGATTTCATGACTATGCAACAAGAACCATCCTTTCAAGCATATGTGGAGCAATATGTGGAACAAAATAAAGATCAATTCTTGGAAAGTCTTATTAACAAAGGCGCTAAAGTTCCATATAATTTTGATGTTCACCAAAAGATCAAGAAACAAAACCCTTCAACTGATGAGGTGATCTTACAAATGCAAAAGGATATAGACAGGATGAAGGCTCCCAAGAGCACATTTCATTTGGACTCCATATGTCCTAACCCCATTGAAAAAAGTGTGGTGATGGTAGAATTCCCTAAGAAAGCTGAGTTCCCAACATATGACAAATATGATGGCACTGGTGACCCTCATGACCATGTTTGACAGTTCTACATAATGAGCTTTTCCTTTCACCATGAAGACTCCTACTTGATGAGATTATTCCCAAGGAGTTTAAAAGGTCAAGCCAAGGAGTGGTTCACCAACCTTTCCCCTCCAGTAAAGACATTTAAAGAACTTGTTCAAAGGTTTGTTTAGCATTTTGCTTACAACCTATCGAGGTCGGTCACAATGCTTGATTTGTGCAAACTCAAGCAAAATCAAGGGGAATCTTTCATCACATTTTTACAATGATAGCGGCGATTGTGTTCAAAATACCCAAGGACAATTCCTGAGGAGGAGAGAATTGATATCATTGTGAGCAATCTAATACCAGAACTAAGATATGAAGTCAAGAAAATCCCGTTTAATTCCTTTGATACTATGGTAGAGGTGGCATGTCGCATTGAGGATGTCCTGAAAGAAAAAGGAATTTTGGCTAAACCAACAAATAACAACAATAGCCAAAATAACAATACTAATGGTAACAAGGACAAAAAAAACTCCTATTGGAACAAAAACAAGCAAGTGGTCAACGATGGAGTTGTTGACTCATCTCAAGTCAAAAATGAAGGAGTTCTTAACCTCTCTCATGCAGTTCAAGCTATGAAGCTGCAAACATCTTCAACACAACAAGATAAACCTAAGTATCAAAGGAGATCTAAAATGGAGAAGAGACAATTTACTAAATTGGGAGAATCTTATGCGGATGTTTTTAAGACATTAGTTGCTCATAATTTGGCACACCCACAGGATCCTACAAAACATCGTATACCGAATCCTTTGCCTCATTGGTGGGATGCTAAGGCTTTTTGCATTTTCCATAATGGGATTGGACACGACATAGAAAATTGTTTTAAACTCAAGCATCTTGTCCAAGACCTTATTGAAAAAGGACAATTACAAGTGGATGGGTTAACCACTAATGCAGATCATAAAGCCTTTAAAGAGCCCTTGCCTAAATATGAGAAAGGAGAGAATTCTAACAATAAGAATGGTAAGGCGGCTATCAACTACACCTACACAAATGCGGAGAACGTTATTAACATGCTTGAAGTTGTGGATGATAGTGTCAACATGATGAGAGGGAAAGATCTTTATGGACATGATGTGGACTCAATTCCTATGACTGATGAAAGACCCACTATGGTGATAAGAGGTCGTCACTCACAAAGAATGCCCCAGTCCCTCAATGCTATCACTAGGGGCTAGGCCCAAGTGCCCATTATCATCAGAGGTCCTAGCACTAGCAAGTCCAATCAGCCCATGTCCAAAGGCGTTGCTCCTAAATCTACCATTGGTCCTGATTCCAATTATAATCTTATTGACCAATTACAACGTACACCCACGCAGATATCCATTTTTGAGCTTTTAGAATTGTCCCCTAAACATAAGCGTGTCCTTGAAGACGCTTTGCGAGCAGCCAGTGTCCCTAAAAACTTAGATATTGATCAATTCCAGAATATGGTCAACCATTTGGCTAGCCCTCATTACCTCACCTTCTCAGAAGAAGATGACAAATCCATCAGTCACCCACATAATTTGGCCTTACACATCGAAGTCATGATTCATAAAACTCATGTCAGGTGTGTACTGATAGATGGGGGCGCGGGGCTCAATATTTGTACCATGAGTTTGTTGCTGGCTCTAGGATATTCTGAGAATGTCATTGACACAAGGAAAAAGATCACGATCAAAGCATATGATGAAGCATAAAGAAGTTCTAAGGGATTGGCCGTTTTACCTATTCGCATTGGTCCAGTAGAAAAGGATATCTTATTTCAAATTGTTGATGTTGGACCTCTAGCCTACAACATTTTGCTAGGTAGGCCATGGATTCATGAAATGCAAGCAGTCCCATCCACATATCACCAGTGTGTTAAGTTTTCCCATAACGGTGTAGAAATTTGCATCCTTGGAGATAGTGCTTTATCAGTTAATAACATTTATGCGGGATCACATGTACCTTTGAATAGGGAAGCTGACAGTCCTAGTAGTTCACTTGAACAATGCAAGCAGAAGTTCAAGACCATAGATCTTGGGATGGGAGATTATAAAATTGATTCTTATACAAAAATGCCAATCTCTCCTAGGTCCTATGGGAGACCATCACCAAATGTGAAGCCTTCATCATCAGCAATGACATTATTTGGAAAATTCATTGAGTCCTCGGTTCCCATTCAGGAAGAGAAAGAGGAAGTTGCAGTAAGGGACTGGATCTATCACGAGGAAAAATACAAGCATAACGAGAATTTTGCTCCTCCACCTGAAGCTTATGGGAAAGGGTACACAATGGTTAAGAAAATGGGTTATCCTGGATATGGTCCCCTTAGCCACAGGCTGGACGCTAAAGCTGAGCCTCTTGATCATGCTCTTTTTGGATGAAAGAATAAGTCCACGGTTGGCTTAGGTTTTGAGAATAAGAAGAAGAAAGGTATCCCTGTCCCAGTTGTGACGGACAGTGACTCAGACTATACGCCCGATCTTTCTAATCAACAAGATGTGTCTAATGATTGGGTGCCCTCAACAAATCTCCTTTGGAGAGATTCCACAAATTTGATACTTGACAGTCCTACTATCCTAGCTGCGATGGATAGTGACTGTATGACTGCTAGATCGATAATGGAAAGTGTTGCTATCCTAGCTGCGATGGATAGTACCAATACTAGCACTAGAGAGGGAGAAACCCTTCCTAACCTTGAGGCTTCTACATCACGAGGCCCAAATGATGACTTAGACATAGATTCCCATGAATATGAATGGGACTCACTTTCAGATGCAACAGTTGATCTGGACATAGATATTGTCCATGCTTATAGTACCCAACCCGATGCGACTAACGAGCTTAGTGTAGGACTAGAGGATTGTACTCCTCAAATTGCCTTAGTGGACGATGCTTCATTTGGTAGGATGAGTCCTAATTCGGGTATCTTAGGAGAAGACTTGATGAACTCCAATTATATGGTCACCAGAGATGACACCTTTCGCATAAACAACATTGAACCAGTCATTGACCTACCCCTTGTTCACTTTGACCTAATTGACTGGTCTCAGTGCCATCAAGAGCCTACATTCCTCACCTTTCAGAATGATTACAAAATTGCCTGCTATCTAAATGCTCTTGAACTCATGGCTTCTTCCACCAGTGAACCAATAACCAGCATGACAGAGCCTGATATTAAGTACCTTAGTCTAAAAATAAAAGAGAAATAAAAAAAGAAAAATAGGTCCGATGGTGAAAACCACTTTGTGGCGGTATCAGAACCAAAAATAGTAAAAAGAAATGACGCATCCGAGGGTGAAAACCTCTTTGAGGCACCTAAGGATGGGGTACTTAATAACTTGCCAAGTTATTTCCAGGATAGATCATCAGTATTTATTGAGCCAACAAAGCCAGTCAATTTGAACACAGAAGAAAATCCTCAAATAGTCCATCTTGCTCAGTCTTTATCAGAGGGAGAGACCAAGGCATATGTACAGTTCTTACAAAAAAAGAAAATTAATTTTGCATGGACCTATTCAGACATGCCAGGGCTTGACACGAATCTCATAATGCATCACTTATCCATAGCTCCAGGCATCAAACCAGTGAAACAGAGACTTAGAAAAATGCATCCCCATGTAACTCTACTTGTCAAAGGGGAATTAGAAAAACTTTTGAGAGCTGGATTTATTAGAGCCATCGATTATGCAGAATGGATCTCAAACATAGTACCCGTCTCCAAACATGATGGGTCCATTCGTGTATGCACAGATTTTAGAGATTTAAACAAAGCATGCCCAAAGGATGATTTTCCACTTCCAAACATTGACATGATAGTGGACATGACAGCGGGCTATGACATATACTCTCTAATGGATGGTTTCTCAGGGTATAATCAAATCAAAATAGCTCCTGAAGACCAAGAGAAAATAGCATTCACATGTGCATGGGGAACTTATTGCTGGAATGTCATGCCATTTGGATTAAAGAATGTAGGAGCAACCTACCAAAGAGCTATGACCACTATCTTTCACGATATGATGCATAAAAATATGGAAGATTATGTGGATGATACCCTGACAAAATCAAGAAAATGGGACACACACCTCGATGATCTGGAAGTAATTCTAGATCGCATGGAACAGTTTCAACTCAGATTGAATCCAAAGAAGTGCGCATTTGGCGTCACCTCAGGCAAACTTTTAGGATTCATAATATCAGCAAAAGGTATCGAGGTTGACCCCGAAAAGGTCCAAGCAATTTTAGATATGCCACCTCCTCAAAATATCAGCCAAATGAGAAGTCTTCAGGGACATCTTCAATCGATTAGGAGGTTTATTTCTCAGCTTGCAGATAGGGCGCAACCCTTTAACAAGACATTGCATAAGGGTGCTTCTTGTGTTTGGAACGAGGAGTGTCAAAAGAGCGTAGATCAGATCAAACAATACTTGGCTAATCCTCTGATCCTAATGCCTCCTATTCCAGGGAAACCATTGATCCTATATATTTCAGCTATAGACACTTCTCTGGGGGCATTGTTGGCTCAATCAGATGATACTGGGAAAGAATGGGCCATATACTATATCAGGCGTACTCTAGTCTCCTATGAGATCAATTACAATAACATTGAGAAGTCTTCTCTTGCAGTGGTGTTTGCTTCTCAAAAATTGCGACACTATATGCTTGCTCATACCATACATTTGGTTGCCAAAATTGATCCTCTTAAATACTTGCTTAGTAAGGCTGCCCTCATGGGTAGACTTGCTAAATGGATGATGGTCCTAACTGAATTTGACATAGAGTACGTTGAAAGGAAGGCCATAAAAGGGCAAGCTATTGCTAACCAATTAGCTGATTTCCTGATTCAGGATAGTATGTCGGTCCAAGTGGAATTCCCAAATGAACACATCTTGTATATGACTACTCGCACTTGGACAATGTTCTTTGATGGTTCCCACATGCAAAATAGATCAAGTGCTAGAGTATTATTTGTTTCTCCACATGGGTACAATATTCCAAAGTCTTACAAACTTTTATTTCCATGTACAAATAATATTGCAGAATACGAAGCTTTAACCAATGGCTTGAGAATGGCTATAGAATGGAACATCACAGAGTTACATGTCTTTGGGGATTCCTAGTTAATCATCAACCAAGTCAATGAAGAGTATCAAACCAAGGATGAAAAATTGATACCCTACAAAAAGATGGTTGATTCTTTGAGACGCTACTTCACCTTTGTGACATTTCAACAGATCCCTAGGACAGAGAACAAGGCTGCAAACACCATGGCCACATTAGCTTCACTTCTTTAGTTGGAGACACATGAATCCAGATTTGAATTCCTGGTGGAAGAGCTACACCATCCCATCTTTGACTCATCTGAAAGCCATGTCATTTGTGCCATTATCACACATGAGTCTTCCCAATATGGTGCTATCTATTCATATCTTCATGATGGCATCATCCTTGACACATTCAACCACTCTGAATGCCGAAACCTCATCTGTAATGCCTCTCGCCACACCCTCATCTCTGGTGATTTATATAGGAGGGGTTTAGATGGGACGCTCCTTAGGTGCTTGGAAAAAGAGGAATCCAACCAAACGTTAGCTGACATCCATGAGGGAATTTGTGGTGGACATTCTAATGGTCTTGCCATGGCCCGAAGGTTGCTTAGGGCGGGATATTATTGGCCCACAATGCAGATAGATGTAGTCACCTTTGCTAAGTCGTGAAAAATGTCAGAAACATGGAAACCTGATTCATGCTCCAGGTAGGGAGCTGATCCCTTCTATTTCTCATTGGCCATTTCAGCGCTGGGCCTTTGATCTGGTTGGGCAGATTCATCCCAACTCATTAGGTGGACATAAGTTCATTATTACTACCACTGACTACTTCACAAAATGGGTGGAAGCTGTGCCACTTTCTGTTGCTTCAGGCGGACCATTTCTTTGTTCATCTTGAATCATATTATTTGCCGATTTGGAGTGCCTTCTGAGATCATTTCTGACAATGGAGGTCAATTTAAGAATAAGGACCTAAAGCATCTATGCAAAAAGTTTAAAATCAAGCAACATTGGTCCTCCATCTATTTTCCATAGGGAAACGGACAGGCAGAAGCCTCTAACAAAACCATTCTTAAAATTCTTCATAGGATAGTACACAAGAATGGTAGGGATTGGCACTTACAAATCAATCCAGCACTATGGGCTTACAGAACAAGCATTCACACACCTACAGGAGCCACTCCTTTTTCTCTTACCTATGGCGCTGAAGCAGTATTGCCTTTAGAAGTTGAGATACCATCACTTAGAGTCTCACTCAAAGGTTTGATTACAGATGAGGATTACCGCGCCATGAGGTTACAGGAACTAGAACTTCTAGATGAGAAGCGTAAGGCTTCCTTTGATCATATGAGAGTGTATCAGAAGCGTATGTCCAAAGCATTCAACAAGAAGGTTCACCCTAGAGAATTTCAAATAGGTGATCTTGTTTTGCGAGAGAACCCTAAGAACCAACAGAACAGAGAACAAAAGGGCAAGTTTGAACCTAACTGGCTTGGACCATATGTCATCACAGCTGCTTTTGGTACCGGTGCATATTTACTGTCAAATCCCAATGGAGAACAGCTCTCTGATCCCATCAACATTGTGCACCTAAAGAAGTTCTATCCTTGATACCTATTTCTGTCTGGGGGCATCCTTTGTATATATCTTATTGGTCCTGAAAAAATACCAAAAAAAAAAATTGATATATGATGCTGAAAAAATCCTAAAAAGCATAAAATGTCCTAAAAAAATACAAAAAAAATCAAAAAATTCAAAAATCCAAAAAAATGAAAAAATGAAAAAAGATTCCAAGTGGTGAAAACCTGGAAACAGGCGCTACTTGAGGCCTTTGCACTCCTATTTGTTAGCATGTGTCCTCGACACTTAGCCACTTTCCATCATGCCTTGACCTTATTTGGCTTAGTCTGGAATTAGTCTTTGTCTTTGCCTAGGGGGCATAACTGTTAGCATTGGTCTTTTAGGTGCGTTTGTCTCTTGGGGCATTTCACAATAGGTGTTTTTCAACACCACCCCAAACAGTGTTTTTCAACACTACCCTTGCGTCGAGTGTTTCTTAACACTTATCAGGTGTCTTACCCAACAGTCTCGTATGATGTGATATTTCTCACTAAGCAGATATGATACTCAGAATTTGACTGTATGACCAACACACATGCACTTAAACAATCAACTCGCTGACGATATGATGACTTTATTTTTTTCTTTGTGTGCTGTCTATGAGGATTTCTTTGATGAGTTGTCTCTCCCTGAGAAGTTTTCAATGATGCATAGCTAGAAGACTGAGGGAATGAGAACATGTTTTCTTTCTTATCTGCTTGTGAGTATATTTTGTTGATCCTAACTATCATGAGCATTTATGCTGGTCTTACTTGACCCTATGGATTGACAAGGTATTATCCTTGACTGTTTTGCAAGTGCATGCTTTTAGCTATCCTGACTTTCATGTGTCTTGATACAAGCATAATCTCGCCATATCAAACTTAGGTGATCTCACTACATTAGTCATCTTGACCTATATGTCTTTGATGCCTAGGTGGGATTCCCACATTTCTATCTGATAAAGATCATATTCATATCCACATCATTATGCCTGTGTGCATTGTATGATCTTACGACGCTACCAATAACGCTCGATGATGATAATTAGATGTCTATAAGCGTTGTGACCTTGCAAGTCGACCACTTTCATAGTAGCTTGCATTTTTAGGGTCATGATAGTCTAGTTTTGCATTTCTTGAAGAGAGCTCTCCTTTTCATCTTACGTGGACCTGTCAATCGACTGCGCTCACCTTTTCTTTTTCTCGATCATGTCTTTCACTCCTTGTTCTTTTCATCTTGAACCTGTTCCTGTTCATCACAAGGGGTTAATTATATCATCATATCTATATCAAAACTATCATTTTCAAGAAACATAAGTCTATATCATACATATGAGAATTAAACATACATCTATGAGAGAGAACATACATAAGCATATACATAAGCATTTTGAGCAAAATGACAAGACAATATACATAAAATGATACATCCATCACAAGAGAGACATAAACACATGATACATCGAACATCTAGTAATCTCATAAATCTATAACAATGTCATGATATACAATACAATATGAGATCCCAAAATCTGGATCAAACATCTCAGGATATGTCCAAAACATCCAAACCTAAAACCTAACCTTAAGACTCGCTACCACCCTTGTGAGGAGCTCGTGGTGGTGGAAGAGGCATGGCTCTCCTATCGAGTACCACATTTGATACCCCTGCCCTCTGAGAGTATGATGGCACTCTCTCACCCTCTGGGACGGCCTGCAGGTAGATTCCGTGATAGTAGGCTGCTCTCGCTAACTCCCGTCGGAGCTCCAGTGCATCTGCCTGTGTCATCGCCTCACGGCGTGCTATCTCTGCCCTGAGATTGGCTATCTGCTGATCTCGCTCTGCCCTCAGATCTAGTAACTGCTGATCTCTCATGGCTATAATAATCTGGAGCTGTTGTATCTCTACCTCCTGAGCCTGTATCTAGGCTCTCAGATCATCCCCACCCGCAGGCTGCTCCTGTTGTGCCTCTACTTGCCGGCGAGCTGGTCTCGCCTCATCCTTAGACATCACCGATCTCTGTCCCCGTGACCATTTTCGGCCACCTAATCTTGACCCCTCTCCTCTCTCCATCCTCCTCCCTCTCCCCCTTCCTCCATCTCCTCCATCCCCTCCCTCCCCTCCCTCCCCTCTATCTCCCCCGTCATCCCCTCCGTCTCCTCCCTGCGCTGGTACCTATGCATCTGGTACTGTAAATCGAGGGAATGGCACCCTGCCACTCTGCCTTGTATGCCGCATCAGCCCCCGCATCTACCACATCTAATAAATACTCCCAGGGCTCACTCCTGATACCTGTTGTCTCTGCGATAGCCTATTGATAGTCTAACATGGGTAGCCACCCATGGCCCTCCTCATCCCTAGCCCTAGCATATGTCGTAGTCTCTGTCGAGACTCACTGTTGCCTCGTGAACTGTCGCCATACCCGAGTGATGCAGAACCTCTCCACTATCTCTGCATATCGACCTACCAGTGGCTGAGTGCACAACATGTAACTCAGCTCATCGGCTGCATCTCCCCAAACCTCAACCTCCCTGTATGGCCTCCATGTGAACGAGGCCATCTCATCTAAAATCTGCCTGTAGTACGTCACATCCCCAGTATGGGCATGTGATATGAACCTAAGATACCTGTAGATGAAGGGGTATCTCCTCTCCCTCGGCTGAACCCTGGGGTGCACCACAGCGATGTGCTCCCACGCCCACACCTGTACCAGGATGGCACTGCATGCCCATGTCTGACCGTCTCTGTAGACGATCTCATGCAACTCATAGTACATCTCTGCCAATATGGCAAGACCCCATGCCATTTTCCAAGGCCTGCCAACCAAATCAACCAATAACTGAGCCCATCCGAGCGGGAATCCCTTCTAACTACGATCAGTCATCAGGATCTGTGAGATAATCGAAGCCACTATATATGGCACTGGGTAGTCTCTGCCAAAATCATCTATCAGCCTCTCCCAGCTGATATGCCTATCCAGAATAGTGACATCCTGGAACATCTCCTAAACCAGTTGGAGCCCCTTAGTGGCATCCTGATCATAGTACACCTGTGCCAACAAACAAATCATGTCAATTTTCCTTAAATGGAAACATTACATTTATGATTATATCTCAAAACATGATTCTACTCACCAACTCGCCATGACATGGCACTCGTAAGATCCTGTAGATGTCCTCTAAAGTGATCGACGCCTCTCTAGTAGGTAGGTGGAAGGTGTTGTGCTTACTATGCCATCTCTCGGCAAGAGCAGTCAACAACCCATGGTCTGCTCTGATGTACGGATACCTCAACAAATACCAGAATCCTATAGCTCTGATGTTGGCATTGCCTGGATCGTCTAGATCTCGGACACATCTCAATCCCGTCACCTTCGGTGCTCTGATGATCAACGCTGGAAAGACCTCCTGCAAGCCAAAAACCAAGCCAGTTGTTAGCACATATCATGACGGATGTCTAAAAACTTAGTATATAACATCTCTAAAGCGTAACATTGTCTAGACCCATGTCATTTTTGCTCAAAAATGCGTTAAAAACCAAATTTTTAAACTGGGTGATATTCTTTTTTAGAGAAGTATCGCGCGATACTTCTCCCTATAGCGGGGCAATATACCTTATGCCGTGCGATACTTCACTCGGTATCGTGCGATCTTTCACCTAGTATCGTGCGATACTGGTGCCTTAGGTTGCGTGATACTTTGGGGACCCGCAAAGTATCGCGTGACATTTCTCCCCAAAGGGCGCGATACTTCTAAAGTATCGCGCGATATTTCACCAAAAAATATTTTTTTTGAAATTTAAAAATTTGAAAAACATGCTAAAAAAGCTATTAAATGCAAAAAAATGACTCAAAAAGCTCAAGTTTTTCGAAAACATACCGAGGCAGGATAGTGTGGTGGTCGGTTGTGCAACCGGACACGCTTGAATTGATGCCTGTGGATGGGAACTCCTACTTGCTGGGCCATTTTCTCTCTCTAAAGCTCTGAAAATTCTCAAATCACTAAAAGACAAATGATCTTGAAAATGACATTTTGACCCCTTTTATAGCCTTTTGACTTTTTTACCTCATTTTCAAAACACTTCAGAATTGCACAAAAATTGCACCCCTAGCTAATTTCGACGTCCTGGATCCATTTTCGAACTTGAAATTGAAATCTGAGGTCATCTTGATAGTCAAAATTGCATTTCAAAATCTTCCCTTCTTTTGTGCAATTGACTGATCTTTTGAGGCCTAATCCTTCGATCTTTCTTGGGGCATCGTCATTTCTTCATTTCCATGTCTTCCAAACTTCTAGTCTTTCATTCATATTCATTCTATTCCCTCCTTTCTCATGTTTGACTGCATCTTTTTAGTCAGGCTAGGGCATGTTTTAATGGTTAACCTATTTGACCTTTACCTTGGATTATGATTTCATTCTGATTTGATCAAATCCTTATCAATTCGCTGTTCTCCTCTCTACCTAATTTCAATTTCGATTTCGAGGGGGCAGTACCTATGGGATTCTCATCCCCAATTACTTGATTCTCTTGATTCAGACATCTTTTGTGAGTTGTCGCTCAAATTTGAGATTCTTATCTTTTACTTTGAATATGATCCTGAACCGACCTCATGTTCAAAGACCTTTGTTTATGCTTTGTCCGGATATGATCTCGAATCGACCTCATATCTGAGTTGTTTTGTGATCCCAGATTGATCTCACATTTCAACTTCATTCTTTGACTGCATGTGTTCCCAAATCGATCACACATTAGTCAAAGAGGGGCAAATGTATGCACCCAAAAATGGTCGCCTAGACTTTGGGCCCCATTTATTCAATTTATCAATCCTGAATCATTTTTATCAATAATCAATATTTTCAACATTATCAATTTCTTGATCAAGTCTTAATTTTGATCATATATTGGATTTTATCCTATGGGCTAACCATTTTATCCTAAAGTCTTTATTTATTCAAAAGGAATATTTCCTCCCCTTTTAATAAATAAAAAGCCCCACCTTTCCCTCTTATCCTAAGTTGCACAAATAAAGCATTTTTCATACTTTATAAAAAAGGAAAAAACACTTTTTGTCTCATATGGACATAAAGTCAACTCTTATTTTCCTATTGGAGGATACTTGTGCACATGGATTGCTCTTCTTTCAAGCTCCACCGCTGATTAAGACTTTTTGCCTCTTAATCTCCATGGTCCATTTCACCTCATTTCTTATAAAAGGAGAGCTCTCTCCTCCATTTGCATATACCATGTTTTTATGCTAATGTTATGCTGCAGATTTTAGGTGCATTTGGAGCTTTTGAGGATTTTGAAGACTTGTTGCTTTCATCATCTAGTTCATATTTGCTTTCATAGTTGCATGATAATGGCATTCATAGTATAGATTTCCTTTTATGCAATAGATTTAACTCACATACTCTAAATAGGAAGGCTTGGTAATACTTGTTCTTTCCTTTCATAGCATAGCTTGTACTTTCCTTTCATAGTTTAGATTGCATCATCATATAGCTTGCATTGCATTGCATATTTGATTCTTGAGGATATTAGCACTCTTGCCCTTGTCCTCACTTGAATCTCTCATTGTGTGGTTGACTAGCAAGGTCACAAGCTTGTAGCTCTAGCTGAGAGCAAACACATCATAGTCCCTTGCAACTCCATGCATAGAGAGCTATGAGCCACTTTGTGAAGCCTCATTCTTGAGCAACCTTGCATGTAATAGTTCATAGAAGTGCACCATTTTAGTGTGTACATTGGCAAGAATAAAAAAGTAAAAAGCTTAGAAGGATCATTGCTTGAACTGAAAGAGAAACTGCAGAGCATAATAACCAGTCAAATCAAAGAGGCAAACCCACAAAGTAAAGAAAAAGAAGTTGTCAAAGCATTTGATACTGAATTCACAAACTTATTGTTAAGATATAGCTTCATTCATATTATATATGTGTGTGTGTGTGTGTGTGTGTGTATATACATACATACATATATATATATATGTATATATATATATATATGTATATCTATATGTGTGTGTGTATATATATATATATATATATATGTATATCTATATATATCTATATATATATGTATATGTATATGTATATGTATATGTATATGTGTATATATATATATATATATGTATATATGTATGTATATATATATATACATATACATATATATATATATATAGATATATATATTATTGTTAATGAAGAATTGTGATTAATATTTATATATTATTATATGGTCATGACTCTTCAAGATGTCACTATTCAAAAGATATAAATATATATCCATGGCTGGTGAAAAGATCAATCACAATGGTAATCTATTTCACTACAGCACTCACATATATTCTCTATAGGACGATCCAGATTTCATAACATGGTATCAAAGCCTAACCTATAAGAGACTTAAAATAGAGAAATGAGGGAATAGATGAATAGGAGGAGATACAAGGCATCGAAGGAAGTCAGCAGTAGACCACAGCAAGAAACGGCAAGGAAGAAGTCTGAGGAAGATCGCTAAAAGTAATCACAGCTCAGAAAGGAAGGTAAGATTAATTCATCGATTTCTGAGCACATGATTTTCATATTACTATTTATATATATGAACACAAGTTATATATGGGCTACACATCAATTATATCTAGTGTGCAAATTATTTCACTTGATCTGATATCAATCTAAGACTAATTCATCGATTTCTAAGCACAGGATTTTCATATTGTTGTTTATATATATGAACACAAGTTATATATGGGCTGCACATCAATTATATCTGGTGTGCAAATTATTTCACTTGATCTGATATCAATCTAAGACTAATTCATCAATTTCTAAGCACGGGATTTTCATATTGTTGTTTATATATATGAACACAAGTTATATATGGGCTGCACATCAATTATATCTGGTGTGCAAATTATTTTACTTGTTATGATATCAAACTGGATGAAATGTATAAATATTTAATCTGTCTACACACTAATCAAATGGAGCATAGGTGCACGTGCCCACACACATCTGGAAGATATATAAACATACCGGAGCATATGAGTTTGTATTATATATGAATATTCATGATATACAAGACCATATGATTCACATACTATAATTAGATCTATGCTAATATATTTGTGATCTATACTTGTATGATGTAAAAGTATGTTTATCAATCCAATGACAATAATCATGGGATGGGAGGAAAGGGTAATATGGGAGAACGGTGGGACCTCACTAGGTACACCGCCTCATAAAATATGAGGCCAAGAGGTTTCACTCTTGGGCCTAGGGTTGAGTTAGGACACCTTATTGTAGTCTTTCCCCCAATCCATATGGTAGGGTTTATATGATAGTTAAGGGACCTTAGCCATGGTGAAGGGAGTAAGATAGAATGATGAAGGAGAATGGCATAATGATTTTGCTAGGCATGCAAACCCTATAAGGTATCCACCCTTGGGCCTAGGGCTGTGACAAAAAAGGCACCTCATCACATCTTATTCATCCCTCACTATGTTTATGGCTCATAAAAGTTGAAATGCTACATTGATGATACCAGGGGAGGACTCAGCTATCCTAATCACTAAGGAAGGACTCATCATTTGACGCAACAAGTCTTGAGATAGAGAGTAGTGAATGGCTATATACAGTTGCGAATAAAATAAGCATAGCCAGTCATCGTCTTTTGGAGCAGTGGGAGATTACATCAGCAATGAATAATATTTTTGAAAAGAAAAAGACATTAATGCTTGTAACCATCTGATATGGAATGATTACGAGAATCTACATGATGTCGGGTTATGTATATCTAATTTCGGATATGACCGTTCAGGAGTTAGACACGATACAGGCCAGTCAACATAAGAGAGGATATAGCCAGCACGTGGTGCAAATCAAAACAGGGCATGAATGGTTTCATATAAGTGGGAGTAATCCACTATTCCATAGTGGAACTAATCTCATACAGATAGAGAAAACACCCAGGAAGTATCATATAAACAAAAAGATATCTAAAACTAAAAGATTGTATAGCAAATACACACAGATTTGATTTTAAAACTCAGCAAAGGCATACAATAACTTTTGACTCTTAAGATATTAAAAAGAGAATTCAGTCTAGAAAATCTGAATAGGACCAACATGATAACTTTGTCATTACCAAGTTGGGTAAGGTGTATAACCTGTAGACCTGGGTATCACATCAAACTAAGACCATTGGCATATACACGGAATAGATAGCAGCATTCTTTGGAATTGCATAATACAAGATTCCTATACTATATTTAAGGTCAATGTTTACATCAGTGATCCAATAGATATATATGGATATGGATTTCAGAACTTGACCTTTAGACAAGATTTATATACATTAGGGGAGTACACATAGATATTAAATTTAAATTCAGACAAAAATGACAAGTCACATCTTAACCTCAGGTTATACTGCATTCATTATGTAAAAAACAATGATCCATTGCAAATCCATAAACTTATTTGTCCACAAGTAAGATTTATGGATCGAGGGAGACTTGCCAGATAGCGTTAGTGTTATTCTACAGGAGGAACAACACTGAATACTAGGAAGTATATATTTATAGAAGGTTTGGAATTGCAAAGAAAAGTGAATGAGTAGAACTAAGAAGAACAGATCAAAGGGAATACAATCTGTTCACCGAGCTTATAAGTACATATATATATATATAGGTGAAGGAAAGTGTATGCATTTGTGAGGAGATATATACAAAACATTACAAGGATATGAAAGAATTTGGCAGGATGTATTAACTTAAGTATGAAGAGAAGTTGACACATCCTCAATTCTTGCGAGATACATTGATATCAAGTACGATGGGTACGAGTATTGTATTAATGGGCTCACCTTACGAAAGGAAACACTTGAAATTTTATAAAAGATAAGTAATTCATGTTTTATTTAAATTTGCAGTTTGTAATTGATTAAATAATAAATGTTATATGCTTCTATCATTTTTATGCTTGAGATAGTTTAGCCTTATGAATTATTCGTAGTCTATCTCTGACACATTTTTCAGGATGAAAGCATATGAAATTCAGATTCAGAGAAATTCTGACAATTTCATGAGGTCAAGAAGTTGATGAGCTTGAGCTTCAGAGGGAGCATGTACAATTCAGTTAACTTGTGACAATCTCAATCATATTGATTAAGAGGGAGTTCACAATTGAAGGTAAAATAAATATGAGATTATAATATTGGGAACTTGTGGATAGAATCACCGATGAGATGCACGTGGATAGAATACTAGAGGTCTTTATTATCTTCTCTCAAGTCCAAGAGGGAGTGTTAATATTGTGGCCAAGGAAAAGATCAAATGCATCTTATGCTAGCCAATGTAACCTTATGACTATTCAGATTATTCGTATTGGTTCTCTCAGGAAGAAAAGTATGAAATGACATCTTGTAGTGACATCGAATTGAGTATATAAATAGGGTATGCCTTCATGACAGATGGAGAAGTTAAAAGATCTACATTAGTGACATTCAAGGATCTTGATTCAGAGGGAGTAGACCATGTTTTGTTGGTTCTCTAGTAATCAAGAAATTATAGCAGACAATTATGGTTATTACCATGTGAGAAGGTTATATGTCTGGAAAAAAAGCTAGAAAATCAAATTAAGTTGGCACCCCAGGATCTTGGTCATACAAATTCAGAGGGAGTATAACATGTCAAGATGGTGTATACTTTGAATTCACCAAGACTATGAGATTGTGCAAACAATTGTAATTTAGTGGAGGTACATCCTCACTAAAGAACAAACAACCAATACTCTTACCAAGCGTCTTGCTAGAAAGAAGATTGTGTACCTTCAGATAACCTCGGTATGTTGAGGAATAAAACCTTATTAGGTGAAAAGAGGTATCTTGAATACTATGTTATTACTTGTTGTGTAATAACCTTATCATGGCTAGACAACATTGAGTTGTTGGTTTTAAATTGTCATGACTGATAGACAATTCTAAGGTGGAAGTCTTGGTTTCCACTCTCTGGATGAGCCAGAGTTTTTTTCATGAATAAATATAAAAAATTATATTGCAATATTGTGTGAAAATGATCATTTATGTGTGGGTTAACATTTCAAGGTGACGATCTTGTAAATGGTTAACCAAAGTGTCAAGATAGACTACTTAATTGTGAGTCTCGACTGTGCGGAGATCTTGACTCTTGTTATTACTGGATGTGTAATAACGAAACCATATCATGATAGACTACTTAATTGTGTGTCCCGACTGTGCGGAGATCATGATATTCAAGTCTATTTTCATGACGAGACTACATTAACTTGTGTGTCCCGAAGTGGCGGATGTCATGATAGACTTTTGGTATTTAATACTCACTCGCTAAGAGGGAGTGTTAAGATATAGCTTCATTCGTATTATATATATATATATATATATATATATATATATATATATATATTATTGTTAATGAAGAATTGTGATTTATATTTATATATTATATAATATGGTATATATTAGTGTTAATTATGGTTATAGTAGACAATTATGGTTATTACCATAATTGTCATATTATATTATTATATGGTCATGACTCTTCAAGACGTGACTATTCAAAAGATATAAATATATATCCATGGCTGGTGAAAAGATCAATCACAATGGTAATCTATTTCACTACAGCACTCACATATATTCTCTATAGGACGATCCAGATTTCATAACACTTATCAAACATGGCCACATTTAAAGCACAAGCAAATTATGAAGCTAAGATATTCCAAGATATATGTCAGAATATCAGAAATGATATAGACAATCTGGATATATATTTGCATTAAGGAACTAAGAAGGAGTTTGGAAAGAGGAAAAGCTTTGTACATTCAGTGTACAAAATTAGGAAATCATATATCAGAGATAATAGAGAAGATTAAGATGAAAGAGGCAGACATACAAACAATAGTAAACCTTTTGTCTAGCCCAAATGGGAAGATCTCAGACATTGAGAAAAACATAAGCAAACTCTATGATGATATAAGAGTTCTGAACGATGAAAATGATAAGAAATTGAGGAGATTCACTCTATTAAGAGAGCATGTATCAATTAAATTGAGTATTATTAAGAATCAGTTGGAGGAATGCCTTTCTTCTAAGACATCTTATAGAAAACATCACTATGCAAACCTTCAGGCATGTGAAATTGCTTCTTTTGGTCTATGTGCACTCCTAAGTGTTTCAGATGCTATAAAGAAATCATGGGATAAGGAGTTAGTAAGCATGAAGATAAATTTTGCAAACAGTGTTGCAAGCCTATCGGCTTTGCAATTTTGAGATCCTAAGGTAAACCATTTTTTTGACAATTTTTTGACACCCTTTTTTTGTCATTATTGTCAAAAGGGGAGTAGTAGCAGAAAATTGTATAGACAGTATAGTATGATGCATACTCCTAGGGGGAGTATAGATATTCGAAGATATAAGTATGTTGGAGATTTTTTTTTATATGGCCACAATTTTGAAATTTTGTGAGACTTAGCCAATTTTATTACATGTTGCCACCAATGACAAAGGGGGAGATTGTTGGAAATTTGGCTGAGTAGGATATCAAGTTGTTGTCATTATGAAAACATATAATCACTATGATGATCGCACTATAGTAGCAAGAAATTTTGTAAGAGTGCAAGTAAAAATTATCTTAGTACAACAATATTTTCCAGTCTAATCAGAGACAGTTTTGGTTAGCGATGTCCACAGAAGCAGGTTCAATGCATGTGCACTTGAACATGGGTAATTTTATGTATATTAAAGACACATGTGAAAGCGCAAGTCTGTACAACATGTATGGAAGGAGATATTGCAGAATAAAAGAGACAGAGTTGAAGCTGACCTAAACAGAGCAAGAAGATAGAGTAAGAATGATAGTTAAGGGATTATTTTGTTTATCAAAATAATGACTTAACCATATAAGGGATGACATCCTAGATGTTAACCCTTAGGCAGCATGAATTATTTTTTGTATTTAGGAAAGAGCTTATGCTTAGTAAAGCCGATTGTAAGTTATTATTCCTAATAACTTGTATATATGTAAGAAGCATGTAATGTGAAGTAATATAGATGTAATAAGATATTGTAATACTGTGATGTGAAGTTGTATATTGCAAAAGAAAAGCAAGAAGACTCTGTATATGAAAGTGAAGAGCCTAGAAAGCTAAATTAGAATAGGAAAGCTATTCGGCAATAGTGAAAGGTTATATACTTTACCTTTGTATTCAGATATCATTGTATTTTACATGTTTGGGCAGTGGGCTCATCCTGTAAACATCCTATTTTTGTAATACCAACTCCTAGCAGGGTTGAGGCTTCTAACAAGGCCTATAGTCCTTTAATCGGGATAGAGACACTATATGCATGTAATAGACTCCCGACAGGGTCAACATCCTTAACCGGATACTTTTGATTAGTGGATTAGTTGTGGGTATCATCCCCACTAGGGTTTTCCCTTGGCCAGGATTTCCTCAAGAACAAAACATGGTGTTATGAGTTCATTTGCTTTATTGCTATGCTTGTTATTTAGTTTACTTTGTTTTGCAAGCTTCAAGTTAATTTTTTATATCCATAATTGGGCTAAAGTAAAAGTTTGTATAATACTGATTCACCCCCCCTCTCAGTATTCCCTATTTCTAATAGGCCTCCTTGCGAACAATATCACATTTATCTTCAATTGATCTATCCACATGGTTGAGACCTAGCCTAAAAGAACCTTGGGAGTGATTTTCATCATTCTTTCAAGAGAGGAATTTTTATCTCAAATTATTAGTCATTGTCTCATGTAAAAATGATGCTCAATAGTTTCCTTATCATCACCAAATCTATTTCTTGAGTGTTACAAAAAAAATTATCACTAGCCATACGATTTGAACATCCACTAGCAATCAACCATTCATTATTATTTCTAATAACAAACAAAGAAGATTCTACATTTTCATCAGATTCTGGGAAAATGTTAGAAATATCAAATCTAGGATTTCCTTGTTCTGCCAAAAAGAAACAATCTTCATGATTTGATTCATCATTTGATACACTAGCATCTTCATTAACATAGTAATCTTTCTTATTAAAATTATTTGAAAAAATTGTTTTATCTTTTCCAAATACCTAGTTGCTAAATGACCAATTTTTCCACATCTAAAGCATTCAAGAGGTAACATACCTTTGTATTTGTCAATACTTTTTTTAGCTTCCTCGCAAAGTTTTCTTGCATCTCATATAAATCATTATCATCTGGATCTTCCTCTATTTTTGTGTCTTTAAAGGTTGTCTCAAATATGATCTTCTTTTCTAAATTTCCTCAACTCAAACATGGTCAGGGTGCCATACAACTATTCTCTCAAAAAATTCTTCAGATCATATACTTCCTCAATCATCATGATCTTGTCACTATAGCTCTCTGGTAATGTCATAAGATGTTCTCCATAACATCTTCATTAGTGATATTACCACCCTAATTCTTGACTTCATTCACTACATTATCAACCCTCTCAAAGTAACTTATGATACCTTCTTCCATTCTAAAGTTCTCATAATGATGTCTAGTTGTTAGTTTCTTAAATAAATTGACTCTATCACTTCCTTCATAGATCTCTTTCAATTATTTCCAAGCTTCATAGATAGACTTCAATAAAATAACTTTAGCTAATTGATTTCTTGATAAAGCACTAAAAATTGCATACCTTGCTTTCTCATTCTCCTCATAGGCTAAAATGTTTTTTGAGTAATAGGATCATTCTGAGGTGCAACGTACAATGTTTCCACACTCTTCCAAGTAGCATAGCTGATTGAAATCATGTATCCTCTCATCTGTTATTTCTAGGAACTATAATTGGATTCATCAAACATGGGAATGTTCAATTTGTGTGCCATCAAATCTACATCAAGAGGTTAAGCTCACTCCAAAGAACCAAAGCTTTGATACCAATTGTTGAATAGACCGAATAACTGACAGAGGGGTGAATTAGTTATAATAAAATAATTTTCTTAACCTTTATTAATTTAGTGAAAACTTAAAGCAATCAGAAACTTATAACATATGTGAACATGAAAGCACATAAACATCCAAAATTTACGTAGAAACTCAAGATGAGAAAAACCACAGAGAAACTAATTCTGATGAAATGAACACCAGTTAAGGTGACATCAGTTAAGGTGATTTTTACAAAGAGATCACTGTCGATTTTCTCACTTCTAGTTGGCTCACTGTTAGTTGGGTTCACTACCCAAAAGATAGAAATGCTCACTACTAGTACAAATAGACTCACTGCCAGAATATAAGAAATGAAAATGAATCCAACATTAAAGTCACTATCAACAATAATCAACAACATAAAAATGATATAACAGTCATCTATCAGTTGCACCAATTCACATATACATCAATACATAGATCTTCCCTTATCTAATTTGTAATCACTTCACATATTTATCGCATAAAATCATGCCACAACAAATAGAATCATCACTCTCTTATACCATGTCCTGTCAACAACTATGTTATCCAAATGTAATTTGAAATAGGTCACACCAAAGAATTTCCATTGTGGTAAGGAATGAAACATGGACCACCTCGCTCAATACAACACACCTCACTCATAACAATACAATACACCATCACCGAGATCTTTGGAACCAACAAATAGGATCTATACATTATACTGCAAATAATTGGACCCAAGCAGAATGACCATTTTCTAGATAGGAATGGGTCAAACAAATGGACCACATTATGTTGCAAGATAAATGGTACTAGCACCTACACAACTAAAGATAAATATTTACCGCACATCATCTAGAGCACACTTCTAATGGATCACAAAAATATCCAATCCACATCTATGCATAGGATGTATTGACATCAATGACAACAACAATGATAGCATCAACACCACATTCTAACACTACTACCTCTGAGGATGATGGCAGTATCATCTTGGTGACTATGTTGACCCTTGAGATAGTAAATCCCTTTGTGTTCCTTTGTCATGTGTTTCATTTCCCTTGGTATGTCCTTTCTTGGGAGCATTATTGGCTTGTGGTGACTAATCAGGGAAGTATTGTACACTTTTCATTCGTCATGGGGTTTGGGGTTAACTCGTCAAGTGTTTTTTATTTGACACGTCAAACATTTCCCTAGGTTGACTCATCAAGTATTTTTAGGGTTAACTTGTTAGCCAACATAAGTCTTGTTATAATGGCTTAGGGTTAGTGTTTTCTTAAGATATGATGTATGTTTTAGTAGCTTCTTCCGGTTGTATTGAGATGTAAGGGATTGGGGATTGTAATCAGATTGTAATCACTGGATAATAATAATATTGGAATCATTGTTGGTGGATGTGGCCTGGGGATTGGGTGAACCACGTTAAATCTTTGTGTCTTTTATTTTCTTTTTGTGTGGTTTACTATTTTCTAATATTGGTTATATTTGCATGTAACTATTATTTCTGTCTTGTTAATCCTAACAAAGTGGTATCAAAGCGAGGTTGTTTTTCAGTTATCCTCTACAGGAAGATCTCATAGTTTAGTGGGAGTCTCACAGTTGACTGGGAGCAATGGCAGACGAGGGTAAGCTGAAGGTTGAGAAGTTTAATGGGAAGAACTTTCAATTATGGAAAATGCAAATGGAGGACTATCTCTATCAGAAGGATCTATGGTGGCCATTGGAAGGACAATCCAAGAAACTGTCAACAATGTCTAATGAGGACTAGGATATTCTTGACAGAAAGGCACTTGGAAGTATTTGATTGTGCCTGACACAATCAGTGGCTTTTAATATTACAAAAGCGAAGACAACTAAAGAGTTGATGGAAACCCTAGCAAGGTTGTATGAAAATCCCTCCGCTTCAAACAAGGTATTTCTCATGAAGCATTTGTTTAATATGAAGATGGCAGAAGGTGGATCTATTACTAATTATTTGAATCAGTTTAATACGGTTACCGGTCAATTATCTTTTATAATTGTTAATTTTGATGAAGAAATTAGGGCTCTCATGATTTTGTGTTATTTGTTTGAAAGCTAGAATGGCTTGGTAATGGATGTTACTAACTTTATTTTTGGTTCTAATACCCTAAAATTTGATGATGTTATCGGTGTGATTCTGAGTGAGGAAACTCGTAGGAAAATCTTAGGTGGATCTACATCTAGAAGTGTCTTGAACGCACAAAGAAGAGGCAAAACAAATGAGAGAGGAAACAATTTTGGAAATCGTCGAAAATTGAGAGGAAAATCAAAGGGAAAGAGGTATGAATCCAAAGGACCAAATGATTGCTGGTACTGTGGAAAACCAGGTCATAAGAAGAAAGATTGTTGGTCTTGAAAGAATAAAGGAGACAAACAAGAAGGTAACAAGGAGGCAAATGTGGTAAGTAATAAATCTGAAGAGGATGCTTTGCTTATTTCTTTAAAAAGTGTTGATGATTCATGGGTTTTAGATTTTGGGGCTTCATTTCATGCTACACCCCATAGAGGTTATTTTCTTGATTATGTCCAAGGGGATTTTGGGCCAGTTTATTTGGGAGATAATGAACCTTGTTAGATTGTTGGAAAGGGAAAAATTAAGATTAAGTTGAAGAATGGGAATCATTGGCTACTACAAGAGGTAAGACATGTTCTAAGGTTGAGTAGGAATTTAATTTCAGCAGGGCAATTGGGTGTTAAGGGTTGCACAGTTACTTTTAATGATAGAAATTGGAAGGTTTCAAAAGGTTCGTTAGTAGTAGAAAAAGGTGTGAAAGTAGGCACCTTATATCTTTGTACAAGTCATATTGTTCCTTCTACTTTAATTGTTTCATAGAAAAATGAATGTTCAGGAACAGTTGTTGCAGTTGAGCATGAAGAAGATCAAACAGTTGTTGTAGATTCTGACACGACACTTTGGCACAACAGACTTGGGCACATAAGTGAAAAAGGTATGAAATTACTTCATTCAAAGAAATTTTTATCTGGTTTGAAATGTGTCAATATGGATTTCTGTGAAAATTGTGTGTATGGAAAATAAAAGAGAGTTAGTTTTGTGAAGAGTGGGAAGGAAAAGAAAAATGAGAAATTAGAGCTTGTGCATACAGATGTATGGGAACCAGCTCAGGTATCCTCCCTTGGTGGCTCTCTGTATTATGTTACATTCATAGATGATGCAACAAGAAAAATATGGATTTATTTCCTTAGACAAAAATCTAATGTATTTCAAACTTTTAAGAAATGGAAATGCTTGGTTGAGAATGAGACTTGTAAAATGTTAAAATGTCTCAAATCTGATAATGGTGGTGAGTATTGCAACATAGAATTTAAAGATTATTGTTCCTCTAATGGTCTTCATAGGAAAAAAACCATAGCAAGGACTCCACAAGAAAATGGAGTAGCTAAACGCATGAACAAGACAATAATGGAGCATGCAAGGAGTATGGGGTTGCATGCTGGGCTGCCCTTAAACATGTGGCGGAGGCTGTTAATACAACAATATATTTAATCAATAGAGTTATTCTTTTCTCAAAACTTTTGGTTGTGAAGCATTTGCACATATAGATTCTAAAAATAGAACCGAAATGGAAGCTAAGTCAAAGAAATGTGTATTTGTTGGATATGGAAGTTATGAATTTGGTTATAGGCTTTGGGATTTTGAAAACCATAAAATTTTAAGAAGTAGGGATGTCATATTCAATAAGAAAGTGTTGTACAAAGATCTGTTGCAGCAACATGAGAAGAAAGAAAATGATTATGTAGTACTAGATGATACTCCAAAAGATGATGTTCCAGTAGTTCCTTATGCTCCGCAACAACAAAAAATACCACAAACTCCAGTGAATGTTAGACAATCAACAAGGCTAAGTAGACCTCCAAAAATATTTTCTCCCTCTTTGTATTCTATTTTATTAACAGATGTTGGTGAACCTAAATGTTATAATGAAGTTGTATAGGTGGATACAAAGCTTCAGTGGGAGTCTGCCATGACAGAAGAAATGGACTCCTTGCTAAAAAATCAAACTTGGAATTTATTGAAGTTACCTGCAAGTAAAAGGGTTTTACAAAATAAATGGGTTTATAGGCTGAAAGAAGAGGATGGAGGTAAGAAATGATTTAAAGCCACATTAGTTGTAAAAGGATTTGCACAAAAATAGGCTATTGATTTTGATGAGATATTTTCTCTAGTTGTTAAAATGACTTCTATTCGTACTATTTTAAATATTGTGGCTACTGAAGATTTGCATTTAGAGCAGCTTGATGTTAAAATAGTTTTTCTTCATGGTGATTTGGATGAAGAAATATATATGGTACAACCACAAGGATTTGAGGTCAAGGGTAAGGAGAATTTAGTGTGCAAATTTTAGAAACATTTATATGGCTTGAAGCAAGCACCTCGACAATGGTATATTAAATTTGACACTTTTATGAATGAGTGTGGATACACTCAGTGTCATTCTGACCATTGTGTTTATTTTAAGAGGTTGGATGATGATAGCTACATTATTTTATGTTTATGTGTTGATGATATGCTTATAGCTGGGTCTAACATGAATCACATCAAGAGGTTGAAACAACAATTAGCACTTTCATTTTCTATGAAGGATTTGGGGGCTGCAAAACAAATCCTTGGTATGAAAATTTGCCAAGATAGGAAAAATAGAAAATTGTCTTTATCTCAGGTTGATTATATTGAGAAGGTGTTGTAACGTTTCTCTATGGAAAAAGCCAAATATGTCAACACACATTTTCCTGGTCATTTGAAATTGACTAAGGTGATGTGTCCAAAGACACCAGAAGAGGAGGCTAAAATGTCCAAGGTACCTTATGCTTCAGCTATAAGGAGCTTAATGTATGTTATGGTATGTACTAGGCCGGATATTGCACATGTAGTGGGAGTTGTTAGCAGGTATATGAGTCACCCTGGGATTGAGCATTGGAATGCAGTCAAATAGATTCTCAGATATTTGAGAGGTACATCCAATAAGTGTTTAGACTTTGGGGGAACTACTACTACTGTACAAGGCTATGTTGACTCAGATTTGGTAGGAGATATAGATAGCAAGCGGAGTACTACAGGCTATGTATTTACTGTTGGTGGGACAACAGTGAGTTGGGTTTCTCGACTACAAAAGGTGGTTGCTTTATCCACTATAGAGGCAGAGTAAGTTGCTGCTACAGAGGCAGCTAAGGAGATGATATGGCTACAATTCTTCATGGAAGAGTTGGGAAAAACACAGATTAAAAATTATATGTTTACAGATATCTAGAGTGTCATTCATGTTGCAAAGAATTCTACCTTGCATTCAAAGACCAAACATATATAGTTGAGGTATCACTTCATTCGGTCAGTATTGGATAATGGACAATTAAAGCTAGACAAGATACATACCAATGAAAATTCAGCAGATATGTTTACAAAGGCAGTGACAAGGGAGAAGTTGAACTCATGTTCAGCTTCGGTTAGTCTTCTAGACTAATGTTCAGAATATAGGAACAACAGAGTCCAGGGTGGTTGGATCCAGTGGGAGCTTCACAAGGTAGCGGTTTAGCTACATGATCAATCTCCAAGTGGGAGATTGTTTCTTTGTGTGGAGCCTGATCAATCCCCAAGTGGGAGATTGTTGGCTTGAGGTGACTAATCAAGGAAGTATTGTACACTTTTCATTCATCATGGGGTTTGGGGTTAACTTGTCAAGAATTTTCTAGGTTGACTCGTCAATCTTTTCCCTAGGTTGACTCGTCAAGTATTTTTAGGGTTAACTTGTTAACCAACATAAGTCTTGTTATAATGGCCTAGGGTTAGGGTTTTATTAAGATATGATGTATGTTTTAGTAGCTTCTTGCAGCTGTATTGAGCTGTAAGGGATTGCGGATTGTAATCAGGTTGTAATCACTGGATAATAAAAATATTGGACTCGTTATTGGTGGACGTAGCCCAGGGATTGGGTGAACCGCATTAAATCTTTGTGTCTTGTGTTCCTTTCTGTGTGATTTACTCTTTTTTTATATTGGTTATATTTGCATGTAATAGTTATTTTTGTCTTGTTAATCCTAACAAGTATATCATAGTGGAAATATTTCTTGTGGGTGCTCGCATGCTCCATTAAAGTCATTGCTCTCATTAAGGAATTTGCAATTGCTTTAATGTGGGGGCAAAGACTTCACTATCATTTCACATTTTGCACACACATACACTATGATTCAATGCAATCCCTCTTGGAGATGGATAAGGAGACAATGCTTTCCTTGTGTTAATCTTTTCATTGGGTCCCTTAATCAAGACAATTCTTTCCTTAAGGACTGATCCTCATTTTCTAGATCCCTTAACAGAGGCAAGGCTTTCCATAGGGATTGATCTTTCTTTCTTTGATCCCTTTGGAGACAATGATTTCCTTGGTCTTGATCACCTTTTTGGATCCCTTAATGGAGACAATGCTTTCCTTAAGGATAGATCATCTTTGATGATTTGACTAGCATAACATAGCTTGATAGACTTTCAATGTCATCTTTTGTAGCACTTTCTCTTTGTATGATCCATAGTAAGGCAATACCTTACTAGGCTAGTGGTCATTCCTCTCTCTTTTCTATTCTCACTCTCTTTCAAGCAATGCCTCTTTTATCTTGAAATTAGATTTTATGAGGACTTAAGTCACTTGGGAACTTGATGTTTCTTTGTCTCCTTGACCTTGATAAGATTGTTCTTATGCATTGACCTACTTTACCATGAGAATGAGTTTTTCTCATATCCTGCTAAGGTGAGGGATAAATTTCATGTCCTAAGAAGTCAACACCCCTAACTACATGCTTTATTAGGACCTATTAGACCCCGTTTTGGTGATTTCAAGGTATGAATGCCCATTATGCTTGATCCTAGCAACTTGTTATTCTTCCCTCTACATATTTTCACCCATCCTGACACCCTATTCAATATTGGGCTCATTATCTAGGGTACAAAATACCATAAACAATATGTCCCTAGGGTAGAACAAATTTGGTGTTTAGTCCCTAAGGGTTTTGGCCCAAATTTGGAACAAGACCCTATGTCAAGGTGCTGATGGGAAATATGATCCTGTCATCAACCTGTTTTATTTTTTAATCCTAAAATGATGTATTGAGTATAAAAAATCACTATCTCTCCTCATTTTGGTATCCATTATCAAGTGCAAGCATTTACTATCAAATTTTTAAGCAATCAAGACCAATTGAGAAATTAGATTCAAGATTTGAAGGCAAACATCCAAGATCAAGTTTCTCCAAGTCTCCATTTTTTCAAGATCATTCAAGTCAAAGGAAACCTTTTCTAATTGAAGCAATTTTCTCTCCCATGATGGTCAAGTAGAGGAATTCTCAATCAAGCAAGAAGATCCTTCCTTCCATTCACATTCTCTTGCCTGCAATGTAAGTGATTATCAAGCATATCTACATTCAAGATCTAGGAGGGGTTTTTCGTAGATCCATGCATTTGTGAGGGTATTCTTGATTCTATATTACATTCCAAGGTCAACTCCTTGATTTCAAGTACATTCAAGAATCTTCATGGGTATGAGTGATTTCTACATCGATCCATGAGGGTTTATGCAAAGGGAGATCAAATATTTACCTTTTTACATACTTTCCTTTCTGCAATTTCATTTCATTTCATTTTCAAGGTTGATTCCTAAATAGTGGTTTGACCAAGGAAAACTCCTTTAGACAACATTTTCCCCATTTTTCTGTGTAGGAACATGTTATAGGGTTGTTGGACAACATACGAAAAGATTGAAAGCTATTAGAAGATCCTTGAGAAATTCAGTCAAAAACACCTAAGTACAAATTAACGAAACCATTCTATACCTAGTAGAGATCATCAAAACTATTATGTAACCTACATTTTGTTCCCAAATTCAGCCACGTGCTAAATCTACATTTTGGCTTATATTTTTGTAATGTTTAGCTCTCTATCAGTATATATCAATCTATTATTTCTAGTTTTTTTAGTAACTTGCCCAAATTATCATTTACATTACATTTTCTGATCATTTTCATTTTCATTTTACATATATAGTGAAGGATCACTGTCTCATTTGACACTTGAGTCTTCTCTTGGGCCTAGTAAGGCATCTTCCTTATGAATGTGCAATTGTGAAAAGGGAGGTGTGAATTTACCTATTCACCCCATCTCCCTATTTCCCTTATGCGGATATTATGACCTTAATATTGGATACAATCCTAATTTTTGAATTGACAATTATTAAATATGGAGTAAGATGTCTTGAAATTTTAAATAGACTAGGACCCATTTTCTTGAGTTGGGGGTTAAATTCAAAGTTAAGAATGGTCCTAAAAATGCTTAGGGGAGTGGAAATTAAACTAAGTGCTAAGGAGAGTGTCGAATTGAGCTCATAATTAAGGAGTACAATGTATGACACTAAAATACCAAGTACTGCCTAAATTTTTGAACTGTATGAATGACTGCTAGCATTTCTTTGTCATAATAGAGTATCTTCTCTCTACTTTGACTAAATTTCATGCTTAAAAGCTATTGAATGTCATTTTTGAGTTAGAATAAACCCTATACCTTTTGCAGATGCATCACATTCAACAATAAAAAGTAGACAAATTTAGGAATTGCAAGCATTGGGCATTAGCTCATGACCTCTTTGAATTTATTAAATATTTTATGTGCTTCTTATATCCAATAAAATGTCCCTTTCTTAGATAAATTAATCAAAGGAACAACAAGTTGAGAAGATTTTAATAAATCTTCTATAATAACTACACAAACTAAAGAACCCTCTCAAGACCTCTATTAAAGAAACTAAATGAGAGGTAAAATAACTTTGGTTTTCCAAAAGTATTCATAGAATACTTCCCAAAATCAGAAATTGCAATTTTCAACTTAGAGAATTATTGATGATTCCATTTTTTTACTGCACATAACTCGCCATCACCTACAATGGGACTTTGAAGATGGAAAAAAGGTAATTAAAAAGAATTCAATTCTCCATAAAGCATTTTATTCCTCACCTCCACCAACATTCTAAAACAAGAGTCAGTTATGACACTCCTTAACTTTACTTGGGGCTTGAAAATAGAAATTGTTGAGCCACTAACTCTTGGTTGCCCAAATTTTGAATAGCTATCTTTTAGAAGTCAGTTAGTCAATTTTAAAAATTTCTAACTCCAAGAATCTACGACCCAAGAAGGAATATTCCAAATTTTAGGAAGAATGTGCCAAATTCAAATTTAAATCTTTCATCTACCATGGATTCTCCTACATTAGACACCCAAGGTAGTTTGGAATGTTTCACAAGTTAAACTCATAAACATTTCTAGATTATTTTCTTATCCCTATTTCTAAAGGCCTTACAAAGCCTTCACAATAATTTTAAAAACATATAAAAAAAAACCTCAGGTTATACACATGTAAACTACCTCACATTTGATGATAGATTTACAAAACCCTCTTCCAACTAATGTAAATTACATCACATTTGGCAATATATTTACAAACCCCTCTTGCAACACATGTGAATTGATTCACACATGGTGATCTCTTTACAAATCCCTCTTACAATATTCACAAATATTATTCTAAACTACCTCCTTTGATTATTTGTTTACAATCATAGGAACTTCAACTCCTTAAACCCTCTAAATAGTCTTCCTTGAAAATTCCATGTACACGTGAAAAAAATCTCTCACAAGTCCACCACTCATGTCCTAGTGCAAAATGCCTTCAATTAGGAAATTTGGTTACACGCTCAGGAACTCCAACTATGATATCACTAATGTAGAGGTGCTCACATATCTTAACACAACATTAATAAATTGGGATATTAAAAAGAAAATCTAAGATTACATTGAATTGTAGCCTCATAGGCATGTATTTAAACTAAAATATGATATAAAATCAATCATTAAAAAGAAATAACTATTAAGAGAATCAATTTGCTTCTTCTTGGTCTTCAATTCCAAAATAGGCTTCCATGATCCGCAACCTATAAAACACCTCTACCGCTAATTTAAGACTTCCATTTAGAGAGAGAGAGAGAGAGAGAGAGAGAGAGAGAGAGAGAGAGTTCAATTTTCCAAAACCAACTATGTAATACTTCCCAAAATACCATGCTCTACATGAGAAGTTCCAATTTTTAACTTAGAATTTTGTCGATAGTGCCAATTTTTTTATTGCACGTGAGTCACCACCAACCACAACAAATCATTTTTGTTGTTGTTTTCTTCCAAAAGGTTTTCCACATAAATCTTGTGTTCTTAATTATTTTTTATTAAGGTAAAAACAAGTTTTGAAGGGGCCCCAAAACCTTTTACAGAGTGAGACATGATGGAAACAAAGACCATCATCCAAATGAAACATTGTTGGAAACAACCCCAACTAGAAGAGTCCAAAAAGCCAACAACCAGCATGTCAGCAACAAACTAGACAAAGACAATGAAGTCACTTGAGATAAAACATGAAGCACAAGACAAACCAAGAAGAAAGAGCTCAAAGAAGCTCGCCAAAAAAAAAAAACTCTTAGCCCCATGCTTCTAGGAGCAAAGAGTTATGTCAAAAGGAGAGGATTTCTTGTGTTTCTTTCCTTTGACAATAGTCCACCCCTCTTCCACCTTACCAGCAGCTCCCTGCCATTCCGAGGAGCCCAAATGAGGGAAATCCTCAGTCTGCGATAATAAACCAGCAGCATCCATCGACACAGAATCTGTAACCAAAGTACTGACAGAGGGCGGAGACACCAAGTCCCTACACCCAACCCGCACAGGAGAAACCACAGGAGAGACCAAAGATGAGGGCTTAGCCTCGACCATTAAACCAGGGGACGAAACAACTGGAGGAGCAGCAACACTAACAGATTGATGCACAAGAACCTCAACAACCCCAACAACAGTAGAGGGAGTAGAAAGAGGGACTTTTGAAGCCACCTGGGAAAAGCATTTATGTGAAACAGGCTTTTTCTCCACTGTGTAGTGTTGAGCAGAAGCACCATTCCACCAAGAAACTACAGATTTCTTTTTCCCCAATCCACACTGAGAAACCATATGCCTACATCTCTTAATTGTTAATGTTGTGCAACTGATGTTATTGTGGTGGTTAATGTGAAAAAAGTTCAAAAAGGTTATTGTGTGATTCATCTATCCACCCCACCCCTTTCAATATAAGCATGTGCTCATCATAATTAACATCTCAAGTCTTCCTATCCCTCGCGATGTCTTCTATGGCTAGGGCTTTTGACTTGTTGTCATGTGTTGCCCTGGTTGTCCCAATCATGATTGCAGTGCTTCCTTCTACTCTTGTGTCAGTTATTGGTAAGGGGGTTGAGTCTGTTGCTCGCCCTTCTTTTGTGGCGGATGGGCTCAGGGCTCCTGCTGTTGCGATTGGCCCTTCTCCTGCTGTGAATGGGCTCAAGGCTCCTACTGTTGCGGATGGTCTCAGGGCTCTTGTTGTTGCAGGTGATCTTAGGGCTCCTGGTCTGCAGCATTCTTTGGGGCGGGTTCTTATGCCAAGGGTGCTTCCAAGACCATTGCGGGTGGGAAAGGAAGGGTTTATGCCAGCAATATGTCCTCTATGATGTCCCCTTCAAGCTAGTGACATCATGCTAGCTAATGGTTAGCCTATCAGTGAACCCTCGTAGGCTAGTAGACATGGATAGGGGGTCAGTAATGGCATAGGGGAGATATGATCTTCTAATGGTTCAGTTTTGGTAGAGCTCAGTGTTCTCAGCTAGCTTGTGAGATGGTTTTTGGCTCACTTATTTGGATTCTGCTCTGTTTGGCAGAAATGGCTATTTTTAGGCTTATTTTGGAGCTATAGAGATGGACCCTTGCTATTTTTAGAAATACCTCATGGTCACATGGAGAATATTTTCACTAGCTCCAAGTTCAGACAGCTTGATCAGATTCACAATATTATGGGAGTCATGACATTTTTTGTGGCTAAGTATTAAAGAAGAATAATTATTTAATATAAAGTTATATTATAACTTTATATTAAAATCACTTAAGTTGAGGGTCTTAACAGCATGAGAAGGGGGCCAAATTTATTAATAATTTATTTGACTTCTTCCTAAGTCTAAATGATAAATTAAATCATTAATTTAATGTTTATAACATTAAATCATACTTGCTTGAGAGAAATCGCAATTCTTGATTTTTGGGTGCTATTTAGACTTGGAAGGTCATATATGCTTAGCATGAGAAGAAAAGGGATCCAGTTTTCATTATTGATTGAATTTTCTTCAACTCTTGAGCTTTGAGAAAGGGTTTGACAGTGCAACCATTGGAGAACGCAGTACTTCTGTGTGTTCATCATTTGAGCCAGTGAGATATCTGGTGAATTTGATATCCAGCAGAGGTTTCATCCAGAGACTTCTATTATGCTTCAGTGGAGATTCACTTCAGCATTTACAACATTGATTTACAGTTTCAGAGAAGTGGGATCGCAGATAGTACGCCATCATTCTTCCAGCATGAGTAGAATACTACATCAGGCGTCAGTTATGTGGGGACGCAGTTATGCTGGGAAAGTGTGATTTTCATCAATAAATTCTCAGGTTTTTAATGTGTATTGAATCCAATCTTATTTGCTATTATTTATTTTGATATTATCATTTGTACTGAGTTTGGCTCAAAGGAATTTAATAAGGCAACAGTAGTTCATTTTCTATTCAGTATTTCAGCGTTATGTTATTTGTTTTTTATGTCAAAAACCCTTGCAAAAAAAAAAAAAACATTATAAAACCATCAAAACAAACAGTATAACAACAAGAGCCTAAAAGGGGTTCTTACAATGGTATCAGAGCTAAATCCTGCCATCCTGAGGGTTTACTTATTACATGCAACTAGAGGAAGTTGGTCCACACAGGTATATACACGCAGGAGAGTCTTACTTGAAGCCGACCAGGTTTTAGAATGACAAACGATCATCATGGGTGACAGGCGTGACGGTAGCCCACCCAGGGTAAACAGGAATGATGAAGACCAAGAAACCAAAGAGTTTTTTAGAACTATGGCAATAGGGCAGTAGTAGGTGGCCCAGGCCTTACAGGCACTGACTACCATGATGGAGCGGATGAACCCACCTGACAGGCAGAATAGGGATCAAGGGGATAACAGGCGTGCAGTGGGATCACCTAGAGCACATAGGACTCATTCCAGGACAGTAGACAGGCCTACTCGTCCTACCTTCATTAGAGATGAGCCCAAGGTTGCACCTACAGAAGAAGTAGGAGAGGAGATGTTCGCAGATATTCTCATGGCTATGAATGACGAATGGGAATTATTAGCTCCACAAGTGCATGAGAGGATGACATTTGGGAGGTTTGTTAATTAGAGGAGAGAGCATTATAGGGCAGCTAGATAGGATAGGAGACCTCGTGGCTAGAATAATGAATTAAATCATGCTATAGGCAAGCTTTCCCTAGCTACATTTGATGGTAGTAACAGAATGACAGTGCAGGCTTGGATTCACAAGCTTGATACCTTCTTAGCACTGAGACCTATGACAGAAGTGGAGGCAATAAAATGTCATACTACATTTAGAGGGAACTGCACATGATTGGTGGTACCATGGGATGGTTACCCTTCAGCATAACCAGGTGACTTCATATCAGGACTTCATGGACAGGTTGGTAGAGAAGTTTGATAAGAAGGATCCAGAAGTTTACTTAGGGAGTTGGCACAATTGAGACAGTCAGGTGGATTGGAGTATTTCATTAGTGACTTTCAGAGGCTATTTGTTATGGTGCCAGATATCTCAGATGAGAGATTGGTTGTTTTGTTCACTGAGGGATTATTTGAACCACTGAAAGGTTGGGTAAAAGCCTTTGATCCATTCAATTTGCAAGAAGCAATTAAGAAGGCTAGAAGTATGGAACAAGCAGCCCCAATAAATAAATTTATATCAAATGGTGCATCATCTAACAAAGATAACAAACCATTCTTCAAGAAACCTGAGAGGAATGAAACAAAGGCTGAAAATAAAGATAAACCATTCGCTCCCTTGGATAGAGAGACATTGAATGATTTAAGGAAGAAAAAACTCTATTTTTATTGCAAAGGCCCCTATGACATGAACCATGACTGTCCTTTGAGACCTAAGGGGAAAGCAAACAGGGTTATGTGGGCTTACTAGGAAGATTCTGATTCTGAAAATTTAGACCAGCAAACTGAAAATGAAGAATCCAGTAAACAAGAGGAAAGTTTAGAGGATGAAAAGCTCAAACAAATGTCTATCGATGAAGAGAAGATTGAAGGTAGGCTTAAGGAGGCCTGTCTCACTAGTATGCAACAGGAGGGATCATTTAGAATGAGAGGAGTGTTGGCTGGACAACGAGCTATTACATTGCTAGATACAGGGGCCACGCATAATTTCATTGACTCCAAGTTGGTTGAGAGACATGGAATCTAGACTGAGCAGTTTGAGGGCTTGAGGGTGAGGGTAGCTGATGGCTACATCCTCAAATGCGATAGAAAGATCACAGGTTTACCATTGAAAATAAATAACTTTGAATTCAAGGCTGAATTTTATGTGGTTAACATGGGTGACACAGATTTAGTACTGGGCATGACTTGGTTGCATGATATTGGAGAGTTCACTCTCAATTTGAGAGAAATGGTGATGAAATTTCAGATTGATGGTAAAACTCACATACTTAAGGCCATTCGAGACAGTGAGTTCATGATGATGTCTTGCAGGTGCATGGAGAGTTTGTTGTGTCATGACTAGGTTAAGTGGGTAGCTCATTGCACGTTGGTGCCATCACAGGGGCGGCAAGAATCAAAATACCATCTGGACATACAGGAACTGAGAATCAAGCACTACAAGGTTTTCAGTGACATACCACCAGGTAGTCCTCCAGATAGAGGTATTGAGCATATATATTATTGAGTTAGAGGAGGGTGCTAAACCCATCATGATCACACCATAATGGCATCCGAAAAGATTAAAGGATGAAATAGAGAAAACTATCAAGGAGTTACTTGTTGTGGGCCATATCAGACCGAGCAAGTCTCCTTTCACTTCCTCTGTAGTATTGGTGAAGAAGAAGGATGGCACACTCCAGATGTGCATTGATTATAAGGTCCTGAATAAGAAGACAATTAAGAACAGGTACCCCATCCCGTGGATTGATGAGTTATTGGATGAGCTTCATGGAGCATGTTACTTCTCCAAAATAGATTTGAGATCAGGTTACCATCAGATCCGGGTCAGAGAGCAGGATGTAGAGAAGACAGTGTTCAGATGTCACTGTGGACATTTTGAGTTTGTAGTTATGCCGTTTGGTCTAACCAAAGCACCTTCCACCTTCCAGTCTGTGATGAACAGGGTGTTTCAGCATCAGTTGAGGAAGTTTGTATTGGTTTTCTTTGACAACATCCTAGTTTACAGTAAGACATGGGCTGAACACTTACAACATTTAGATATAGTATTGAGCACATTGAGTAGAGAGTCCTTGTATGCCAAGGAATCAAAATGTGATCTAGGCTTGTCAGAGTTACTATATTTGGGTCACATTATCAGTGCATAGGGCGTACACATGGATCCGGAGAAGATTCGTGCTATTGTTGAGTGGCCTACTCTGGGCAACCTTACACAGTTGAGAGGATTTTTGGGATTGTGTGGGTTCTACAGGAGGTTTGTCAGCGGTTACTCCAAGCATGCAGCACCCTTAACTGATTTGATGAAGAAGGGGGCCTTCTTGTGGACTCCTGAGGCACAAGAGTGTTTTGATAAATTCAAGGAGTTAATGACTTCTTGCCCAGTATTAGCATTACCAGATTTCAGCAAACCTTTTGAGCTACATTGTGATGCATTAGGGGAGGGTGTTGGAGCAATGCTTATGCAAGATAAGCACCTGATTGTTTATGAGAGCAGGAAACTCAAGGGACCTGAGAGGAGCTTCAGCATATATGATAAGGAAATGTTGGCCATAATGCATGCCTTGGCCAAATTCAGGCAGTACTTAGTGGGTAGTAAATTTTGCATCAAAACAGACCATAATAGCCTGAAACATTTCTTAGGGCAGTGAGATCTCAATGATAGGCAGCATAAATGGGTAAGTAAGTTATAGGCTTATGATTTTGATATCACCTATTTCAAGGGGACACAAAATGTAGTTGTAGACGCTTTGTCATGGAGACCTCACCTGAGCATGATGACAGACATAGCAGAGGACTAGAGACATTTGATCCTTGCAGAGTATGCAAAGGATACATGGGCAGCAGGATTTATTGATGGATCCATTCAGGATAGTGGTTTTCCCTTGTGAACAAGCTCATCATTTACAAAGGGCATATTTATTTGGTGCCAGGGTCAGAGGTGAAGAGGATGGTGTTGAGAGTTTATCATGATTCACCTATGGCCAAACATCCTGGGTTCTACAAAACTTATCGGCAGGTTAGAGAGCGCTTCTCATGGAAAGGGCTCAAAGCTGAAGTGTTGTAGTATGTCAGAGAGTGTACCACCTGCCAGCAAAATAAACAGGAACACTCTTACCCAACTGGTTTGCTACAGCCACTTCCGATTCCTAATAGGAAGTGGGAGTGTTTATCCATGGACTTCATCACGGGACTGCCAAGAGCTCAAGGTAGGGATTGTATATTTGTAGTTGTCGATCGGCTCACAAAGTTTGCCCACTTCTTTCTAATCACAGCTACATACACTGCTACATAGGTGGCAGAATTGTTCTTTCGTGAGGTGTTCAGATTGCATGGCCTACCTCGGAGCATAGTCAGTGACAGGGATAGTAGGTTTATGAGTCACTTTTGGCAGGAGTTGTCCAGGTTGTGCGGGACAAAGCTCACTCTGAGTACCAGTTACCACCCTCAGACGGATGGGCAGATTGAAATAGTCAACAAATGGGTGGAAGGATATCTCAGGAACTACATAGCAGGACAGCAGAAGGCTTGGGTCAAGTGGATATACCTTTGCGAGTACTGTTACAATTCCACTCACCACATGTCTATACAGATGTCCCCTTTTATGGCATTATATGGGTATGAGGCACCTAGCTTTATGGACTTGTTACTGAGTGATAGTCGTGTGCCTAGTGCTAGAAATTTACTGCAAGAAAGTCAAGATATTGTTAAGGTTCTCCAGGAGAATATTGCTAAGGCGCAGAAACAGTAGAAGCAATATGCAGATCAGAAGAGGATTGAGCGGAATTTTGAGGTAGGGGATATGGTGTACTTGATGCTACAACCTTATTGCCAGTCTACTCTTAAGAGGAGTGGAGCCGAGAAACTAAAGCCACGGTACTATGGGCCTTTTAGAGTGATCAGAAGAGTTGGAGAGGTGGCATATGAGCCGGACTTGCCAGCAAAGAGCAAAGTCCATAATGTCTTTCATGTGTCACGCCTCAAAAAGGCATTAGGACACCACATTGTTCCTTCCACAGTGCTTCCACCATTGGCTATCTTGGAGTTCAGGGAGAGAAATTTGAGGAGGCGCACTATCAAAGAGTATCTGGTGAAATGGAAGGATATGCCAGTTGAGGATGCTACATGGGAGAGCGAGGAGATTCTACAGCATCCAGAGTTGAGATGGCTTGAGGACAAGCAATTTCAGGAAGGGCGGATTGTGATGTCCCCTTCAAGATAGTGACATCATGCTAGCTAATAGTTAGCCTATCAGTGGACCCTCATAGGCTAGTAGACATGGATAGGGGGTCAGTAATGGCACAGGGGAGGTATGATCTTCTAATGGTTCAGTTTTGGTAGAGCTTAGTGTTCTCAGTTGGCTTGTGAGATGGTTTTTGGCTCACTTATTTGGATTTTGCTCTGTTTGGCAGAAATGGCTATTTTTAGGCTTATTTTGGAGCTATAGAGATGAACCCCTACTATTTTTAGAAATACCTCATGGTCACATGGAGAATATTTTCACTAGCTCCCAGTTCAGACGGCTTGATCAGATTCACAATATTATGGGAGTTATGACATTTTTCGTGGCTAAGTATTAAAGAAGAATAATTATTTAATATAAAGTTATATTATAACTTTATATTAAAATCACTTAAGTTGAGGGTCTTAACATCATGAGAAGGGGGCCAAAAATATTAATAATTTATTTGACTTCTTCCTAAGTCTAAATGATAAAATAAATCATTAATTTAATGTTTATAACATTAAATCGTACTTGCTTGAGAGAAATTGCAATTCCTACTTTTTGGGTGTGATTTAGACTTGGAAGGTTATATATGCTTAGCGTGAGAAGAAAAGGGATCCAATTTTTATTATTGATTGAATTTTCTTCAACTCTTGAGCTCTGAGAAAGGGTTTGACAGTGCAGCCATTGGAGAATGTAGTACTTCTGTGTGTTCATCATTTGAGCCAATGAGATATCTGGTGAATTTGATATCCAGCGGAGGTTTCATCCAGAGACTTCTATTGTGCTTCAGCGAAGATTTACTTCAGCATTTACAACATTGATTTACAGTTTCAGAGAAGTGGGATCGCAAACAGTACGCCATCATTCATCCAACATGAGTAGACTACTACAGCAGGCGTCAGTTATGCTGGGATGCAGTTATGTTGGGAAAGTGTGATTTTCATCAATAAATTCTCAAGTTTTTAATGTGTATTGAATCCAATCTTATTTGCTATTATTTATTCAGATATTATCATTTGTACTGAGTTTGGCTCAAAGGAATTTAATAAGGTAGTAGTAGTTCATTTTCTATTCAATATTTCAGCATTACGTTATTTGCTTTTTATGTCAAAAACCCTTGCAAAATAAAAATAAAATATTATAAAACCATCAAAACAAACAGTATAACAACAAGAGCCTGAAAGGGGTTCTTACATCCTCCATTGCTCTGATTCCAGTGTGTTGTTCCATCTCTATTAAGCTTTCATCGGAGGCTGAAGGGGACTTGGAGAATAGCACTACTATTTTTAAGTCTCATGGCCTGATCTGCCATTTTTGGGGATTATGGCCTAGCCTATCACAACTGCATGACTGGGTCTCTAGAAGATGGGAACCAATATTATCTGATACTATTCATATCTTTCCTTTGGCAAAAGGTTTTTTCATAGCAAAGTTTGATAATGCTAGGGACAGAGTTAAGATCCTGTGTGATAACTTCTTTAGTTGGGAGGACAAATTTATGCTGATGGTTAAGCCCTGGCACCCTGATTTCAACCCCTCATCTGAAATCTTTAGCAAGTTCCCTATTTGGGTTAGGCTCCCTAATCTCCCCCTTCATCTATGGTATGATTATGTCCTTGAGGAAGTGGGTGAGGCCCTGCGAGACTTTTGATGTTGGATCATGATTCTTCTAATATTTACCATTCTAATTTTGCTTGGATTTTGGTAGAGCTTGATTCCTCAAAAGGTCTCCCAATTGAAATCAAAATTGAGTCATCCTTGGGATCTTGGATCCAACAACTTGACTATGAAGGTATTCCTTTTAGGTGTCGAAAATGCTTTAAAATTGGTCACATTTCATCCCAATGTGGCTTGGATCTCAAGAAGAAGAATTCTTCTCCATCTTGGTGGAGAGTGCCTCCACCCAGCATTACATAGTTCTAAAAACCTCCTCTCAGCTTAGGAAGGAGTCTACTCATGTCTTAGGCACTCGGTGTCTAATGTGGTGGTGGATGGCGCGGGGCCTTGTCTGCCTCCTGTTGCTCCTATTGGGTTTGATGTTACAACGGGTTCTTGTCCTAAGCACCCGTCTACGAGTTCTAGACCTGCCCTTTCTCTAGATGGTACCCGACTCTCTACTGGTGGTTTTGTGGGTGCTGCTTTTGTTGGCGCTATTGGTGTTTATTCTGGTTTTACTGATCCTTCCATGGAAGGGTTTATTGATGGCCCTATGTTGGCTGCTTTGCTGGCAGATTTAACCCCTCTGTTGGGTGTTGGTTCTTCAGTTTTGGATTCATTGTCCTGGCAGGATGAGGTTATTAGAGTTGAAGAAGGTAGGATCACTGTTAAAGGAAAACATTCTAAGAAGTCCCCCCCTTTTTTTGACATGACCCTTCGGTCCCATAGGAAGGGAACAAAAAGTTAGTTCCCTCTCCTTTTGTTGTGGGCCTCTAACGATTTATCTTGTGCAACGGTGTGGGAGTTTTTTTCTTTGGGCTACTTTGTTCCTATTTTTGGTAGCAGTCTTGTGAGTGTTTCTTGGGGTTTCTAGTCTTTTGGTCTGGCTAGTTTGTTGTGTCTTGGGAACTAGAGAGAGAGAGAGAGAGAGAGAGAGAGAGAGAGCCAAAAGAGGGAGCCCTAGAATAAAAGAAAAAACCATAAAGCAAGAAAAAAAGAATTATCCAATGCTAAGGGGGTCAAGTTGGACAATCCTAGGAGGTGGCTAATTTTATCTTAAACTTACCCCAACTCTCAAGGCCAATATATAACCAACTACCATGAAAGATAGGTAATGTCATGAAAAGAATAAGTACCCTATGAATTCTTTTCAACATATTGACCTCTCCCCAAAGGTTCAAGATGTACTAAATTAATTACTTCCTTCTAGTGAGTAACAAATGTTTGGTGCTCTATGGTTATTATTGATTCAAATACACATGGAGATAGAACTATGAAACATTTCTCATGCTTGCATTCTACTATGGCTAACACCCCTTGGCACCCCAATTCTCATTCTAACGTCCATGGCTCTATCTCTTCATGATGTTAGGGACCCTCTAACACCTATCTTTCGTAGCATGAATTTCACATGCAAGATCATAGTACTAGTTTCTTTCAAGGGAGGATAATAAGTTGTGACCAAGTAGAGGGACACCTAAAATGAACAACCTCATTCAACAACCATGAAATTGAGTAGGCAAGTTCATCTACACCATATTTAAGAAACTCTATTTGGGGCCCATCACAGTCAACCACTTTGTTAGATAAGAAAAAACAAGTGATGAGGAGAGAAGAAGAGACTCTATTGTTGGGCTTACTAGGGTTATCATAAAGAGAAGTACATAGGAAGCCCACACAAATAGGGTGATATGTGCAATGAAGTTATTCCTTGGGAGTAGAGAACACCAAAATACCTTAGCAAAGAAATGGTGAATTAAGCTTATTTTTCCTAGACATGAGAACCTCAATCTTCTTACAGTAAAGGAAATAGCATTAGTCCCAATGAGTGGTGAAAATAGAAGGGTTGTGAGTATGGATAAATAAAATCTCAAATGAACGGGTTTACCGCTTACTGTCAAAAATGGGATGTGAGTGAGTGGACTACGTGAAAAAGGGAATAAAGGGCAGCCCATGACATTATAGAGATAAATTCTAACAAGGCAACAATTATGGAATGTAGATAGAAGTAAAGTTGGAATAAGTTGGGAAAGACATAAAGCATATGATCAATAGGGATTTGTGTGTGACAAGTATTGATGACTTGGAGGGGGGAGGAATGAAAGGAGGGGGAGGAGCAAGGTTAAACCATCATAGGACCAGCAAGGGGAGCAAATGTGAGCAAAGCGGTCCTAAATATGAAAGATGAAAGATTGATCAAGAAAAACATAATCAATAACAGTAGCACCACAACCATGAGGCAAGCAAGAAAATCTATGAGAATCACAAAAAAGGAAGCCCATTGAGTATTTGGAACTCTAAGACTTTCAAGCCAAAGAAGGCAACTCCCATAGGCAATGAAGGCTAATTTTGTGAACCAAAGTCCTCAAAAATCCAAACTCATTTCCAACCCTCACCAACAAAGTGCATCATCAACAAGATCATGAATGGTTATTTGGTGGATCCTTATGCAAGCATTAGCTTCACCAAGAAGAATAGAATCACCCAAGGAAGAGTTGTGGAAAATCCATAGATAGAGATCAAGGTAAGGATCTTCCTCAATGTGCACAACATGGTTAATAGAGGCCAATAGGAAATAGCATGCAGCGATGAAAAGATCCCAAAGCAAGAGTAAGTTGTTTATAATCTAGAACCACAAAAATATAGAATGTGAATAAAAAACCAACCAAGATATCTTGAGCTGAAAGTTGTGGTGAGAAAGGCAAGCCACCCCACCCAAACCCTGTAAAGACCCCTTTGTTGGAATCTTGCACCAAAAGGTTGAAGCCAAACATAACTTGTGACTTTAAGGAGAGCTTGCATAGGACTTTAATGAGTCAATGAAAAAATGATATCATAACATCCTAGGAAGTACCTAGAAAAGACCATTCAAAACCACTACAATTCCAACAACAATGGAGACACCATCTCCACCAACTTAGACCCAAGATGACCATCATGCAAACAAACTCGTGCAAGACCACCTCTAAGGTTGGGAATCACAAATAATAACCTAACAACTCATTTTTCCTCATTTATTGAAATATCCTACTCAATTCTTGTAAGTATACAAACACAAAAAACAACTAGCATAAGGACATTTTAGATTTCATTTGTAATTCCACAATGATTCAAAATTCTCAAATAGATTAGCACAAGCTTGCAAATACAAATGATGACTTCCTATAGTAACACTCTTTGACTTTAACCATTTCAATATAAAAAAGTATCAACTTAAATAGATTTTTGACAAAATTTATCATAGTACATAGATTGACTATTCACGGATACAATGGTTATCAACATATAGTCTGATTCATGATTTCATTAGTCACCCACTTATAGGATTATGGTGTATATAGTGTACACTTTTCCCACTACCTAGTGACTTCCTTCAAAGAGAGCGATTAGAGATTGTGTGGCTTAGAAATGGCACATTAGCACTTGTACTCAAACTTCATCTGAATTCATATCTGCCAATAATACTACCTAAGGACCCTTCTCACCAAGTTGGCATAGTCGTGTGAACTCTTCCTTTCATGCACTTGACCTATACTTCACTATGTCGAAGACAACAACAACAAAGTAAATCACTTTCCTCCTAGTTGTGATTAATTTCTTGTGTTGTGTTTGATCTCCTTGGATTTGTGTCCGAGCAAAATGCAATCAGCATAGGAATCTTCAATGAGTGGGTAGTGGAATTGACGTCCCACCACCAGATGTCTCTTAGGTTGGCATCTGAGAAAGCACAAGTGTTCATTTAATGTGCCATATAAAATAAACATGTTCCATGTCCTACTCACCCAACTGTTGCATATATATGTGTGTGTGTGTGTGTGTGTGTGTGTGTGTGTGTCACACACACGCACATACATATATGTGGATAATCATGGGACCTCCCACTTTAAAATAATCCTAAAAAATCTCAGCAGCACCCGCTGAAAATTTTCAAGGAAGCCCAATCAATGGGACCCCACCCTAATAGACTCTTGATGAGTCAATGTTTCTTATTTGAGGTGTTCGTACTGAATGATCTACTCTGATTGTTTATTTTGAATTATGGGAACAGTCTCCAGAGATGCTGAAAATGAGGAATGGTGGATGAAGAGCATGAGATTTCTCAAGCACAGAGATACAAGCCTACAAATCAGTAAGTAAAAGGACAGTTTCCTTCTCTTGTAGTAGTTGTTGAAATGAAATAAGTCTCCAAAATTCAGAACTTAATTCCTAAATTTAATGGATTCTGTTGGAAGGCTTCTTGTACTGAATTTTGGGTGTCCTTGCAGCCCAATTTTTTACTCCGAGGATTTCCATGATGTTAGCTTGTGTGATGTGATATCAGCTATGCTCTGCGTTTATGTACTTCTCAATCACATGCATCTTCTGATTTTTGTTCATGCAGCCTCTTCAATGTCGGTTCTGCTCTCATTAGCTCTGCAAATATTTTAATATTCTGAATTTTTGCAGGGTTTTTCAAACTCAATACCCGTAAAATCAAGAAATGTAGGGTTTTTCACAATCTGAATACACGGCATTTTCAGCAACCTGACCATTACAAAAACAATGGCCTCCTTTGTCCCGTTGATCTCTATCTCATGGCCACTGTCACATTCATAAAGTCAACTGTGCTTTGCTTTTCCCAGTTGACCTTTGCTGTATTATTTATTGCTTGTTGTTTGTACAGTCAGCTGTGGGAGAAATAATGCTTCTGAATCGTGACAGAACTTTTCTTTTGAGAAGTCTTGATCCCTACAGCTAACAAATGCTTTTGCTACTAATGCAACAAGGTTTTATGATTTGCTGATGCACGAGACCAGATTTTTAAAATGATCTTTCTGATTTCTGAAGCCTGGGATGATGATGCAAAGAAACCACTTCTATGATTTCATGTATTCATCACATTCCCAAGCAGAAAATTATAGACCCCAAAGTTAAATGAGGATGCAAAGAAACCACTTTATGATTTCATCATCATGTACTCAGCAGAGTCCCAAGCAGAAATATATAGACCCCAAAGTTAAAAAGGTCTCTGATTACTTTGATTATTTGATATGAAGCAATTCAAAAGTGTTGTCCCTATTGTGAAAATATAGGAAGGATAACAGCCAAAAAGAAATTTTTAAAGAAAGTTTAGGTAACTCGATGGTGAAAGCAATTGGCCAGATTTAGAGGTGAAAGAAGCATGATCAAACCTAGCAGAGTTGGATTAGGCCATGGGTTCGCTCCCCATTGGTGTCGGGTTCGACTCCGAAGCTTGGGCTTATCTGATGCATGTGGTTTGCAGGCGATTGCATGCATTCCCAGAGGATTATTCTCACCCCAGCTCGCCCCTTTCCGAGCCCAACTTGGCAGCAAGTAAGACCAAGGCGGGTTGGGCACTGGGCTAGGTCGTGGGGATACCTCTGGCGCAACAAGAAAAAAACAAGCATGATCAAACATGCTAAAAGCACATCTTTTCAAACAAGGAGCCAATATAATTTGTTCCTTAAATAAAAATTACAAATCAAGAGGTGTTTACAGTTACACAATTGTTATCAGAAGAGCTTGGGAAAAATATGGAACTCAAAATAGCATGGCTATTTCTGTAGAAATTCACATGCTTCATGACAGTTCTACTTCCTCCAGCAACTAGCATTGTGATTCATTTTGAGATAAATTTTAATCATAAAAATCTTATCAGCTCTACACCAAAGGTAAGTTGGCTATAGCACTCAGAATATAGAGATGTTACAATTACCTTGATCCAAATAGTATATGTGAAAAGCTTGGTGATTGATATGGATGAATTTGGTACCTACGCAAAAACAGTAGAAAAAAGAAAAGGGAAAAACCTGACATATGATGAGAACAAGAAGCTAATTTTTCTCCTGATAATAGATAATAATTGATACATGAATTTATTCATAATACACCAATTACATAAGCCATAAGCTGCCCAAATCATGATCCAAATTCACCAGAATTGGTTCAAACCCAATGGGATCCAGATTTTTGGAACCAGTCAGATTTGGTCCGAACACTTTGAATTCCTATTAAGGATTTTTTTGACCTCCTGAACAAATCAAATTTTCCAGACCTGGTAACTATGATTAGCTCTGAAAAGTACGAACCATTATTCAACAAGTGACAAAGGCACAGCTCCTAACAGCAATTCATTAGTCAAATTTCGCTCTTGATTTCTATCAATTCCCCCAACTTAAAAAGTATTGGACTCCAATGTTGCTGCAACTGTTAATGTGAAAACTATAGACCAAATACACTGAACCATTAAAATATGTGTCGGTTGAACTCATCATGCTCTTGCTTGGAAGCAGGACCTAGGATAGCTGACAAAAACTTAAAGTCCATAAGCAGTAAAGCAATTGATAATTCATATGCAGGCTGCCAAAATGAAAAAAATTATCGTTCTTAACTAGTAGGACACAATATTGAAGAATTTCCACAAAAGACAAAGTGATTGGTGAAGATGCCTTAAAGAAAAACGCTGAGCAAACAGCTCAAATAAGTTCTACATATAAAAGCAGTTTAGAATTTATAAGCTAATTATGACCTTTGAAAAGGAAAGTAAGAGGCTTCAAAAGTTAAGTCCATACAAAATGTTGCACCTCTTCAAATGATGGTCTTATAAGTGTAGATACTAACCATATAAAAACTTCCTACAAGCCATCTGACAGGGCCGTCTCCTTGCTCCATGCCTCTGTATGCTTGCCGAGGAAGAATTTGGCTACCTTTTGGCCCCCAAGGCACCATACAGGTTAACTGAGGGCATGTCCTACACTCCATGACTCAGCAACTTATCAATGGGCATTTTTCAGATCATTCTTTTCTCACCATTCCTGAGAACCAAGAGTCTACTCCCCTTCCCATTCCCTGAGTGCCTGAAGGAGTACAATTGGAAGTGGCTTGACAAAAGGGACACGTTAAAAATTCCATGGCATTCTTTTTGCCTTTGATGTTTAGTCCACCGCTCTTTGGCTATACATCTTGCAAAGAATTGAAAAGAAAATATCTTTCTAAATCACCCAGTGTCTTTCCTTGGCAAGTAAATTTTGGATATACACCAAGGCATTGACAGCTACTCATGTTTACTACTCTTGTTGAGCCCCTTCTAAGGCTGCAAATGATATGCTTGCCAAGCTTCTGCGAGATTTCATTTGGGCCAATGCGAAGCAAACCAAAGGTTTTCAAAGGATGGCATGAGACATTTGTTGCCTTCCCCAAGATAAGTAGATGTAGGAATCATTGAAGCTTAAATGAAAAGGCTTTGTGCCAACTGGGTTGTTCATGTCAGTTAAGGCCCTAAAGCCTAGAAAGTAGAATTTTTTTCTCAAGCATTATTCTGCCTCTGGCTTGTCTTACAGCAAGGGATTGACCTTCACACTCTTTTCATCATGAATGCCTTGATCAAGATCAAGGGCTCTTTTGTCGGTCAAAGAATCTGAAAGGCTTTCTAAGCAATTAAGTCCTATCTCAAATGGGCTAGTGATGGATTCAGAACTACGGCAATAATTTATGATGGTCACCTATCATCAACATTTCTAGTTTGCCTTAAGCTAGAACTCCTGGAATAAAAGTGGTATGTAATTTCATCCTAGACATTATCTGCAAAACTACAAATCACCAAAAGTGACAATTGTTCTACTTAGAATTGTAAATTTCCTCTTTGAAGTTAGATAATACAGCAAAAAACATGTAAAAAAATTGAACACACACACTCAGTTTAACCTAGAAAACCTCTATTAATGGAGGAAAAAACCAACTGGTAGGCATCAATAGCATAACTAACTGAATTCTATTACTTGAAAATAAGAACAAAGAGAGGATTGCAGCTTCGGAGCTCTTCTTGCTCTCTGTCAGCTCTCTTCTGAACTGGAACTGAGCTTTTCCTTTCTAATGTGTGCATGCACACACATTTTCAACCTCCTAGAGCCCTGCAAATAAGTCTTTCACCTATATGAACTTGTTTGAAACACCTCCTATGCACAAGCTTCCTTTAGTAATTTGGAGGATCAAAAGTCATAATTGCTCATTTCTCCTGCCATTACTTGTGCTGTGGTGAAATCACTGCTCCCAACAGTTAAACCAACCTGACAAATACAAGACTGCCCCAATGGTGTCAAAAGTCAAGACTAATACTAAATTGACAAAACATCCAAATGATTCAAAAACTGCCATTGTTGATATGGTAATTGACTAAGAATGACAATTGGCAGTTTTGACTGTCATAACCAGTGAATATTTACATTGAACGAAATTTTGGAAAAACTTTCAATTCTCATTCTTGGAATCTTTTGGATTCTTCATGATCATTTTTGGAAAAACTTTCAATTCTCATTCTTGGCATCTTTTGTAATGTCCCTTTCCACAGAGTAATCCAGGAGGACTTATTAGCCTATTTACTTTCCCTAGGCTAAAGTTGGGAAAAGGGAGTTTATTAATTTAATTATTTAATATTACCCCAAAAAAGCCTAGTCTATGGGTAATATTATTTAATTGATTTAATAAGTTGTATATAGAGATTTTAATGCTTATTTAAGAAAATTTAATAAAGTAGTTTTATTATCTCCAGGCTAAAGTTAAAAATTAAACAAGCAAGAAATATGAAAAGTGTTCTAGAAGCTTCCCCAGATTGTTATAATAAAACAATGAGAGACTCTTTTGGTATACGTTTGGTTATTTTCTCTTGTTTGGTTTTGGAGAGCTTCTTGGAAAGCTGGAAGCCCTAGGACAGAAACCCTAAGGAAGCTAGTTTTTGTAGTGCACAATTCTACCCTAGCTGGCTGTTGGAGGAATCATACAGGTTTGTTACTGGTATTTCATTGTTTACGAAGGTAAATTTGTGAAATCTCTCCCAAGATAAATTTTAGTGATTTAAATTGATGAGTTTGGCAGGAGATAGAAGTTAATTAAATTATCCATTGCTAAGCTAATATTTGAGTTGAATATTACCACTATTTGGCATGGCATTGAGAAGAAAGTCAGCTTGTATTGAATGATCAAAAATTGTAGGCTTTATTGGATGCATATTTTGGTGCTTGAACAAAATACCTAGTTGCTTCAAATTTATTCCTCCTCCTGTTCTGATATTGGCATATGATGTTATTGCTGCTTAGCCAAATAGAGAAGTTGGAAGCTAGTATGAGGAAATTGTGGCTCTTGGAAGTACCTTAATCTGGTCAATATGCAAACTAAGTCTAGTTGCAATCTTAATGAAGGTCATGGGTATCTTTCTGAAGGAAAACATGAGCATCTCTTGCCTAGGCGTGAGCTATCTCAGATCAAGGCGCCTTGTTTTTCATAGATATCATTAAGTGAATGCTTAAGAAAGGCAAATCTCCTCCACACTCAGCACATATGCACTACCTTTTGGGACGTGATATTTATGAGTTAAGTTTGGGAGCTTGAATTGTGTTAATCTGGCCACCATCATCTCCTTGTCCAGACATGGCCTCCATTTCTGCTATAAGACTCAATGTATGCTCAAAGGTGAGCCACTGGTACTAAGGAGCTAATTGCATCATTTTGGGGAGATCATTAGAACTTTTTGTTGGTAAATTATGTTTTTTATATTATTAATTTAAACTAAAGTATTACATGAAATAAAGCATTTAAAAGTCCATGTAAAGAAAACGACCATGTCCATGAAACATCCAAGCAGCCATGAACAGCATGCCACCCAAACCCAACTAGATACTATAGACCAACTTGGATGGGATATAGAAAACAACAAAATTACGCCATATACAAGTTCACCACCCAAACCCTAGATACAAAGATCCCCTCATGGGGGATTTCAAACAAAAAACTAGATACAGACACGACTTACAAACTGCCCAATTGTCCAAAAGAAATTAAAATACATCAAATGCTTCACAAAAAAAGTGACATCAAGAATCTGGAGACCAAAAACAACATAGAGGTGGCAGAAGCATGAAGCATCCTTGATTAGGGCAGATGCCTGCAACCACGATCACGACCATGCCCAACTCCACGCATGTGAGCAGCCCCACACCATTATCCTCGAGCAACACCACAAGCATAGACACCACCTTGTCCTCGGCCTCGGTTCCCATGACCCCTGGCTCTCCCCCACTCTGGCATTTCAGACCACGCCCCCCCAACCTGAACCTAAACAAATTGGGGTCCATTTGGTTCTTGGGGACCCCCGCGGCAATAACTAGCTCCTAGTCATGGACATAGACCACCAGATGTGCACAATACTTTCGTGTCTCTGCCTTCCTCTCTAGGATATTCCCTAATGCCCTATGTAGAAGAAATGGGTGCACATGATGAGGCACCCCTGGAAACCGAATCCAATCTTCGTGTGCAGCTACAAACCCTCTCCCTAGTATTGCACATTGCAGAATTTCATCTAGCCCAACACGCCATTCAAGTCGAACACACTGCTCCATCACCCGTTTCACCTCTACCCTCAACCCAAAATGGAGATCCCAAGCATAGAAGAGAGAAAAAATATAAGTGTTGGTGCGAAAACGAAACTTTGAAACCAAGAAGTTGATGCCCAACAAAGGCCTGACCAGGATGAGGAAGAAAGGGTTGCTTAAAGTGAAGACATTCTTCAACCACTCTTCCGACACCGGATCCCAAAATGCCATCTGTTGTTTCGGTGCTTTGAAGCTTAAGTTTGCTTCCATGGCACCATCTCTTTCACCACTCAGTTCTATGCACGTGAATTCACTGCCAAGGCAAATTGAATGTACACCTCGGTTCAAGTATAAAGGAATGAAAATGCCTTAAAGAACTCCCTTGCATTCAATGTGAGCCCAGGTACATGTGCGGTGTTAGCTGCCAAGCTTTCACAGAACGCCAACCTTACAAACATAAATGATGCTAATGTCACCTTGCCATCAATTGCCCTTCACCAAATCTCTGCCAAGTTTGAGCCAAATTTGTCCGCAAACATCACAACCAAGTTAGATAAGGAGTTTGCTAGTGTGTTCTCTTCTCTGTAAATGTGGGAGATTTTGAAATTCCGAAAAGCATCAAGTTTCCTCTGAATGATATTGATGATTTTATCCAATCTCTAGACTTGGATTTTCCATTGGAAATTGCTTTAACAATCACCTACAAGTCACCCTCCAAATGCAAACACTCCACCTTTAGTTTGGTCGCCAAATCTACTACAAGCAACGCACCCTGAACCTCTACTTCGTTATTGGTGCCCTCTGCCAACTTATTAGTTTCTATTACAAGGATATTGTCAGTCGCATCATGAGCCACACATCCAGCCCTAGAAGGGCCCAGGTTGCCTTTTGAGGCCCCATCAAAGTTAATTTTAACCCATCCGTCCTCAAGTTTATACCACTAAATTGTAGCCATGTCCTTGACAAAAGGATGAACCCCCAAGGACCCATTAACGGGTGCTAACTTGAGAAGGGGCCACTTTCTCTGAAGCAAGTTGTCATTTGTTGTAAAGGGGAATTTGCCTTGGTTTTGAACCAATACAGCAGCATTTACTAATTTAGAGACAGATTTTTCTATTCTCCATGTAATTCTTTCCACTGACTTTGTCTTACCTTGGAGAATCCAATGGTTTCGTTCCTTCCACAATTCCCATAACAACTAAGGGACAGATTTTCCATATACACAAGAAAGTTGATTTGGACTTTGGAACTCACCAGCTCTAAAAGAGCCCCCTTGATAGTGTTTGGACTCACAAAGGAATAATTTGACTTCTCTAACACAAACTGCTAGCACCTGTGTGAGAACCTGCAATGTAGCAAAAGATGGTTGATATTTTCATCATGTTGCCTGCAAAGAACACATTCAAAAGGGTCATTGTAACCATATCTCATCAATTTTTCACCCGTGAGTATTTTCCAGTTGATAGCAAGCCACGAAAAGGATCTAGACTACGGCAAACCGTATTTGTTCCAACATAGATGCCCCGGCCACTCATTATCAACCATAACAGCCTCAAAAATATTGTATCCAATTTTAACAGAGTTTTCTCCACTTTTCGATCCACACCATAATAATTCATCCTCATCATCAGAAAGAAGAAAATGCCTTTTCTCAAGAATTGCCTTCAATTCCTATGTATGTGCCTACGAGAGACCCAATTCATTACAATCCTTCTAGCGCCAATGCGACAAGCCAGAAATCAAGTCATTCACCTTGAAATCCGCTAATTTCGTTCCCCATTTTTGAGATGTGCATCTCCTGATTTCTTGGTTGTAGGGGTCGTCAGTGATTGCAAGTCATCCTTCCACTGAGTCACACCAAAAATCAATTGTCCTACCATTCCCCACTTTAGGTGAGATGGTCTGTTATTGTGTCTACAATCCATCATGAAGTTCCGAATAGCTGAACCTCTTGGAGGCTCCAACGCCATTAAAATCCTCTCCTTTGATTGTACGTCTAGGTACTTATGGCTAAGAATTCTTACCCATTTATGAGTCGGCCTCCTATACATCATCCATATGAGCTTGGCACCCATTGCTTCATTCATAATGTTCCAATTTCTAAGCCCAGTTCCCCTTGCCGATTTGGGTAGCCAAACTTTATCCCACGCCACTAGCGGGATATTGTCTTGACCTTGACTGCCATTCCAGAAAAACTTTCTCATCTTTTGTTCCACCATACTAACAATCTTATTCGGAGTCTTCATACACATCATAGAATAAATCGGGAAGGCCAATATGACAAATTTGAGCATAAGTAGACGACCAGCAGACGAAAACCATCTACTCTTCCAACCATCTAACTTCCCCAAGCATGAATCAACAAGCCTAGACCACAAATTTGTTTTGTTTCCACAAGCAAAAAGAGGGAGGCCATGAAACTTACCAGGTAAGGAACCACTCCTAATTGTTGGTGTAATTAAATATTCCTAATTACACTTTACTTAATCTTACTTAGGATAATGCATTGCATAGTAGTTTGTCATTGAGACACCTAGGAGTTTGCACCTCAATTAAGCACATGGTGTAGGAGAAATTTCATTTTATGTGTGAGATCCACCTTTAGTGCACATATCACATTATCATCCTCATCAAGACACATACTTTATTGCATAATGTAGGATGATCCACCTTTGGTGGACATGTGATTACACCTTGCATAGGTGATAGCTTATAAGCTTCTTATCATTGTCTCTTATTGCCTTTCCCCTATAAGGAGGCCTATTATGTACATTTCAATTCAATCATTCAATCAATCAATCAATGTCCATTATCAATAATATCATTCTTGCATCTTAATGCGATTATCTTGCCAATCTTTTGTGGAAGTTATCTTGGTCTTTCATTTGATCTTGGGGGTGTTGTAGAGTCACCTAAAACTCTAACATGGTATCAAAGCTCTCAAGGTGTGAAGACATCTCCTCAAGAAGTGAAATCTTGGCTTGATTCAGTTGTGGGTACAGATTTTTACAATTTGGACAGTGCCATTACGTCCGGGAGGTTGTTTCAGTGAAAATCGATTATAAATTTGTCTACATTTGACAAAAGTCAAATCTGTGAAAAAAAAATTTGCACAGGCAAGCCATACGGCCACTTGCACAAGTACGGTATGATTTGATAAAAAATTATTATTTTTAATTCTATGTTTTTTATCTATATTATTCACATAATGTTTTTTCAAAGTTCAGGTAAAATTTCAGATTTTGAATCCCTTGTATACTCTATGGTTTTCGTCAGAACAACCACTGCAGATTAAGGCATATCGGGACACCCATCTCGACATGGCTCGGGCACCCATCTCCTGGCCGAAGATCTGAACTCAGATCCTAGTGAATCAACCGGCAAAACAAACGCTTTTGATTCTTACACGGGGCTTGGCATATAAAAATAAAACAAATCCCCTCACGCAACACATGTGAGATTAAATTTCCCACTGCCATTGGACCGTCGCCGCCCCAAGCGAGACTAAATTTCCCACTGCCACTGGACTGTCGCCACCCCAAGCGAGCCTCTCATTGCGCCACCAGGGGCGACCAACCTCTTCGCCACCGGTCAACAGCAGTGGACAACCTGCCCACCGCCACTGGCCAATGCCAAAGGGGAGCCTAGATCTGCCGCCACCCAAGCAACACACCCTTGTCCAAATCCGCGGCCTAATCACAGAAGGACAAGTGGGATAAACGGCCACATCATCCACCAAGTGTCTGCCCAATCAAAGTAGCACAGTCAAATCTGCCACGTTAGCACACGATCGCCCAATCTCATCCAAACACGTGGCTAAGTCGCCACATTAGACTGACCTGCCATGTCACTGATAGCCACATCAACAGTATGATCAAAGACAGGTTAAATTTTTGCCACGTCATCAGTTTCACCGTCACAATTTTGACACCCATCTACACGTCAAATAGGGGTCCGAGGCTGTTTTGTTGCGACGGCCATACGGCCATCAAATTTAATTGTGGAGTTTGTTGACTTCAACGATTGGTTCAAATTTCTCACCCTTCACCAATGAAGTTTTTGGTTTTGCTACCTAACTTCATAGGGCCATAACTTGCCCATTTTTTATCCTTTTTTCGAGCAATTTTTTTTATTTGGGGTAGAATTTTCCAAATCTTTCAATAGTGATGCTAGTTTTGAATTTTGGTGGCCAGGTTAATCAAAACTTGAAGATTTTCATGATTGTTCTTATCTATTCCTTAATTTTGCAACTTCCAGGACTTCATGTGGCACATACAGTAACATTTTTAGGTGAATTTTTTTTGAAAGTGCATGATTTTTAGTTTACTTTCCAGATCTGCATTCATATTTCAGTGATTTGGAGTGGAGATATCACTTTCAGAAATAGGCCATTTTGGGGCTTGTTGCCCCACTTTTCACCCCATAACCATGCTATTAAAAGTGGAAGTATTTGATGTCAAGTCAAATTTAGTCATGTCTGAGTCTAAGTCTAGGTTTCCTTCAAGATAGGTTGTCCTTGCCGGGTTTCCCTGCCATTGCCTTCTTCTTTTCAAGCCGGGTGGGTTATTTGGAAGTCTTGTCATAATGGGTAGGTGATAGACCCCAACCTGGCAAGGATATCATGCTCCCATTGATGATCTCTTTTAGATGGAATGGTGATTGAAGTCACGATCTCAGGACACTCATAAGAAATCAAAAATCAAAAGATTCTTCATATGGATGATGCAATGACAGAGCCGGCATTGTACTATTCAGAGAATTCCACTCCATATAACAGTGTGCAAGTTAAAAGGATTCATTTCTTTAAAAATAGTAAAACAAGTTTTTATTTAAAAAGAAGGCATCATTGACTAAGACCATTGAATTCAAGTTTCTTTTATGGGTCTTAGAAAGGTTGTATAAACCTTTGCCAAATGGATATTTTCATATTGAGTCATGAAGCCACGAAGGTTGAAATGAGTAAAAAAAAATATAATAAAACTGCAGTAAAAGTGGTAGTGTGGTTGTTGGCAGGTCGCATGATCGCAAGATCAAAATAACTGCCTTGAGTTTATGCGACAAAGGCTAAAATGAACTGCCGAGCAAGTTAACTAGTCGCATAATCGCATGAATAGAATAACTTCCATGCGATCATGCGACGGTGGAGGTTCGGGTGGTAAGAAAAGTCAATGAAAAGGGAGACTGGAAATAGATGGTGCCCCGCTAGAGTCCATGTGCGCCAATGACAGAGCAGTTGCATGATCGCAAGAGTTTAAAACATGCTATGCGATCATGCGAGATGATGACACGTGTAAAGTGGTTCCATGTTTGCGGTGCTATTATCTCTGCCAACGTAATGATCAAGATTCCTAATCGACGGTTACCGCTTTTCCGCTATGTTGTGGAATATGCTTTGCGACAAAGCGAGATCGTGCCACGTGGTGGTGGGTCCATAAGGTTTATATGCGATGATAAATCAATGGTTGCCGCTATTCCTCAAAGCCACGGGAGATTCTTTGACACCCGAGCTGGAGTCCACGTGCACCAATCATAGAGCGGTCGCATGAATTAAAATATTGCTATGCGATCATGCGACAATGGGAACTCGGACCGGTGAATACGCTCTGCTGGGACCCACTTACGCCAACAGCGTAGATGCGACAACATAAGCTGAGCAGGGAAAGATCCTACATCCGACGGAGGGCGTATGTTCGCAAAGAATCTTGGAGGTCTATGCGAAGAAGTGATGGCCGTTGATCTTCCGATGGTGGGTCCGAAAGCATTTGACTACAGTTATGACATAGCGAGAACTTCCACGTGGCAGTGGGACCCACGTACTCTGATAGCGCAGATGCGTCAATGATAAAGCGGTCGCATGATCGCATGGATTAAAATATTGCTATGCGATCATGCGACAATGTAAGTCACTGAAGATGCTTGGCGGTAAAGTGGGATCCTTCCACGTGTCCAGGTGGGACCAAAGATGCTTGTAGAGTTTACCAATCATAAAGCGGTCGCATGATCACAAGAAATAAACAAGTATCATGCGATCATGCGACAAGGTATGAGGTGCAGCCGGTGGTAGGTGCCGAAGGTGTACGGAAGCAGGGAAGATTAAAACAAAAATGCCCGGTTGGCATCCACGTCCATTGACAACAAAATCACATTAGTTATATAATAATTTGAGATTTAGTGATACGGGGTTGAATATCAGTCACGGCAAAGGGAAACATAATAGTACAGAATATGTTGTGCACAGTATTTTATTGGATATTGTCACGGTGATAAGTCACGATTCATTACAAATTCAAATTGCAACCAGTGCCATTTATCTTTATCGAGGATGACTTCTTATGAAATAAAGACAGAGAAGACTAAACAGATGGTGCTCTACTGGAGTCCACGTGTGCCAATGATGAAGCGGTCGCATGATCGCAAGAATTAAACAAGTATCATGCGATCATGCGACAATGCAGAATGGAAGCCGAGAGTGTTTTGGACAGAGTAAAGTATCATAAAAACATTCCAAGATAAGTCACGGGCATGCTTTCATCTTTTGAGATTTGTCAACACATAAATTGATTAGCAAGGCCAGATGAAGGGACAAAGTCACGCTAGTTCTTCCTATTGTATTTTCGTAAGTCCTTGGCTTCAGACTTTTCAAATTCTGGAATTTGAAACATTTTGTATTCCCATGGATGCCATATGATTGTAAACTCTATATATACTGCTGAGAAAGTTAATAAAAGGGTCGGCAAACTGGTGAATATAGCAAAGTAATTCTATTTACTGAGCCTTCTTCTTGTTTGTTGTTCCATAGATAGTTTCTTTTGCATTATGAATGGAATGAATAGTTGCATGCAAAGCTGCATTTTCTTACTGGATTCTACTTCATGTTAGGAAGTGTAGTGGGAGTGATTCTATTCACTTTTTTGTGTATAACTCTTTGTCCATTCATTCATCATTATAGTTGCACTTTTGAATGGAAAGCACACTTATATTCTGATACTGTGATGTCTTCCTGAATTCTATTTCTTGCTAAGTAATTGCAGTACCGGTGATTCTATTTACCACTCATGATATAAGTCTGTTTCTATTCACCAAGTAGAATCTGCTTTTCATATAGAGTAGGATAGAATTAGTTAGATGTCAAAATCATGTGATGATCTATGGTCAACATTCTATTGGGGGTTGTAGATCATCTTCATATATCCTTGCCTAAGTTGTTTGTGTCTACAAGCAATTTGGTTAAAAACACATAAGAGACAACCTGGTGGTCAAGATAAAAACATATTCATTGCATATCATACACAATCAGGGAGCTGTACCTGTCAATTCAGAGGGCAGTGATAGAAGACTTACACTGACCCATTTGTTGGTGGACATCCTTTTGTTCTCTCACCTTGGGTGTATAGAAAGTCAAAGATTGAAAATCTTAAGAGAGGACAAACTGTTAACCAACAGAGCTATATATGCACTTGCTTAATCCTTGGATTTCAGTTTTTTGATTTGCATTAGTAATTTGAAGGAGTTATCAGTTGATAACTAGTCATTATTTGGTTGCATTATGGACTTTTCAAAAGTCAAAATCCTCACTCCATATAACTACCATGAATGGAAAGAATCTATATCTGATCAATTGCTAAGTATTAGATTGCTTAGAATGACTCTTGGGCGGGATCCAGAACTAGCTATAGGTGTTGCAGAAAGGAGAAAATGATTTGATCAAAGGGATAAAGCACTTGCCTCTCTTAGATCATCCATCTCTCGTGATTTGCTATATCATATTGCATCTTGCACACATCTTCATAATGCTTGGATAATCTTGGAGGGACTCTTTGGTAAACCTGATAGAATGAGAAAATTCAAATTGGAGAATGAACTCATAGGTCTAAATCCTAGTGATTTTGACAATATTCAAGACTTTTTCTCTAAGTTCAATTCTATTAGTTGGAGCTTTCTACTTGTGGCATTACTAAAGAGGATGAACAATTGATATTTTCTATTCTTTCCAAGCTAGGTCCTGAATATTCAATCTTTGTTTCTACTTTCTATGCTGCTATGGATGCTCTTGGTAGTGCATACAAATTGCCCTCTCTTGATGAATTTGCATCTCAACTCACAAGGGAACAAGCAAAGTTGGCACACATGGGTCAATTGAAGCCTTCAACACATAATGCATTGCTTGCAAATGATTCCACTCCAAAGGCTTCTAATGGAAAAGGAAAGAAACAACATAAGGATCCTAAGCCTCATGACAAAGGTAATGAATCTCCTTCAAAAAATACTTCTAAATCCAAGTCCTCTTCAAGAGAAGAATAATCTAGAAGAAAGAGGGGGAAATGTCCATATTGTAAAAAGCGAGGACATGATGAGCATAAATGTTTTCACAAGAAGATTGATGAGCTCACTCACATTCTTCAAAATAACAATATTAAGTTGCCCTTATTAGTGTCTACTCCTACACATTTGGCAGCTTCTACATCTACATCGTCATCCAAGGATAACGGTAAAGGTCAAGCACTTTTGGCTTCCAAACATCTTGAGCAAGGTAAATGGATTCTTGATTCAAGTGCATCACATCATATGGTATCTTCTATGAATATGTTTTCTTCTATTGAGCCTTCTAATTCTCCTAATATATTGATGGGTAACATGTACATGAGGGTTTGTGGGAAAGGTTCTATTCCTATGGGAGAGGGGACATTTAATGATGTTCTTTATGTACCATCCTTGACCACTAATCTCCTTTCTATTTACCAAATTACTCAGGGGGCACAAGGTAAAATTGTTGAGTTCACTACTGATTATGTCTCCATTAGGGACATGGAGACTAGAGATGTCATAGCTATGGGAGTTGTTGATCATACATCATGCTTGTATTCTTTTTCACATTTTGTTGATGAAAATGATGATGATATTCATGATGTTCACACTCCTTTACCAAGGGTGAATTATGCATGTGAGAACTTTGGACACTTGAATCACTTTGTTCTTGAGACAAGTGTTGAGCTTCCTACTCCTCCACCTCATGCTTCTTCAGACATGGGTTCTACTATTCGGCAGGATGATCATAGAGCGTCAAATCTTGCAGTATGTAATGACTACGTGGATGCCATTTCAGCATTTGTTGATTCTCATAATGCAGATTTGGGAGACATAGTTGAGGGGGTTTCTCTTCCTTTGATGATAGCAACACACTTGGAGTTGGAGATACTTCTTCACCTTCTTTGGAGATTGGCATTCTTGATTCTTCTCCTTCACTTGGTTTGTCACATGATGTGATAGATTCTTTGAGCTTGGAGAGACATATTCAATCTTCAGAGATGCATACATGGAGACCTTCATCTTCTTCTTCCTTCCATTTGCACATGGATTGGCTTCATCATTTGATGTATCTATTTCTTCCTAAGGGAAGACATGTTTCTTGTAGGCATTGGATTATCTTTTGTTTGCAAGTACTCTTCATCAACATTGGAGTTTCTTCATTATGGGGGGGAAATCATGTCTCCTTCTATCCTTCTTATGGGGGGATAATTCTTTGTATATACGTGATGTATGTTGTCCTTGGGGGGTCTTGAGTACTCCATCCATCCATCCATGCATCTTGTATTTTCATCTCTCTTTTTGGGGGAGGGTTTTTCCCATGAGGTTTTTCCCTCTTTCTCCGCTTTATGAGAGATTGCATTTCATGTATTGCATTGCATATTGTACATGGGTTCCTAACATGGCCTAGTGGTCGGAACCCATCTTGCATTGTGATTTTAAGTGCATTCCCCTAAGATGCACTTAAGGGGGGGTGTTGGTGTAATTAAATATTCCTAGTTACACTTTACTTAATCTTACTTAGGATAATGCATTGCATAGTAGTTTGTCATTGAGACACCTAGGAGTTTGCGCCTCAATTAAGCACATGGTGTAGGAGAAATTCCACTTTAGGTGTGAGATACACCTTTAGTGCACATATCACATTATCATCTCATCATGACACATACTTATTGCATAATGTAGGATGATCCACCTTTGGTGGACATGTGATTACACCTTGCATAGGTGATAGCTTATCAGTTTCTTATCATTGTCTCTTATCGCCTTTCCTATATAAGGAGGCCTATTATGTACATTTCAATTCAATCATTCAATCAATCAATTAATGTCCATTATCAATAATATCATTCTTGCATCTTAATGCAATTATCTTGTCAATCTCTTGTGGAAGTTATCTTGGTCTTTCATTTGATCCTAGGGGTGTTGTAGAGTCACCTAAAACTTTAACACTAATTTTTAGAATCCTACAAATGTCTCTTTGCATGTTCACACAAGTATTGAAAAAAAGAATCTCAAACTTGTGCCAATTCACTGATTGCCCAGACATAGAGCAATGCTTGTCAAGAGTAGCCTTCATGCATCTTGCCTCTCGAAGAGAGGATTCTCCTATGAGAAGTGTGTCATCAACAAATTGCTGATGAGAGATTGCCTCCATACCTTGCACAACTAGTATCCCTTTCCAACAACCATCCATAAGCCTTTTGTTGATAAGCCTCCCAAGGAATTCTGCCATAATAAGGGCAAGGGATAGAGGGTCGCCCTATCTAATTCCTCGATTGGATTTGAAAAACCCTTGTGGGCTACTATTGACAAAGACCGAAAATATTGGCGTGCTAATATAGCTTTTGATCCAAGCAATCCATTGAATCATCAAAACCAAAACACCTTCTACAATACAAAAGATCGGTTAACATGATTGTAGGCCTTCTTAATATCTAGTTTGAATAGCATTCTATTCATCTTGGCACATCTCAGGGAATGAATGGCCTCATGAGCAATGATGATGCCCTCAACAATGGATCTTCTCGACACAAAACCACTCTGCTCTTCAGAGATAATGAGAGGTAGAAGAGACTTCAACCTGTTTGCAATAACCTTTGCAATCACTTTATAAGTAATATTACATAAAGAGATTGGGCAGAAATCATCAAAGGATTCCACAACCTCTTTCTTGGGGATGAGAGCAATGAAGATGTTAAAGTCCCTGCACATATAGAATCTCACTCTTGATTCCTCAACCACAGCCACAAGATCATGTTTGATGGCCCCCTAAAGCTTTTGGAAAAAGCCAACAGGGAAACCATCGGGACCTGGGGCCTTGTCACTCCCCATGGAACATAGTGTGACTTTGACCTCTTCCTCCAACACAGGGCTAAGGAGGAAATCATTCCGACTTCTAGATATGATGTTAGGGATAACTATTGAGATCTCTTCATTCATAAAGGAGCAATTTGACCCACCTTGGAGCAAAGAAGAAAAGTGCCAGATTGACTCTTGGTTGATCCCATTTCTATCCTTAACTAAGCTACCATTCGAGTCCCTGATTTCTGAAATCCTACTCTTGCATCTCTTGGCCTTCATGGAAGAACGAAAAAATTGGTGTTTTTGTCACCAGCTTTTAGCCATGTTTCTATTGACTTCTGTTTCTAGAACATCTCCTCTCGAGCCAAGACTTCAGAATATTCCACCAGCAAAGCCTTCTCAGAAAAATCAAAATCCATTATACCCTGGTGAATCACCATGTTGTTAAGCAAATCCAGCTCCTTTTCAATTCTTTCTTTTTCCACAAATATGTTTTTGAAGTGCCTTGCATTCCAGTCCTTGAGCTTTTCTTTAATGACTTGCAACATTTTGAAGATCTTGAAAGCCACTGATCCCTAGGGGACATCAGCATCTTTCCACCAACTGTCGATCCATGAAACCAAATCCGGGTCTCTAATCCACATAAATTCAAATCTAAAAGGGGATTTGATGGGAGTAGCATCATCCTAAAAGTGAATGGCCACTGGAAAATGATCTGAACCCGAATAGGGCAAGATGTGTGATTCAAAAATGAAGGGTGATGACCTCCAACTGCCCACCACAAAAAACCGGTCTAACTTCTCAACAATATTAGAGAAACCATGCCTCTTGTTTGTCCATGTAGAAATACCAGACCTCGGACAAATATCTTCCATGTTATTGAAAATAAAGTTTTGAAAATCCATTTGGATAGGGAAAAGTTGACCACATCCACCACACTTGTCAAAGAGCTCCTTAGTGGTGTTAAAATCACCTCCCAAGATCAGTAAGGAAGAGCTAATCCTTCGAACTTGCTAGCTCAGTTCATCCCATAACAGCTTCTTTTGATTAGTGCCAATTGGGCCGTAAATATTAAAGAAGAAAATATGTCCCCCTTCCTAGAAGTTGAAACTTGAGCAATTTCCAATTGGTGCCTTTACTCACTTCAATCCCATCACCAATAGCAGGATTCCACAAAACGGCCAAACCACCAGGGGCACCAATAGATTCAACACAAACCCCCTGCCAACCACGTCAGCACCTGAGTAGGGATTCAAAATCCGCTTTACCTAATTTAGTTTCTTGCAGTAAGACAAAATCTGGTCGCTCCTAATCAATGCATCATTTGATCAAGCATCGCTTGTCAGAGACATTACAACCTCTGACATTCCACGAAAGGGCCTTCATGGCTCCTTAGGAAGGGAAATGCCCTTCCTGAAACGTAGCTTGCTTTGCCCAATGGTGCTACTAGCAATTTCCAATCGGACTCTGTTTGATTTCCTTCCTCTCTATTTGCATTCTCCAATTTTTGCCTTTTTGTTCTTCGCTTGAGATTGGCTAATAGTTATTTTCTCCAAAACATCCTCTTCCTCTCCAAGTTCCCAACTAAAATCCTCATCCGAGAGTGGTTCATCAAAATCAAATCTCCTAGCCACCTTGGGAGTGCACAAATCCTCATCTCCATCCACATCAGGGTGCACTCTCCTTTCATTAGCATCTTTGTTTGGATGGTCTGCAAAAGGCTCATTCATTGGGCATTCCTGTCTCACACCTGCACCGACCTGACACTCCTCCAAGGGACTATTTGTCCTTGTCTCTACAACAATCAAACCCATACCATGTGGATCAAAAGTCTTCATACAAGTCTGACTATGTCTCCCTGCAACTTGATTGAGAATCTCAGCCTCAAAGGTACAGCGATAGTACTTTGTTCTATCGAGAGATCCTTTTGTCTACAAGATCATAACATCCATCCCTTTTGTCTATTCTGCAAGCATATCAGTATCAAAAATTGCCAAGCTAGGAGAGGGTAAAGATTGGGACCCCCTTAGGGCACTCAGGGCTTCATCCTCTTACTAGGCTCCACAGATCTATCCTGACACAAATTGTTTAGAGGGCAGTTATCATCCTCTACCACAGGGGTCAAAGCTCCAAATGCTAGGTGTGGAGGACCACTCTCACCAAACTTTCCATCAATTTGAGATCCTAGTAAAGCAGGGCAGATATCCTCCATAGTGATAGTGGGTTTCTTCAGTTCCACAATAACAAGGCCAACAACCGCATTAGTCATCTCTACACCAGTAGAGACAATATGAGAGTTGGCTTTGTCAACCACTACCGTAGTAGTTTCAGCCATCGCCGCCAACTTTTCCTCCAACATATTTTGCTCCAGCCCGTTGCCCTTTTTGTCCCTGATGCATTCATCTTCTGAGTGACCCCATTCCTTACATTTCTTACATTGCTCTATGATTTCTTCCACTTCAATCTCTTGCCACCAAACTCCCGCACTTGTCCATATCTCCACCGCATGAGGCAAAGGAGGGTGGAGTTTCCACTCAATACAGATTCTAGCATATTGGCTTTAGTCCTTCTCAATGGCCTCATCCGCCTTAAGAAACTTGCCCAATTTGTTTCCTATGGCTCTCAAAGAATCTTCATTCCAATACTCATGAGGTAGATTATACAACCTAACCCAAATGGGTATTGCCTCAATAGTAACCTGTTTAGGGTTGAAGTTTGGAACCCAATCCTTGATGAAAAAACCTATACCCCCATTAAGAAAGGCCCATGGTACAGAATCCACTACTTTTTTCTATCACACCCAGTGATAACCAAGAAAAAACCATTGGGAAGGGTTTTTAAAATGAAGTGCTTACCCCAGTTTTTGTCAAACCACTTGCTAATATGAGGATATGCAAGCCAACCACCGCCCCATTTCAAAAAAAAGCTCTATCCTTGTAAAGGCAAATAGAATCTTTCCAACACTCCATTTCAATGTGAACCGAGACAACCCTGTTCGCCATAGTTGTGGGTATAGTCCTTTGTTTGCCGAACTCCATGTTCTTCTTTAGTCTCCAATTCTTCCTTCCTCCTTCATTTGGGTCCTCTATGGAGCTTTTCATTGCAACTTTTGACCTCCATTCCTTCCCTTCCACAACTTTGAAACCGCCCTTGAGTCCGTTGAAGATTTTTGAAAAACGCCAATGGTTTGCAGCCGCATCAAAAGTTTTCAGTCGTTGTGGGTTGAGAGTGCACCGTTACTGCACACCATCCCTCTTCTGATCCTCCCAGGCCCTACCAGGTGGACGCCAATCAGGAAGTTTTCACCTCTATCCTAAGAAATCCTACTAAAATGTTGGTCGAGCCCTTCAGTCGCTCTGAAACCCTATCCTCCAGCTCTACATCGCACCCCAAGTGGCTTGAAATTTTGCACACAAGGCGAATTTGAAATTTTGCGCATGCAGCGGCTTTGAAATTTTGCCCATGAGGAGGGCTTTGAAATTTTGCGCACGGGGTGTCTTCGGAATTTTGCACACGAGGCAGCTTACGGGATTAGTCTTACAAAAAACAGTCTCTGTGTGGAACCATCAAGATCATTATATTGTTATTCCTTGTTGGGCACTAGAAAACATTGTGCAACACCATAATGTGGAGTTATTGCAGTCCTTATTTGCTGCTATATTTTTCAGATGGATATATGTATTTGCAATGGAATATCTCAGATTTACAACATGTAGGATAAATATTTATTTGCTTTGTAATCTTTCGTTGCTATTATAGTAAAGGAATACTTTGTTTCAGTTTAATGTGTGGAATAATATAAGTTGTTATTATTCAGTCCATGCCTTCTTTATTTTCTATCAGTTTGTTAAACATCAAAACTTCTCCATTATCATTGGAAACCTGAAACAAAACATTTAAACTATCAAGCAGTTCTTTTGACAAATTATTCAGTGGGAAATATTGGAAAACTTTGTGCAAAAATTAGTAGGGTATTTTACATGGTATCAGAGCTGTGCATCCTGCCAACCTGAGGGGTTATCATTTAGAAATCATTTTCAAAATTGCTTCCAGTTAGTTGAAGCGGAGTGTTGGTTATTTCAGTGAGAAAGATGAAACCCATGCAAAAGTGCCTTTTAGAGTACCTGACAGAATTGAAGTTAAGTTATCAAAATTATGGCAAGAATTTAACAAAATTGTTAAAGCATCCTAAGTAGTTGGAACCTCACTTATCAGTTAAAGAGAAAGTAGAGGCAAACAAACGATTCTTCCAGTGCAAGAAATACTTAAGGCAGAAGGAATGAATAAAGAAGACAAAACCTTTGTTTTTCATGCAAAAGGACCTGGGAGCCTAATCACCAATTCACAGGTAAAAAGGTGAAGGTGCTAGAGGAAGAACAAAAAGTCATAGAAGGAGAGACTGGAAAAGAGAAACAAAACAATTGTCCAATTACCTATCCAAACATTTCGGTAGAAACTGTGCTAATATTGAGCCAGCTGAAAATTCCAGGATCCTCATGCCACCTTTTCAGGAGGTTTGCAAGGAAATACGGGAAGAGAAAATTGTTCCTGATAGTCCTAATGCTTATAAAAGTGAGGATAAAGATAATTCTTTGTGCGCTTCTACTAATGGAGTGGAGTACACTGATCTTCACACTAGTGTTGAGATTGAAGAATCCGCTGATTTAAAGTTTGCAAAAACAGCAACTAAGTATGGACAAACAACAAAGAAGATGAAACTCACAGAGTTTTATCCCAATAGAGTAATATAATGGTTTTTGAGGGGAAAAACTCACTTGTTGCATCCACAAGTGAAGTGTACACAAATCTCTACATTGGTGATTTAGAGATTGTTGATAAGCCCTATGAAGTAATGGATTCCCTAATGAAACTGTATTTGATCATAATGCTATCCTACCATTCTTAATAGGGAATTTTATGGCATCTACTAGTGAGACAACTGATTTTGATGGTGGCATTGTTCCCACAAATAAAAGAAAATCAGAAAATTTATTGTGTGGCAGCTCAAGCACTTTGTTGAACTTGATCAAAGATTTGAAGAACCAATTTGAGGTTACAAGAGAGAAAATTGTGCAAGTGTTAACAAGGAAAGATAATACTCATAAATAACTTGAAAATCTCATTTGGAAAGCCCAAACTGAGGAGAGACAAAAAGGAGTTGCAAGTGGAGTCACTATTACACAATTGCACACGATCAAAGAAGCATTAGAAATGATGAAATCTGATTACTTGCAATTACTCATGGATAGGTATCTTGCTATCAAGTTTGCTGAAGACAAGGAAAATGAGGCTGATGAACTTTGCTTCCAACTAAGTATAGCTTAGTTTTCATTATATGGAGCAGAAAATCAATTAATTTTCATTATACGGAGCAGGAAATCAGATATCTATTGCAGCCACACCCAAGGAACAAGAAGCCTATACAAGGATTATGGAGATCAAGCAAATTGTTCAAGGGATTGATGAACTCCATAAGGATGAAATATTGCACAATGACTCCAGCATCCTCCATACTATGGAGATTCAGTTTGCTGAAAGTGATTGGAAACTTCAACAAGAATTTGAACACTTATATTTTGAGGGTCAATCAAAACATGATAATGCAGTTTGCAGCCATGAGGTAGCTGCTTTAACAAGTTTTGCAAGTGGTTTTCATAATGCTGCACTTGATGGATCAGAAACTAATAATGAGCAACCAAAACAAGAAGAGATGCATGAGATCTATGAAGAGTAAGACACCAACAGAAGGTATAAAGAAAATGCTGATTTTATGATTGTGAACATCAGTCCATTATCTTCATACAATTCTGTTCATATAAGATGATAGATAAGACCTATGCAGATGACATTGGTAAGGTGCATCATGTTGTTAGTGTTCAAAGTTTTATAGCTAAGCACGAGCTTGCGTTGGAAGGCCCAAGCTACACACAAGGTATGACATTTCACAATGGACTTACTATTCCTTGCTTCATGAAGATTATCACATTAGAAAGACATGTGGTATGTAAAGATTTTGTCATTATGGATCTAGTGAGAAGTTTGAGTTTGCAATGGAGATATCTTATTGAAAGGCTGATTATATAAACCAAGAGATTACCTCAAGAATAACACTCTGCTTTGAAAATTGTGCTTCGACATAGACATCACTCCTTTGAGATGGTTATCAAATATAAAATTGATGATTAGTGGTTGTTCTATAACACTGATCACAAAATTTGCAGACCTTGCATTGAAGTTTGCAGATAATTGCATGGGTTTGTAGGCACGGGATTGTCATTTCAGCACTTGTAGTGTGATTGTTGATGTTGATGATTTTACTTTGAGGATATATGATGATTCTAATTTGTAAGACTTGACATCCAATTGTGGTGTGTGGTAATGAGGTGAATCCAGCTGAATTGTCTTTTGGGACACCCAAGATCATGGTTGGTTTACTTCTCGCAGAAGAATATTGGGTATCAAATCATCATGGGTTAATGGTTGACTTTGTGGGTTTACCGCAAGAAAGTACAACTGTGGACTTCAGTTTGACAGAGTGGATATCATTGATGTTAATTCTACTAGCATCATCAAATGCACTCTCAGTAGGGTCCACATGGAATCAAAGTTACTCTCTATGTCGGTATTTGTGCACAAGGTCTTTTTAAGGGGTTATTGGTGATGAATGATGATGGAAGGAGCATACTGTGGGAAGTTATGGACCTAAAAAGTGATAATAACGCCGTTGTTACCTCTTATTTCAGACTTCATATGAATCCATTTGAGTTACTACAAGGGGACTGGAGAGAGACTTTTAGTAGGACTTGGTTTCCTACCAAGTTGGTGACTTAGGGGAAGGCACTCCTAGACAAGGGCCTGATAATTTCATTTTGGCAAAAATTATTCAGCATTGCAGTGATTCTTTTTCTTGGCAAATAATGTATTTTGAAATTTCAGACTTGCAAAACTACAAATTTGAGCAATTTCAGTCCAATCAGCTCATTGTCAGAGTTAGTTTTGGGCCTCAGCTAGAGAGAATAACTGGTTTGGCTAATCAGTTTAGGTGGCTTGCACTTATGTTTAGGACAATAAATTAGATTTAAGTGACAATAATTATAAGGAAGTGCTGAGCTTATTCCTATGGTGCCTTGGATTGGGTTCTTTGAAGAGCAATTCTCCGAGATGACTAAGTTTTGGAGTATTTGATTGCTATTCTTACCGGTGGTTTTCAAGATGCCCCTTATACTGGTGCTTAGCAGGATAGTGATTTGAGTGGTTGGAGCTACAGACCTCCTTGATTGACATGGGACCCCTGGATAATATTTAGTTTCAGTTTGAATAAGCATGGTGATTTTGGGGCTGAGTTGGCATTGCTCAAGGAAGAGCAATCTTTGGGAAGGGAGCACTAATGTCCCTCTCCGCAAATTAGCCTATTTATTCCCATATGCTAAAGTCGAGAAAAGGGAATTCATTTATTTAATTATTTAATATTACTTGACAAAAAGCTTATTTTATGGGTAATATTATTTAATTAATTTAATAAGTTGCATACAAAGACTTTAATGGTTATTTAAGAAAGAATTTAATAAAGTCACTTTATTATCTTTGGGCTAATGTTTCAAATTAAAAGAGCAGGAAATTTGAAAAGTGTTATAGAAGCTTCCCAGGATTTTTATAAAAGCGCAATGACAGACTCCTTTGGGATATGCTTGGTTATTTTGAATTTTCTCTTGTTTGGTTTTAGAGAGCTTCTTGGAAAGTTGGAAACCCTAAGGGTGCTAGTTTCAGAAGTGCAAGATTCTGCCCCAGCTGGCTGTTGGAGGAATCATACAGGTTTCTCACTAGTATTTCATCGTTTATGAAGGGATTAGAGACAAATTTCAATGATTTAAATTAACGAGTTTTGCAGGAGAAGGAAGTTAATTTAATTATCTAAAGCTAAGCTAAGATTTGAGTTGAATATTATCATTATTTGGTGTGGCATTAAGAAAAAAGTTGGCTTTTATTGAATGATTAAAAATTGTGGGTTTTATTGGAAGTATACTTTGGTGCTTGAACAAAATACCTAGCCGTTTCAGATTTATTCCTCCTTTTGTTCTGATATTGGCATATGATGTTAGTGCTGCTTAGGTGAATAAAGAAGTTGGATGCTAGCATGAGGAAGCCATGGCTCTTGGAAGGACCTTAATCTGGACTATATGCAAACCAAATCTAGTCGCAGCCTTGATGAAGGTCATGGGTCTCTTTTTGAAGGAAAACATATCTCTTGCCTGTGTGTGAGCTATCTCAGCTCAAGGTGCCTTGTTTTCTGTGGAAATCAGTAAGTGAATGCTTAATAAAGGCGAAACTCCTCAATACTCAGCACATAGGCATTACTTTCTAGGACATGATGATTCTGAGTTTAGTTTGGGAGCTTGAGTGGTGTTAATTTGGTCACCATTATCTCCTTGTCCAAACATGGCCTCTATTTCTGCTATTAGACTCAATGTATGCTCAGAGGTGAGTCATTTACTGTTTACTATTGCATCCTTTTTGGGAGATCATTATATTGCTATTCCTTGTTGGGCGCTGAAAGACATTGTGCAACACCAGAATGCGGAGTTATTGAGGGTCCTTATTTGCTGCTGTATTCTTCAGTTGGAAGTATGTATTTGCAGAGGAATATCTCAGATTTACAAGAGGTCAGATAAATATATATTTTCTTTGTAATCTTCATTAGCTATTGTAATAAAGGAATACTTTGTTTCAGTTGAATGTGTGGAATAATATAAGTTCTTATTATTCAGTCCATGCCTTCTTTATTTTCTATCAATTCTTTAAACATCAAAACCTCTCCATTATCACTGGAAACCTGAAACAAAACATTTAAACTATAAAGGAAGCCTTTTGACAAATTATTCAGTGGGAAATTATGGACAATTTTGGGCAAAAATCAAAAGGGGATTTTACATCTTTTGAATTTCACTTTCGAAAAAACTTTCTATTCTCATTGATAAAATGCCTAGCATCAAAAAGAGTGGGTGCTATCCACACACCACCAGAGAGGCTGGTTGGCCAGCCCTAACCACAGCTCATCACATATATGAGACATCCCCTGTTGTTCTGAGGACAGCCAAGCATCACCTTTGCATTTACAAACATCCCCGATTTCCAATGCACATTCCGGGATGATTCTGATAATTAGCAAATGAGGGGATGGCAAAGGGGCATTCCCTAATGTCCCGCCATCTCCAAAAGGACCAAAACATATAATGTCCCCTTCTAATGTTACCTTGGAATATAAATATTTAATTAAGGTCATGAAAATAATTAATTTAATTATTTAATATTATCCCTCATAAGTAAATCATAAGGGTAACATTATTTAATAAATTTAATAAAGTATTAAAGTGACTTAGTGGTGAGTTAAGTGAAAAGTTAATTAAAACACTTTATTATTATTTCCCTAAGTTGAAATCAAATATAAAAAGGGAAAATAAAAAGACAAAAGTGTTACACAGGCCAGATGATAGAAAAATGGGATGTTTATTAACAAAGAACGGAAACGTTCTTATAGAATGTACAAACAAGATGTTTCTAAAAAGAAACATTCGAGAAATCAAAAGAACTTATTTACAAGATATTAATGAAATCTAGAGTGACAATTAAAATAGAAACTAACTGAAGGAGATATTTATTCTAATACCCTCCCTTAATGGTCAATCGATTAACTAAACCAGAGTATCAGAAGGCGTAAAACGCAGACTCGGTTTGGTCAGTATGCTCTGTAACTTGTGCTGTTGGTTGTGAAGCACTTTGCTTAGCATTGGCAGCCAAACTTTTTCGGCACTCGAATTTCATATGACCAAACTTGTGACAGAAATTGCACTACACAACTTTCTTCTTCAAACCATCTGAGGACTGAGCAGGAGATTGCCGCTAGAAAGGTTGAGAAGATTGAGAAGACTGAGAGTTGTCTTTATCCTGTTGAAAGGATTTGGCTGCGAAAGCTTGCTCTGTGGAGAGGAACTGCTGCTTCCACTGATCCTACTACAGAAGTTTGGTGCACAAATCAGTGAACTTCAAATCAACACCAGTAGAGGTGATGTTGAGTGTTTCGACAAAATGCTCATATGTTTGTGGAAGACTCTTTAGGGTGATAACCACCATATCTTCTTCCTCCATTTTCTGACCAATAGCTTGGAGTTGATCTCGAATGTCCTTAATCTTCGTGAGATGCTCCTGTAAGGACATACGTTCATCCGTCATGACGGAGAACAACTAGTTCTTCAAGAAGAATGCTCTACTCTTGTCAGATGTCTCATGCAACTCCTTAAGATGCTTCCAGATTTCTGACACTGACTTGCCAGAAGGAATTTGAGGCAACTGATCATTTGTGACAGAGAGCTTGAGAAGCATAACAACTTCTCTATTCCGATCATCAAACTTGTCCTGGTCTGCTAGGACTATGGTAGGACAAGTCTCTGTGCCCAAAACAAGCTCATCCAGGCAATGATATTCGAAGATTGTCAACATGCGATGCTTCCAAGCGTTATGATTTTTGTCGTTGAATCTCTAACTACCTTCCAACATTAAGTTGGTCGATGACGCACCACTGTAAAGTTCTCTGCCAATGGGTTTGTTCAATCTCAAACTTGCTATTCAATTCTAACTTTACTCATTTAGCAAAACAATACTATATTCGACACATCTGGAAACTTTCAAGAAATTACAAAATCTTACTGTGTTCCAATACTTCATTTCATGATGTGAATACAATTCAGCAAGAGAGGAGCACAATTTGTTAAGGGAGCATCACTGTTCATCCTCGTCACTATTATCTTTACAGAAACGTATTCACTGGAAGTAGCAATACTTTAAAGTTTAAACTACACAGACTGGAAAGTTTGAAATATATGCACTTGGATCATATAAGTCTGTCTAGGAAGTATCCTTGTTGTTGGCAGGAGACAATGTTCAACCCTTGCGCTATTCCGTCAGACTTGGCTGCTTCGTTTTGTTTAGAGGTCTCCCGTGACTCACGAGTTGTGATATGGTTGTAACTGCGTGACACCTCCCGTGCCTTGGCCAATAGTTTAGAATGTCACTAATACGGCCCGTAATGCTTGTATGACTTCTGCGCACATTGCCAAAGGAAAGTCTTTGAAACACAATAGTTTGTAAATCTCCCTGCAACCCGAACTATTCCTTCACGTAAGACACAAGAAGACAAATCCGCCCTTCTACGTTGCTCATGGAATGTCGTTACACATCCACACTGTTCAGTAAGACTCTTTGCCACCTGTCATTTGTTAGCAGTGCGGTCTCCAATATTTGTCTTACTGTCTGAAACCTTCTCCCAATCTCCACTAGGTCAGAAATCTCTAACAAAAGGATGCAAAAATACTGTGCTACCTGTCAATGCAATCTTCCAATTTTTAAGCATACTTGGTCCCTCCACGAGACCACCATTTATTATTGCTGAAATCAGTTGAAGGATTCCCATAAGGGAAACTACCTTGTTAATACATGACAAAGTGCTAACATAGTGTTCGAGTACACTAGTTTTTATTCAAACCAAAACTCCTTATTTATAATTATTTAATATTAATTGGACTATATAATTAATATTAAATAATTAACTCCTTTATTAACCAAAAAAATGATTAATCAATTAGAGACATGACAATGACGCCATCTTGCATGTTTCCCAATGCACAGAAAACGAAAAAATAGAGAAGAGGCTATAGCACAAAAGCTGAAACAGAGGTAGATGCAGGTACAGACTTCAAAAAAACAATGAAGTACGACTGGCACAGATTTTGAGAAAAATCCTCAACTGACCTAGAAAAATCCAACAAAGACCCAAAAGAGATCTCAAAAAATCTAGAAAGAATCTGAAATCAAAATAAAATTCTGGGTGGTACAGAATTTGAGGCACGAAAACTAAGACACTCACAAAATTCGGACGACGACCTAGTTGAGGTTTCGAAAAACCCGCCAAGGATCTACAATTAGATATTAAATCCAGCATGAAAAAAGAGAGTTTTGAATGAAACCCTAGCCAACTAAAGGAAACTTCAAAAATGGAGGATTTTTGGATGAATAGAAATGCAGATCACATTTTTAAGAAACCCTAGCCATCGTCATTTGATCTAGGCACAAAGGGTTGTAAACTGCAAGGAAAAACCAGCGAAAAGATAGAAAGGGTTGTCGAGTAGGGAAAGGAACGCCAAGATTGGATGGCAGTTTGCAAAAGAAAAAGCCACGGACTAAGAAAACGACCAAACTATGGTTGCGTTTGCAAAGGAAATACCCAGATCAACTCGCATGCAAGAAAATCGAACCAAAATGAGTCAAAAAAATGTGTTTAAATGCCTACAATGACGCCCACGAAAAACACTTGGAAAAGGTCGCATGATGGCAAAAGAGGGTTTGCAAAAATGGCGTCAATGAAGACACAAAAAAACAGACCCAAAAAACTAGCAAAAAACGATCACGCACGACTTTTCCCTTCATTTTTTCTGCAAAAAATAAGCTACTGAAACCCTACATGGGCGTTGATAAAACAGATATGACGGATTTGCAAATGAAAAACCCAACAAATTTCTCAAAAAGAAATTTGAGAATCCCACACAAAAATAATTTCGAATAATTTTAGTGCTCAAATAATTTCAAAATGAAATTATAAAAAATTTCGAAAAAATTTAAAAACTTAGCTCTGATACCATGTTATGGTAAATCAATGTTGTATTAAACAAGGGAGATGAAAGCTCCTTATACAGATGTACAAAGACCATGTTTCTAAAAGAAACAATCGTGAACTAAAGATGAAAATAAAAACTACCTAATAAACGAAAGATTAACTAAGATGACCATTAAAGAAACATTATAATACTCTAGTACATCCGACTAGGTAGAGGAGGGGTCTGTAATTAGGTTGTAAAATTCATGCCAAAGTAGAAGATGGAGCGGCTTTCATATGACCCAAATCATACTCAGTGGCAACCATATCCTCCAAGAGTCGGATTTGCAGAATGTTAGCTTGAAACTCACAATTATATACCCCTTTCGATCCCTAATTGAATTCTTAACTATCAACCACAGTACAAGTGATTTAGCCTTAGGTGATTGGAAAATGAGAGGCGCCCCTCATGGTTTGTCTTTAGTGCCAAGAATAGATTACAAGTTCAATGAATTTTATAAACTTCAATAAAGCACATAACCAAGCACCTCCTGATTGAGTATTACACTGCTTAGTTCAAAGAAGTCTTACGTCTATAATGTGGTAAGCATCAATGATTAAGTAATTAACCAAGAGCCACACAAAGACATGAACAGACAACATAATAATATATGTTTCATTGCCAAAACAATATTTTAATTGTCAGAAATGCATTAACTTCTTTTGCTTAAACGATACACAAATATCTGTGTTGTGAGGTTTTCACACCATCGCCCCAAAACATTTGGGGACCCCCATTTTCGAACTGGACTTGGCCTTCTTCCTTTTTTTCGATTGCCCATGACTTGACGATTTGTTGGACTTGGATGCCTAGTGTTGATTTTTGAAATAAATTGTTGGAATTGAAATGCTTGGCTTGATTTTCAAATTCAATCTTGTTTTTGTCTTCTTTTTGGAGTCTTTGCAAATTTTGGGATTGGATAAATAAATTAAGTGGCCTGAATTCGATCAAAATTGCCAAAATGGAGATTTGAGGTAAATTATGCTTATCACCTTATTGTCTTCGAAAATCTGGGCTTGTCATTTCAATTTTGCATTGAAAACATTTTAATTTGGGCAATAATTGATCATAATTTCAATCATCAAAAGATAAATCTGGGCAATACATCAAAATTTGCATCGAAAATAATAAAATTTGGGATTTAAAAGAAATAAATTTAAGCCTAAATATTTCGATTTTGAATTGAAAATATAACCTTGGTTATAAAAATCAATTTTGAGCAATTATATATCTTATTGGGCTTACATTTAATTTGGAAATAAAAAAAATCAGATTGCATTGAAAAATTAAATAAAAAATCTTTTATTGCTTGTAATTTTCGAAATATTAATGGAGGGAATTAATTGTTTGTATTGTGCATTTAATTCCTATTTCCTAGTCGTCCCTCTAAATGGCATTTGATTTAATTGTTTTGGTTTTCAGTTTTGTAGGGAAGAGGGTCAGCCCTCTTAATCCTCCTCCAAGACGCCTATAAAGGGAGGCATCTCCCTCCTCTCCCCACACTCAACATTCGCTCCTCCTCTTCAAGGATGCGAAATTAGGAGGGCAGCAGTCTAAAGAAGCAGGCCGCGGCATCCAAGTAGTAGCAGAGGGTGTGAATGCAGTCTAAGGCAGTGAGGTCAAGCAACAGGCCCAAATCTAGGGGGCCAATGATATCATTTGGAAGGCCGAAATTGGAGAGCAGGCAGGTGCGAGATCTTTGGGGGCAGCGAGATCTGGAGGTAGCAGGCAGTCTAGGGCAGCAGCAGGCCCAAATGTAAGGAGGTATTAGGGCAGTCCATTGGTGTATAAGAAGTGAAGGTGGCACCGAATTTGGAGAGACAGCAGGCCCGAAAATCAGAAGACAGCGAAATTTGTAGGAAGAAGGCCCGAATTTGATAAGAACAGGCAGTTTGCAGGCCTGATTTGTTTGTGAGAGGAGGAGGCCGAATTTAGTAGGAGAAGGCCCTAGTGTGTAGCAGGCCTGGTTGGAGATGAAGGGAGATAGATGAGTGAAAGGTGAGACTTGTGGGAAGATCTGAATTTGCCCTTGGCAGGCCTGATTTGGTGTAAGGCATTCAGAATTTTGTGAGGAAATACATCAGATCTGGTGTTGGAGAAGGGAAGGATGGCAGAATTTAGAGAGGTGAAGGAGATTTTGATGTATTTGAAGGAGAGTTTGATTTGTGTAGTGGCTTGTATCCATGTTTTTGTGGCCTAGTATGTAAGAAGGGGGGTATTTGAGGCTAAATTCTGAGTGTGAGGCTTGTGAATTTTCATAGAGGATCTCAGATTTTAATTGAGAAACTATGTTTTAGTGGTGTCTTTTAGCCTTTTCTCCTTAATTGTTATTGTTTCTTTGGTCACTCAATTGTTTGTGTGTCGGAGACAAGCTCCGTTGAGAGAGAAAGTTGGTTCTTTAAGCTGATTGCTCGATTGTCGTGATTGGATTTTTCCCCTTTCTTGTTTGCTATGAACCACTCCATAGCGGATGCTAGTACAAGCAAGAATCCAAAGGGACTAATACCAAAATAGCTGACAAGGAAGTTATGATGCCCAAGACTACTTTCTTCTTCAGACTAAAGCGAGTCCGAGACACTAACATTGGTACCATTGACATGATACAATTGAGGGAAAGGTTAAAAGAGGCCAATCCTCTATGGCAGGAAGAATCAGTAAGTGTGGAGTTGTATAAGGAAGAGTTCGGTATACCCCAGCAGTGGATATGGTTCAGCTAGGCAGGACTTGGCTTTTGATGCAAGCAAGTTTGGTTACAATTGAGAGATAGGTTGAAGAAGAACATGAAGGCCATGAAGGTTAAAGAAGGCAAGGGTAGTGAAGAAGGACAGCGAGAAGATAGGTTGATGGGGTCAAGTTCAATTTCAAGGCGGTGGCCAATAGCAAGGCTCTCAAATTGCAATAAGGTTCACATCCAGGCAGGCCACCAAGGGCCAAGGCAAGATTACCCCAAGTGCATGGAGACCTCACCCTTTCAAGGTCAGGACATCAGGTACAAGCAAGTTCAAGTGGCGATGAAAAAGTTTCTAAGGACGAGCTTAAGCATCTAAGGCTTCACCTCATCTCAAGGATTAAATAAATTTATAAGATAAGGTTGATGAGGTGGCAATTTCATGTGCATGCAATCAAATCATGCCAAGTGTTCTATGTTCTCATTGGTTGATAGATTATTGTAATTTTCTCATTGGCCCACAAAGTTGGTGCCCTCATGTAATTGGTTGAAAGATGGTAACCCTAATTAGGGTTTGTAAGGTTTAATCTTGGCCCTTGATTTTGCCCCTTAATCTTGGCCACTCGTTGTAATTTTGAGCCTCTATATAAGGCCATTTGTTCCCATTTGTAAAAGAGAGTTATGTTGAAGAATTGTTGCCAAAATACTATCAAAATTGTTCTTTATTCATTGTTGTGGCTTGCATGGTGGATATACATGATCATTTTGGTGTATTGCATGTTTCTTCTCATCTCTCAAATTAAAGTAGGATTTCATTTCATGTTGTTAGAGTAGAAGTAGATGGCTAGTTGTATGGTGATATTGGTAAATGTTTGATAGGGATCTATATACTAGGCCACTAGCATCTTAGCGGCTTGTTAAGGAGCCTTGTGTGGTAATCTAGTCTCATTCCCCTTAAATCATTGCATCTGTGGAGGTAACGCCGCTGGCAAGCTTTCATTAGGTTGATCCCCATCCATTTGCCAATCTTTCCATTCTATAGGAGTAGTAGTAAAGCAAGAAGTAGTTTAGAAGTTGAAGTTTGAAGAGCAAAGTTGGAAGTGATATAAATTGGAAAATCAATTGAGTATGCATTGCAAAGCTAAATCTCATCATAGCGAGAATTTGACATCCTCAAGTGAACAACGTAAGCCCGCCGAAGTGATTACCAGCAAATCACATTAATATAACTGAGTTAGTATCCACAGGTGTAAGGAACCTTGGAGTATTCTCATGTTCTTCATGAGTATATACTTTTCAAGAGAGGGTTGAGTGTTTGGTATGCTATATCAAGTATTCAATTGCTATATGTTATGTAGTGGTACAAAACTAACATCAACATTATTTGGCGCTAGAAGGAGGGCTGAATTGGAATTCATCTTGAAAAGGTTGGAAAATTTGAGCATTGGTGATGCGAGAACCCTCCATCGTCACGCCAACATCAACAAGGTTGGAGGGCTGGACAGTGTTCATTCATGGACTATCAAAGAGCAATAATGAGCTTTAATGTTGTATTTGAGATGTGAGATCTCCTCAAAAGTTCAAAAAATCAAAATCAAAATCAAAAAATTGAAAAAATAAAAAAAGAAAGGTTTCTCAATGGACAGACAGGTGGACGTTCTTCCCATTTGGTTTGATTTGAACAAGAGGTTACCTCCATGGGATTTGTCTCAGCTTGCAGCATTAGGAAAGTGTAGGATACATGGTACTACAGATCATGAGGAAATGAATTGTTTGGTGTTTCTCTTGAGAGTGGACTTGGCATTAAGAGGAAGATTTTCTTTTTCACAAATACATGAGCCTGCGGTCCTTGTCAATTCAGAGGAAGATTTTCTTGATTTCAAAGAAGATATCAATAGGGAACCAAAAAACATATATGGAAGAAGTTCTTGGTGCAGTGTACATAGTCTCTCACATTCGGAATCTACTTGCCCATCTTGTCAAGACACCATTGACTTGGTCAAGTTTCAATTGGGTTGGTATGAGGAAATATCAATGGGAGGTGGTAAGGATTTCTTTCAGCTTTTAAGTTGGATACCAAAGAATGAAGAGGGTGAGATGCATCAGGATGATATGATTGATTCTAATGTTCAAGATAACCAAGTGGATGAGCCTTCACACTTTACTCCTCAAGAGGAAGAAGTTGACAAGAAAAATTAAGGAAGCAATTGAATTCATCCAAAGAAGAGGAAGCATATCAGACAAAGACCCACACTTTGAAGAGCTAGAAGAAGATCATAACAAATTTGAAGAGGTGATCCTTGGTGAACTTTCCCTCATGCTACAAAGTCAAATTCTTGAAGATGAGTTGGAAGAAGTCTCTAGCACCCTTCATGAAGGAAGCAATCAAGCGGACAAGTTGAACAAGGAATTGCAAGTTACTACAAATGAATCAAGATATGAAGAAAAGTTTGATGAAGCATTCCAGGACATCATTACCACCATATTCTTTGGAGGGATGGTAAAGGATCTTAAGGAAGAAATACGAATGGAGTCATTGCCCATAGCCTTTCAGGGTGACCAAGTTGTTGCAAGTGGCATGGTCTGCCATCAACTTGGACCTCCAGAAATTTTACCACTTGAAATGGAAGTTGATGGGCAACTCACAAAGATGTATGATGGTTCTCCTATCGGTCTTGAAGGTGCTATGTTTGGTGAGAGTCTACATAAAGAATTGCAAGATGTTCCTAAAGAGAGTTCAAATGGAAATTACATGCTAGATGACGAAGCTCCTATTGGTGAGGATATGCAAGGATTGTTAAGTGGTGATCAAGTTGCTCCCATGGAAAAGGAAAACAAAGAACAGTTTGGGTTGATGCTACAGTTGGATATTGTGTTCGAGCAACTTGGAGAGGTGTTTGATGGGGAGAATATCAAGGAATCCTTGATTTTTGAGAATATACGCGAGGAGATTTACAAGGATGCATGGTTCATGTTTCACAAGGACAAGCCCCCAAAGACGATATTTCATGAGCTTGATTCCAAGATTGATCCTGCCTTGACTACCAATGAGTTCGATGTAGATGTTAGAGGGAAGATTCATCACCAGTTGCGACCTCCTGAAGCCATGGAGAATTTGCAGGTCCCATTTGAATTTGAATCACACCAGGTTGTTTCTTTCCCTACTCTTAAGGATGAAAGGTATGATAGTTTTTATTTTGATTATGGAAATTTTGGAAAAACAACTTGTATTTGGATTGATCATGGACCCTATGAGTTGCCTCAATTGTTGATTTTTCATTATAATTTTCTTGAATTTGAGTTGGAGGTAACAAAAAAAATTTCAGAGTACAAGGATGAGTTTGCGAGATTGAGAACTATCACCCAAGCCTTGTTACTTTTGAACATCCTGAGAAACCATGTTAGATCCAGTGTATATATTAGATCGATTCGTGTTGTCCCTTTAGAGTCTTGCACATAGTTAGGATAGGTTTGTCTTGGACCATTTGGTTCAGGAGAGTAGTTTAGTTTGCTTTCAGTTGGTAGTTTGGTTTGTTTCTAGTTGTTAGCTTAGTTTGCTTTCTGTTCTTAGAGTAGAGTTTGTCTTGGACCATTTGGCCCAAGGGTTAGAGTAGTTTTCTTTCCAGTTGGTTAGAGTAGGTTTGCTTTCAGTTGTTTAGTTTAGGTGTTTTGAGGGAGCTCGAGTTTAATTTGCATCAAGTCATTTGACTTGAGATCTTTTAGCTTCTCTCAGTCGGTTGGGTAGTTTTGGGTTTCGGAGCTTTGCAAGTGCAAAAGGGGGGTCCAAGTTATCACTCGTGAGCGAGGTATGTAGATTTTACACTTTTGGTGACAGAACCTAGAGTTCATCTTGTTCATTTCTTGAATATATTTGACAAGGTTCGGAGATTTTAGGGTGTGCTTAGTCGATAGTCTATGGTAGGACTTGTACTAAATTTGGGTCAAACTCGATAGTGGTTCTTGAGTTACCTTTGACATGGTTACGACATTATACTCACACTTAATTGCTCTGAGTTCTTGGTGTTTCGAAGTGAAGTTGGACTTAGTAAACATCATACACCTGCTTCAGCGCCACTGTGGTTTTCCAAACCCTCCGCGGACTTCATTGCCGGCAAGCCAAACAAAAGATTGGTTGAAAAAGAGAAAAGAAAGGAATATCATAAAAAAGAAAAGTGCAAAAAATGAAAAAAATGAAAGATGAAAAGTAGTATCAAAATGAGAATAAAGATGAAAATCGGCTCTAAGGGCGTGCAATCATCTCTATCGGTGCTACTAAGTGGTCACTAAGGGTAGAATCATGATTGTGGTGCCACAATGATAACTCCGTCGGGGCTATAGACGCTTGACTGGCAGCAGAGCTCTCCAGGATGCTTTTGGAGTAAGGATATTATAATAGCTAAGTCTAATGGATCCGAGAGATTATCAAGTTCTTGTTGAGCGGGGAATAAATCACTTGCACACACGTGAGTAACTTATGGTCAGAGTGCTTAGGTTCAACTTGAGAGTTCTTTCCCTTGTTGAGTGCTTGTCTTTAAGTGGATTTTCAGATAGGTCATCCTGAGGTTTTGGTTCTAGGTTGCTTTATTCTTGAAATGTTTAGGAACATTTCTTTGGGTTGATGCTAGATGTTGTGAGGTTTTCACACCATCGCCCCAAAACATTTGGGGACCCCCATTTTCGAATTGGACTTGGCCTTCTTCCTTTTTTTCGATTGCCCATGACTTGACGATTTGTTGGACTTGGATGCCTGGTGTTGATTTTTGAAATAAATTGTTGGAATTGAAATGCTTGGCTTGATTTTCGAATTCAATCTTGTTTTGGTCTTCTTTTTAGAGTCTTTGCAAATTTTGGGATTGGATAAATAAATTAAGTGGCCTGAATTAGATCAAAATTGCCAAAATGGAGATTTGAGGTAAATTATGCTTATCACCTTATTGTCTTCGAAAATCTGGGCTTGTCATTTCAATTTTGCATTGAAAACATTTTAATTTGGGCAATAATTGATCATAATTTCGATCATCAAAAGATAAATCTGGGCAATACATCAAAATTTGCATTGAAAATAATAAAATTTGCCTGAATTAAAATTTGAGAGATCAGAAGTTGATTGTTAATTTGGTCTGATATAAGAATTTCAGATTATGCAGCAATAAAGGACAGAGATTCCTTACATATGATTTTAATTGCTATGGTTGTTTTTTCAATGTTTTACAGCACAATATATGTCCATGCTACATAATGATAAATATGTATGATCAGCAATCATGAAACTCAAAGCATAACTATCTTGCATGCAAACTGTTCGACAAAATTACACACACGGTGAGGGGAAAATATACCCAAAAAGAGAAAACTAGAAGTACTAAACTAGGTAAGACTTTACATTGTTACAAAACACCTCAAGGGATGGCGACCTGGGCTTGAGGGGTGGGGATGCATCCCTGTGTAAGACAGGAAAATATAATACATTATTCAAAACTTTTTTTCTGAATAATGGTATTGGTAGAAAAAGCAAAGGTAAGAAAATTGTAAAGTGGACCCACCTGAGCCACTCTAGATTAAGCTTAAGTTTGACAAGGCTAACAAAAACCTAGCAACTGCTACAACTGGTGGAATTACTAGAGATGGCAATGGTCTTACGATAGGAATTTACTAGGAATTTTTTAGAGATATGACAAACAACCAAGATGATGGTGTAAGCAGCTCTAAGAACAACACCAATTGCAAAAGAGGAAGGTTTGAGGAAATGAGCAATAAAAAGGGACTCAATGGTTCTAATAAATGCTATAAAGAAAGTAGAGGCCATTGGTTGGTAATTAAACTAATCATCAAGTAAATTCATTTGCTGAAGCAATAGTTAGAATCGTAGCTACTCATGACATAAAAAAAATGGTGATGGGTTCACAAATCAATTGGACAATCAAGGGATTTAATGGAATAACTCATCAGATTCGGTGGCTTTTCTATCACAGATTCCTAAAATTATCCAATTTACCCTTTTTGGTTGTGAAAAAACTGCCAAACAAGAAAAACATGGAAAAGCGACGGAATAACTCTGGCTGGAAGGCAATGGTTTGTGATTATACAGGCAGCTTTTGGCTTGCAGTCTGATAGTACCTGTTCTGTTTTGTGCATCCTCATAGACTAAGTATTTGCAGTCCCTAGATATAGATGCCAATTTATTTGTGCAGTTTTGTGGTTTTCTTTATTTGCAGTCCTCAATGATATGCAATTAACCCTCTAGATTACTGGTTGGTGATTGTGTGTGGATAAAGATAATTACCAATTTCAGGCTTTTTATATTCTTTCCCCATTGTTTGGCTTCCTCAAGACTTTGTTTTCAGAGCAATCAGTAGATGATGTGGCTAGAAAATCTGATCCAATGTTTTTATACCAATTCTTCTTATCTCTATGCTTGAAGGCCTTTTCTTGACTTACCAATAAAAAAACAATATTCAAAACTCTTCACATAACAAACTTTTGCTGTGAATTCCAAATATTAAACACTTACAAACAATTTATCACACAAGGGAATCTTAACTCCATTGCAAGTAGCTACACCTACGAGAAAAGTACTACAAGCAGATACAAATGAACATATATTGCAATATAAAAGAACTACAAAAATCAATTACAGGGCAATTTTTATCGCAGAAACTCATATTGCATTGGATTTAAAGAGAGATAATTATAATTTCACATAACCACAAAAATAACTTGAACTCCAAATATCAAATCTGTAACAGGGAGGGAGAAGGAAATAGAAATTATTATACTCGCAAAGAAAATTATAAATTCTTAAACAATGAGAATATTAAGCTAGATATACCCATCCAAGGTCTAACATAACCATCGTAACCATCATACTCTGTAATGGTCTCCCACACCCTCGACTCAATTTATTGCTTCATGCTTGGCATCCTACATTTTGTCACATATGCCTCATATGCTTCAAAATCGGCTTATCCCCAATTTAATTACCTTATTCTCAACCTTAGCTTGTATAGTAGTAGTGAAAACCAGTTGGTACTGAGATGAACCTTGAAGATCACCAGAAACTAGTATGGGTGCTCAAGTATCAAAGCATGAAACCCTCTTGGTTCCTGTAATGCATAGGGAGTATCGTGAGGCTATTCTAAATGAATCTCTGGAGCTCCCTAGACAATCCTGATAGATATAAATGATTTTATAGTCACAATACTTCTAATAAAGCATTCAATGATTATGGAACATTACATGTGTTATAATGCAGTGTTTACTATTAAATTGTATATATATGCCATATGGGAGCAGCCATGCAAATATTTTTAATTGAAGAAAAACAAAAAAGGTGAACTCAATGGTGGATCATAGCAGTATTTTCATCCCCCGTATTTCTATTCCAGCTCCACTCAACCCATCCAAACTACACGTGAATCAAAGGGATACTGCTGGGTGCAAGACTCAAGCAACTTGGTTATGATACTATATTCGATGGATCATGAGGTTATTGGGCATGTGTTTCTGTAGCCCCCCAGATTTCCGTCTAAATACCTCCTACCGCATCCCAACAATCTTTTCCTGGCACTGAGCCATCACAAGAAAAATTATCTGTGGTATACAAAGCATATGTGTAGAGCTCATTATGGATTCTTAAACGTCTATCACTTTTCGTGAAGATATGCCAATCTCTTTAATTAAACTATAGTGTGAACTACGTATTGGACTAGTGGTGAGTTTGACATACTTCTATTCAATCTGCCAGGCTACCATTCAGGATGCATTTTACACAATAAATACCATCGTGGTTAACTATCCACCGTAGCAATTTAAGAGCTATTGAACGGATTGCGGATATCACTCTCCATCAGGTTCATCCAAGGAAAGATTACTAATGGGATCCTCTTACATACCTCGAACATTTCATTAGCCGGTATTCCAATGTAGAGATGGAAAAGCTTCTGCAAGACCAATTGAAACAATGCGGATATCTCCATATTGTACACTGATCAGCGAAAAGTTGTTGATGAGACCCTGTTTAATGGTACAAAGCTCATCAAATAAAATGATCTATCCAGTAAACGAATTGCATGGCATGTGAATCAAAAGGATAAGGTTGGATAGAGGGCAAAAAGCATCTAGCTGTTGTGTCATTACTGGTTCTGAGTTGTTGTGGCGAACGGAGTCACGGATACCTCACAAGAAAAAAAAAAAGGTGTGATATTTCGACGTGAAAGAACTTTCCGGAGTGAAAGAACTTTCCGGAGGAAAGTTGCTACCTAATAAAGCTTATCTGCTTATTATTCTAAAAAAGTTGTTGCATCTCCATTAAAGGACCTTCAATATATACAGTATGCTTGCCGGTATCAGCTTCATGACTGGTACTTCTGCAACCATTCGCATAGTCAATCATGGAAGACGAAAAAAAAAAGTCTTGTTTTTGGAAAAAACCTAGCATTATATTACATCCAATGGAAAGATAATAAACAAAGTTTCCAATATTTATGTCAACAAACCCTCCTTAATTGCAAGAAGCAGTGACAATTCGACAAGAAAAATTAGCTTCCGGTAAGAAGATTCATGGGACAGGATATGAATTCTATTGGTATCACAATACTCTAACCAGATGGAGATAAACAGTTGTCAACAAATTAACAAGCTTTGATAAAACGGTCGATGGCGGCAGCAAGATTCGAAGCCTGGGCAGCAGCCTGCCAATCTTTGGCAATGGCAAATCCATTCACATGAAAATAATATTCCACATTTTCTAAAACAATCATCTCGACGCTCTGCCCTGCATTTATCATAGCCTGGTAGAACTCCATCTGTGTGTCTCGCGTCAAATCTCCGTCCGCAATGGCAACTTTGAGTCACTTGATCCAACTTTGAGTCATGTGAGCACCGCGTGGCATGTTATCCAGGCGCCCAATAGAAAGAGAATTAAAAAAACAGAAGAGAATAAAGAAAATTGCACCATACAGCGCCTGAGTGAATTACAATTTATCTCAGTTGTACCGAATTTGCCTTCGCCGGTGCCCTTAATACACAAGAAAACAAAGAAAAGCCCGAACAAATCTCGAATTGAAATAGTTAATTGGTTGAGATCCAGCATATCTAAGACCGATCTGAATAGTAACAATCAGCAAATGGGTGCAGCATAAAAGCATCGCAAATTCCGTGGGCATCAGACAATCATAGGCCCGTGTAAAGGAATCCCCTCATTGATGTGTTTAGCCCCCTTGGGTTTGAAAAAATGCAAGAGGAGTGCAGCAAGTAGAACCCCTGCTCCATCAGCAATAGCGTCTTTGAAGGAAGCACCAGCAGAAGGCCAAATGCCCATTTCATCTGCCACTTCTTTGGCAGCCCCGGCCGTAAGAGCTAGAATGCATCCCACTGAAACGGCCCATCTGTGCAAGATTTTGGTGGGATTGAGTGCGAATCTTATTGTGAATGCAGAGACAGTGGCAATGAGAAAACACATGAGAAAGTGGAGGAGCTTGTCCTTTGCAATCCAATCATCTGCCATCCTTCCGTTTTCGATTTTGTATTTGCCAGCGCGTGAATCTGCCCCATCTTCTTTGTCTATATCCGTCAGAGAGGTGAGGAAGGCTTCAGACAGTTGCACTTGGCAGACTTTGGAAAATAAATTAGGTGAGGATAATAGATTTGAGAACAAATATCCTATCTTGATATTTTTTTAAAAAAATTAAATAAATGGACGATTGATTTTTTTTATAATGTTGTCAAAATAAAAATAATCTATGGGATTGTGAGTAAGACATAGGGAAAGGACTCACTAGAATGTGTTTCAATGGTTCTAATAGTAGTTATTAACTTAATATCTATATTTGTTGATTTAATACTTATACATGTTGATTTAATGTCTATTATTTTTCATAATATTGTACGAATAGTTGTGACTCTAAAGTTGTTATTGTTATGATGATTACTCTTAATTGAATTAACTTAATATCTATATTTGTTGTTTTAATACTTACACATGTTGATTTAATGTCCAATATTTTTCACAATATTGCACAAATAGTTGTGACTTTAAAGTTGTTATTGCTATGATGATTACTCTTAATTGAATGAAATGTACCCTTAGTTGTAAAAAGCAACCAATCATGTGATGCCACATCAGTTGTACAAGTATGGGTGTCCCTTTGACATGACCATTGGTCTCACTTTTGTTTTGGGTTGTTTTGGACACCTTGGTAAAAAGTGTGTTGATGTGGCATCATATTTGATGATGTAGTGTTGAAGCCTTAGTTATAAGGGGACTTGTCGAGTAAGCTATTGTAAAAAATTGGGAATGATTTGAAATTTCTATGTAAGATTTTGAGAAGCGCAAAGTTAGGGTGCTCAACTATTAGGTCCTCTCCTCTAAAAGTAAACAAAAAGAGTATCAAAATCCTATAAAATTTGTAGTTGATCATTGATCAAAATGGATATATTTACGTCTAACTTTCTTTATTTTAACAAGATATTTACTTTGTCCATTTTTATAGGTATCTTCATGATTGATATGCATGTTATTATAGGTTAAGCACTTCATTATGTATTGTTATTATATCTATACCACATCTTTGTAAAATAAGCATGTTCTCATTTCCAATTCTTCCTTTGGTGTTGTCCATTTGTTAGTTTTGCATCTAAGATGATATGATCTAGTCATTAACTACGTTATCAACATTTTTGTTTTCCAATTATATTAACTCATGTGTAAGATTATTCATCATGGCCCCATGTGGGGTTAAATCTCTTGGTGTAGCGTCATAAAATTACATCACTATACATTTTTGTTGCTTATATATGCCCTATTTTAGAGTGTATTTCCTCCTACATCCCATTACACTTATCCCAGCCTAATTCTGCATATAATTTTGGCATGCTCTCTCCAATTCAGACCTCTAGTCCCAATTTGGGGCCACATTAGAGGGAATGGGACGACCAAGTTGCCTTCTTCCCTGATGTTTAGCCCCATATTGAAATCGTGCAATGGTAACTTGGTTTTAGTGGGGATTCAAGCCTACATTAACTTCCTTTGAGTTTTGCACCCCAAAATGGTTATGATAAATATATAAGCAAGGTATCCTCCCTCATTTTGACTAGCATTCGAGGCATCTCATCCCACCATATTCTTCATTGTGGCAAGTTTCAACAACCAGCTTCATGCAAGTGCATGTCTTTTATGAATTCCCTTTAGGTTTTTTGTGGAGTCATGTTATTTTATCAACACTTGTGATCACATTCAAAGAGTTTTGCATCATTAAGGTATAAAATATTATTATTATTAGATCTAACCTCTATTATACATCAACATTATTTCCTTTCAAGCATATTTCATTTCTATTTCAATGTTGATTCTAAAAATGGGGTTTGACTTAAGTAAACCCCTTTCTATACAATTTTTTCTCTCTTTTCTATGTGCATGAACAAGTGGTAGAGAGAGAGAGAGAGAGAGAGAGAGAGAGAGAGAGAGAGAGAGAGAGAGAGAGAGAGAGAGAGAGAGAGAGAGAGAATAGGAAGAGTGAGTTACCCCATTCCCGAGGGTGACCAAGTTTCCCTAGTCCCTCCAATCTAGCCTGAAGTTTAGTCTACAGATAAGATATAGTTTGTTCTTGCCAGATCTAGTTCCATAATTGGTCTATTAGTTTTCAGTCAACCAGTGCATGTAGAAAACTACCTTTTTCTCCTATTTAGCCCTAGATATTGTATTTACCAATTACATTTCCATAATCACAATCCCATGCAGTGAAGGATCATTGCATCCACTCAATATTTGATCCTTCTTGTGTCTAGTGGATCATCTTCCTTCCAATGTAAGAAAGGAAATAGGCATAAGTTTCCTAATTTTCTCATTCATCCTAACAAACATTATTTCATACCTTATAATTGGTGTAGTAGGTCTTTTTTTTCTAATCAATTTTATTTTCCCACATGGTACTTCTAAATTTTTTTATTACAAACTTTTTTATTTCCTCACTGATATTTGGGCATTCCTACTTATTAATGTTTTACTTATTCATCCACTTCACACTATGTTTCATCCACATATTTTACTTCCACTAACCTCGTTCTTAAGAAATAGCCTACGCCAACAATTATTCTCCATATGTTGAGTCATTTTTAAGTCGCTTAAAACTTCATCATTGTTGATGCTTCCAAAGGGAAAATTTTCTTCCTAAGCGTGATCATTTGGTATCCTACATTACATTTTGGTGAACTCGACTCCTTACTTCTTGATTTTGATTTGGATGTTTAGATATAATTTGTATGCACCTAATAAGCAATCATTCTATTTGTGGTCTTATTGTTCATGCAAATATAGAACCTTTTATTCATTGTTTTGCATTCGTAACAAAAGACATCAAAATTACATATAGTTTTATACATCTAACACATGCTTTACTTATGTTTTCAATTAGATTAGTTTCATAATGCATGTATTTTATATATTAATTTCATTGTTCTCCCCTAAGAACTCTCCTACAAATAAGGACGTCTTTTGCGCAAGAAGAGATTATCAACACTTCTTCCAAAATTCTCCCTCCTAGGGATGATCCCTTGGGGAATGATGTCGTTCCTTCTCCTAAAATGTATCTCCCTAAGAGGATATTTTAGAGAAATAGGAGGATATTATAAATAAATTTCTTAATGTTGTCTTACATCTAAATAAAAACTCTTCTAGAGATGAGGCATTGATGGACATTGCTAATCCCCCTTCTAAAGTTTATCCTACACATAAGGATAACTCAAAAGAAGAGGATAATATCATAACCACTTTCCTTGATTCTCTCCCTTTGAGAGATGAAACCTTAAATAACAAAGAGTCTCACCAAGTCAATTACATCCATGTTTTGGGTAGTTAGAAGCCTAAAATTGTTGTCCACTTTCTTCAAGATGTCCCTCAACCTCAAAAAAAACTAGTGATTATGGTAAAAGGTGTTCAACAACCTTATTATCATGCAACATCTTACACATATAAAAGGTGAAACAATAAGAAAGATTCAAATGTTGTTCCCCCCTCTCAACCTTTCTTCCTATCCCCCCTCATTCTTCACAACTAGTTAGTAAGGAGAATAATCTTATTGAATAATTTTATGCTACTCCTTCTAAGATATCCATTTGGACCTTTATTTAACTTTCACCCACACACAATACTATGCTTCAATAAAGAGTGTTGTTCTTCCTCCTATTAGAGCTAATGATATGGTAGTCTTGTTGGAGTGTATGAATACAACTAAAACTAACATTGTGTTCTCTTGAGATGAGTTACCTTCTTTAGAAATTCAAATTCAATGCAATCCTCTTATGGTTGTGGTTCTCATTAATGACATTTCTATTAGAAGAACCTTGGTTGATAATGGATTTGGTCTTAATGTGTGTGGCATTGACTTGTTACATAAAATCAATGTAGACCCCAAGCTTATCCAACCCTATAATTATCTATCTATTTGTGGCTTTGATAGTGTTTCTAGAGAATCATTAGGTACCATAACCTTATTTATTACAATAGGCCTGGTTAATTTACCTAAAACTATATGTGTCATGTATGATATTGTTCATTAGAATCTTCTTCTAGGTAGACCTTGGTTTCATGCAATGCAAGTTGTCCCTTCAACTCTTCATTGTAGCATCAAAATCATATATAGCAATATAATGCCTACCATTTTAGCCAATCATAAAATACAAAATTGCTTACATTCCTTCATCAATGCAAGTTTATACACCATCTCCTACCCCTCAAGACAAACTTTTAGGAGATGACTGGGGGTTATTAGACTTTACTCCATCTTTTGTGGGAGAGTATAAAGTTCCTAAATTCAGCATTGGAGCTTTCAAAGGGCCTAGTGTGTTACTTGTTCAAATTTCCCCTAACATTTCAACTCCTAATCTTGGACATGGTTTATAATGTGTACAACAAAGCATCAAGATTTATGAGAAACCTACATCACATGTCCCTATGGAAGGTTTATGTTTTCAACCTCCTTTTTCTCCATCCCCTCCCTTATTGTCTAATACTTCTATATCTTATATGTCGTAACTTAATCAAGATAGCATTTTCGCTAGCCTTCTTTGTGCCAAGTTGATTAACCAACCCAAATGAAAGAAGAAATATAGACATGATCTTGATAATTTTCCTTTTTATATGTATCGTAAATATCCTGACCACTCCACATGAATGTCAAGCTTTGCACTATAAAATTCAAAAACTCCTCAATTATGATAACATTTACACAATATCTAACAATGAATTGTATTTCAATCATGATTATTTTAAATAACATTTAAGTTCCTATTATGTTTCTCCTCACTATGTGACATTGAAAGCCTATTCTTTTGGGGCTTATTGTCATTCATTGTTGTACAATTTCAAGTGTAATCATACTTTTTGAGCAACATAATATCCCTTCTTATTATTGTCCTTGTGTTTTGGGGTAAAGGTAGTGTTCCAATCTCCATCCTTTCTAAGGATCCACTTTCCCTTTTATGAGTGGTTTCTGTTTATCATGAGATGTCCTTTCCCACATGGAATTGTTTTTTTTTTTCTCATTGATTCTCTCTTGTGCAAAAGGTGTATCCTTGTTCATGACCTCTTCATTGTTTTCAATTGTGTCTCTAGCATAAACAAATCTCATATTTGGGGGCTTAAAGTTTGTTATCTGTCATCAAGAATCCCTTTACCTAGCAATGGGGAAGATGTGAATTCTTTTTCTCCCTCCCCTCTTTTGGTCAATGACATAATTTTTGTTCAAGATCTCTTCTTAGAGGTAGATGTATTTGAGAAAAGATATTTTCCTCCTCTAATGAATCCCTTAAACATATCCCTTTACATTTGTTGTATGATATCTCTTTACAACCATCTGTTCCTTGCCTCATAAGAGTACTTGTGTCATCTTTCACTTGGATTGTATGTATATTCTTGCATAAAGGTTATATCCTTGGTGCTGAAAGTGTTTATCCTTGTTCTTCTTTTCCTTAAGATGTACATAATCATGTAGATACATAAAAATGACATGTTTCTCTCATGTAACAACTTTACTAACATTCCTCTTAAATTATTAAATAATCTTTATTATTTAATTAATTTGCATCCAACTATATTCTAAATTCAAATTCACAATTTCTCCCTAATTTTTTTTATATAAGTAAGAGGCCAAGGCCAGAGAATAATTTTATTAATAATAAAGATGACATACATTATTCTTCATTCGGTGCGGGCACTAGTAGGAAAGAACGGAGAAGAAAACCTCCAGTCTAGCCCAAGACATGAGTCCAGAAATACAAGCTTTACATAATCATTATGAGGGCATTCCCTCATTTGCAAGTTAAATACAATATATATGCATAACTCAATAAATCTCTCACTCTTTTCATTCTGCCTTGCATTTGTGTTTTTTTTAAGACGGTAGTTTCCCTAACTCGTGCATATACTCAACTAATTTGGCAAAGATTGTTGTAAGATTTAATGATACTTTGTTTCTCATAAGTCAGGTAAGTTTTTTAAGAGCCATACTATTTAAACTGAGGAATTTGTTACTAATCAGAGAAGAAGGAACTGAAATCAAATGATCTACAAATCCATGTATGTTGCTAATGATAAAGGGCATCTCACAAATTTTACAAATATTATAACTCTTTCATTATGAGAACAAAGTCTAGGTTCTCATTGTGAACCAATGATATATATATATATATATATATATATATAGTAGGTAAATAAAACATAAATCATTTGATTATCCTAAGTTAAAGAGTGTTTCAAAGTATTTGTATTACCATTTAAATGAGTCACATGCTTTCCATAAAATAGAACTGATAATAACATTTATCTAAAAGGATTGATTCCTAAAAAGAACTCAATCATTAGCTGTAAACATCAATCAAACAAAGGAAAATTCAAGAAGACAAGTTGTTTCTATCAGAGTCCTTTATAGAGTAAAAACCTAGATGATCCCTTTAGATATTGAAGCCTTATATCTCATATTTAAGGTTTTAGAGATTATCAAGGCTCCAATAGCTAAAGAAAGCTTGGGGTTGTTACTGCCTCAACATTTTGGAATATGACTGATAGATCAAGTTAAAATAACTTCATCTTCACCTTTGTAGTTAGGAATTACACATAGAATATACAAACTTTACAACTACAAAATATTTAGGCATTTCAGAATAATAAGATCCATCTATCATTCAATTAACCCCAATAGACTGAGGTTTTGAGTCTCCCACCCAATATTTGAATTGTTCAAACACCTAGAAGTCCCCTATTTACCTTATTTTCATATGGGGAGGATTTTAGGATTAGGTCTCAATAATTCTTTATCACAGATACTAATTTTAACATAGTGCTTGAAAGGGAGTAAAAGTAACCATCCTCCAAATAAAAATTATTGTAAGGGAGTAAAAGTAACCATTGACCTAATCACGCAGAGCCGTAAAGCTTTTTGGTGCGAGGTCATTTGAAGCTTTACTTCCAGACAAAGGTTCTTAACCAAGTCTTAAATCAAATCTTTTGAAAGCAAAGCAGTTAGGAATAAAATTATGAAATATACGAGGCCGATGCATTTTTGCAAATTTAGTAGAATTCTTGAGACTAATTATATATAAATGATATATATATATATATATATATATGTGTGTGTGTGTGTGTGTGTGTGTGTGTGTGTGTGTGTGTGTGTATATATACATATATATATATATATATATATGTATATATATATACATATATGTACATATATGTACATATATGTACATATATGTGCATATATGTGCATATATGTACATATATATATACATCTATGTACATATATGTATGTATGTATATATATATATATGTATGTATATATATATATGTATGTATGTATGTATATATATATGTATGTATATGTATGTATGTATATATATATGTATGTATATATATATACATATATATATATATATATATATATATATGTGTGTGTGTGTGTGTGTGTGTGTGTGTGTGTGTGTATATATATACGTGTGTGTGTGTGTGTGTGTGTGTATAAATTCATACATGAAACCATCTGTATAAATATATATGTATATATAAATGTTTTTTTTTTGGTCGATAATAAAAAGTATTTTATTAATATAAAAAGATTTACATGATTGGATAAGCTTACAAAATTGCTTCCATAGAACCCATATAATCCAAAAGCATCTAGAAAGACCCCACCTACACCCTTAAAGACAAGAGAAAAGGCTATACAAAACATAACCATTAGGCCTTTAAAGGTGACCCCAAAACACCTGCTACAGTCGTGCCACCCCGAGCACATCATCCACGGGAACAAAACCAACAAGCAACCAAAAGAGAACACTAGACAAAACACTGAAAAGGAGCCCGCCACACCATGACATTCAAAATATCGCATGAGGGAGACCAAAAAACCACAATCCTTCAAAGAACAAGCAACAAAATTCAAAACACAGGTACCAACTTAATTTGCATTAACATCTCCAGTCCTGCGCTTGCAACGAAGAGATCGATGTTTCTTTGGGAAGGTGGTCAGCACCTGCACCTCTTGTTTGCCTTCAAGAAAATTTGTAATGCCCTGTTTCAGGCATTCCCACCCAGCTCTCCTCCCTGCCAAATAGTTAACCCTATCCACCCTATTTGGCCATCTCACAAAGGGGAAAATACCTACCTCTACTCCCTCCTCGTCTGAGAAACATTCACTATAATTGAATGCCCAACCGAGATGTGCCCACTCAAGCAGAGAATCCATCCCCACAATCGAATCCCCATCGAACAAGGCATTCATAACCCAAGCAACACAACATTCATGTTCACCCAATTCCAGACCCCAAGCCATAATCATGGTTGCAATGTCCACTTGTAGTTTCCACTTACGATCACCATTGTGGAATAGTGGCCCTAATGTCTGCTATAAGGCTTGGACGACCTCCTTTGAGGGGAACTTTAACATCAACTTCACCCTGTGGTCATCTACAGGCCCAAAAATCCCCTTCTGTTGCCGCCTTGTATCGAAAGTGAAAGTTGACTCCATTGAAGACTGAGGCCCTTCAAACTAGAGGCAGGAAGCACACCAACGCCCATAGTGAAAGAGACACCACAAAAAAGAAACACCACTAAGTGAGCTTTAAAAGCACATCCGTCATAGGACACCAAATGCTTTCAAAAGCATGACAAACATCCTTACACCATCATAATGTGTCTATCATCATTTCCAATCATCAATCTCCTTGGTGTGTTCCTGCAGTAAAGTGCAACTTGTCCAAGAAATGATGGGATAAATGCTACATTACTTATGTCATAGAAATCTAACATAAGCCCCCAAGACGTCATCAAAACTAGGCCAACTACTGCTTCGATCCATGATGAGAATTAAATTCATCCACCATAAGGTCCCCAACTTCTACAAACTCTACCGCCTACTTTGAAAGTAAGTCCACTTCCATATTTCCCTTCCTTTTTATATGGGTGACCTTATAATTTTCAAAGTTTGATAACATCTCTCTGATCAACATAATCTCATTCACTAAGTGCCAAGCATTTATGGACAAATTGGAAATTGCTTGCACAACTAACAAAGAATCACCCTCCAAATGTAATCTACTAAAACCTTTTTGTTTTGCAAGTCTAACCGCTAGAAGTGTTGCTTTACATTCAACCATGTTGTTGGTGCCATCCTCACATCTTTTCGAAGTGGTCAAAATAGTGTTACCATAACTATTTTGAATAATCACCCCAATTCCACTTCTACCTGGATTGTTCTTTGCAGCCCCATCAAATTTTGCCTTCATCCACCCATCCTCCGGAGGGCACCAAGAAATATTTTCCTTAACCTCCAAACTTTTTCTAGTTACTAGAGCACCTACGAGGGAGGTAAATTTGATTCCTGGCCATTACAATTGAATAGCCCTATCATCTCTCGTATAGGGGATCTTCATAAATTGTCTCCTAGTAGCTGATGTGCTAACCACTTCCTCAATTGCATGTTGCAATCTCATTGTGAACCTTTGTATAGATTCTTTTTCTCCTCTAAAAATCCTCCTATTACATTCTTTCCACAACTCCCACACAACCAAGGATGGTGTGATTGACCAAATTCTAGATAAGGTTGATTTCTTTACCATCTAAGGCCATCCATCAAAAACCTGTTGAATTGTGTTTTCCCTTGGACCATGCCAATTTAACTTTTGCTGCACAAAATTCCAGCACTGCTCTGCAAACCTACATTGAATCAGAAAATGATCCGCTGATTCCTCCTCACATTCACACAGGGCACACCTGGTTGGTCCTTTCAAACCCAATCTTTTTCTTCTTTCTGCAGTCAGGATTCTTCATTTGCATGCCACCCATGCAAAAATGCCCACTTTAGGAAGTAAATCTCTTTTTCCAACAAAGATCCTATGAAGAGAACTGAGTGGCCTCATTTACATCCAACATTACATACCCCATCTTTACAGAATATTCTCCTGAGAGAGACCCACACCACCTAATCCTATCACTTTTCCCAGTAATAGTTACTGATCTTCTCTTAAAAATACCCAACATAAGCTCCTTTTGTTGCATAGATAGAACCTCATTATCTAACCTTTTCCACCTCCAAATCTGCCCTTCAACACTATTTGCAAGTTCTAAATAGTCATTGACTTTTGACCCCATTTAGACTCAAAATAAATCTTCAACTGGGAGAAATCTTGAACATCCTTCAAGACTGGGAGACCATTCCAAGAGTCTTCCCAAAAATGGGCCACACAACCATTTCTAATATGCCATGAGATATGATCACTAATTACTGGTCTACAAGATAACAAAAAGTTCCATATGGTCAACCCATGAGGGGGGTCTCTGATAGTGAAGATCCTTGTACTATCTGGAGAATCCAGATACTTAGCTTGGAGTATTCTGGCCCAATAGAATGAAGGATTTCTATACATACTCCAAATCATTTTGGCCCCTAAAGCTTTATTCATAATCTACCAATTCCTAATTCTATTAGGAATAAGGTGTATCAACCTTGGATAATTCTTATTCTTATTATTTATTTTGTAAAATATATTTCTTGCAAATAATGTAATTAAGTGTGAGTGTACATGTCTAGTTGGCATGTTGATGTGTCACTCCACTTGATGTGTCAGCATCTTGAATTGTGTGTAAGGAGATCATGGCTTAAACGGTTATGACAGATTCCTATGACATGTAAGAGCTATGTTTGGAAGATTCAATGATAGGTTAAGACATGTGGCAACTGATAAAATTGAGTACTATACACTCTTCCCCAATCGTGGGGTTGAAAAAAAATTTTGGGTTCCTATTTTCTCAGAGAATGGTAAAACCCTAATATGGCTATCTTTGGAAGTTGCCCTAAAAAAGGAAGCGCGTGATATAAGCATTTTTTTTTAGGGTTGCGAAGATAGGAGAAGTTAGTGTATTGTTGGAATGTTTTATGCTACCGCGATCTGTCTTCAAGAGTTGGAAAAATCTTCTAAAAGAACTTGCATTGCAAGTTTATTGTAAACTATAATAGTTTTGATTAATACACTGTGTAGGTTTTGGAGTGCTGGGGTTTTTACCGAAAGGTTTCCCCAGGGTAAATCATTGTGTCATTCTCTATTTTCTATATGCATGGTATATGGTTGCAATATCATTGTTAAAGTAGTTAACGAATCTGAAATTGTAGGGATTTAAAATAATTTGCACAATACTTTCCTTTTGAGATTAGTGTAGGAAGCTATTTCCGCACCTGAGTTTCCTTACAAATTCTTGCCCTACCGCAAGCTTTAGGTTTGCAAATCTTTTCCCATGCAACCAAGGGAATCTTGTCCTCCTCCTTTGAACCACACTAGAAAAATTTCCTCATCTTAGCTTCAACCACCTTAAGGATTTTTTTGGGGATATCCATACACATCATAGAATAGATCGAGATAGCAGAGATCATTGTTTGAAGCATCAAGATCCTACCAGTTGAGGAAAGCCACTTCCCTTTCCACCCATCCATTCGCTTGAGACATTTGCTTACTAAATCCTTCCATAGCTCAGACTTGTTACTACCTATGAAGAGAGGGTGGCCAAGATATTTGCTGGGGAGAAGGCCTTTTTTCATGCCCAAGATTTTACTAATCTTAGCTTGTTTCTACAGAGGGGTATTGAAGAAAAATATCTTAGACTTTCTCCAATTGATAAGTTGTCCAGAGACTTTCCCATATAGCTCCAAAGTATCCCTCATCACTTTGGCTTCCTATACAAAAGCCTCCCCACCCAAAAAGGTATCATCAACAAACTGTAAATGAGAGAGGGCCTCAATGCCATCTATAATCTGAATGCCTTTCCAAACGCCATCCAACTGCTTTTGAGAAATCAGCCTGCCAAGAACCTCTGCCATAATAATGAAAAGAAAGGGAGATAAAGGATCCCCTTTTCTGATGCCTTTCTCCTACTCAAAAAATCCTTGAGGGCTTCCATTGACCAAAATTGAGAACCTAGGAGTATTTATGCAACTACGAACCCAACTAATCCAACCTTCAGCAAAACCAAATCTTCTCAAAATAGATAATAAAAAATTTCTATCCACTTCATCATAGGCTTTTTTAATATCTAACTTGACCAACATTTTCTTACTTTTCGCAGCGCGGATGGAGTGAATTGCTTCATGGGCAATCACCACTCCCTCAAAAATAGAGCACCCAAGGGAAAAGCCACTTTGAGCCATAGAGATCACTGTGTTGAGAACGTGTTTGAGCCTGTTAGCCATTACTTTGGAGATTACCTTGTAGATAGTGTTACACAGAGAAATTGGCCTGAAGTCCTTGAAGGATGACTGAGTATCCCTTTTCGGGACAAGAGCAATAAAAGTATTATTGAGATCTTTAAGTACAAAACCACCCTTTTGAGATTCCTCCACAACCTCTAAAAGATCTTTCCCAAGAAGATTCCAAAACTTTTGAAAGAAGATGGTAGGGAAACCATCAGGGCTTGGGGCCTTATCCCTCCCTAAACCAAACAAAGCAACTTTAACTTCCTCCAAAGAAATAGGTTTAGTTAGGTCCCTATTCTGCACACCCGAAACCAAACAAGGAATGACACCAAGGACTTCCTCATATAAAGGAATATAATCCCCCTGCACAATTTTCTTTTTAGAAAAGAAAGTAATAGCTTCAACATTGATCTCTTCACTGTCCTTGAGTTCAACCCCATTATCATTTTGGATACAAAAAAAAAAATTGTGAGCTCTGCGTTGCTTCAGGGAGTTATGGAAGAACTTAGTATTTTGATCACCTTCCTTTAACCAAGTCTCTCTGGATTTTTGCCTCCAAAAAATCTCCTCTTTCTTCAACAATCCTTTGAGTTGATTTTGTAAACACTTTTCTTCCACAAAGTCAGCCTCCGCCATGCCACTCTCAATAACTTTTAAGCTTTGAGCTTTGAGTTTTTCCTCTACTTGAAAATTTTCAACAAAAATATCTTTAAAGTGCAGCCTATTCCAAACTTTTAACTACTCTTTAATATATTGAAGTTTCTTGACAAAAATAAAAGCTTTGTTACCTGATCTTAATAGAGCTTGAGACCATCAACCTTGAATCAGGTCATAGAAACAATGAGTCGTGGACCACATTGACTCAAATTTGAAGGGACTTCTATCTGGGGAATCCTTGTGTTGAATTCTTAAAGCAATTGGAAAGTGATTCGAACCTTGAAAAGGAAGAATTTCAGCATTGCATGTCCACGAAACATCAGCCCATTTTCCACCAACAAAAAATCAGTCAAGCTTTTCAGCAATGTTTAGGAAGCCAGCCCACCTGTTTGTCCAAGTAAAATCACCTTTTTAAAAAGGGATCTCCACAAGGCCACAACAAGTCACAAAGGCACTAAAGTCCCTTTGACTATCACTGCTCCACCCCCTACCACCTTTTTCATCCTCAGGGGAGAAAATTGCATTAAAATCTCCACCCAGCACAACAACATCATCATCCAAGTCCTCTAGGACACTCGACAAAGAGTTCCAGACCATTCTTTTTTGGGCTCTGCAGTTGGGGCCACAAATATTGAAAACATAAATATGACAGTGGAGATGTTGCACAAACACTCTTAGCCATTGCCAAAACTGATTGGTTTGTAGCACAATCACGTCCAGGGAGCTTGGATTCCAAAGGGCACCCAACCCACCTGAAGCACCTTGAGCACCAACAAGTTCACAATTCCACCTACCAAACTTACACTTGAAGAAGTCACCAACATCATCTTTGATCTTAGTTTCTTGTAACAACATGAGACCAGGTTTCATTTGATCAAGACACCTTTTGATCAAACAAATCTTGTCAGGGGCATTGCATCCCCTGACATTCCATGATAAGGTTTTCATGGCTCTTGATCTCAAAAGTTTGGTTTGGTTAGCAGCACCTCCAACAATTTCCAACCTCATCCTAATTTATTTCGCCCCCTTTTTCTATTTTTCCCCTATTCTTGGTTTTCTAGGGAGGAAGTAGTATGTCCTAACCTCCTCTACTCAAAAGAGCCAACCTTATCAAATAGACCAAGGTCGTTTGGATCAATCCCAGCATCCAGGCCATCAAACTCAGAGTCCCAATCCTCAGAAGCACCATCACAATCCTTTTCTTCCTCAAAGGAATTACTCAGATTCCTTATAGGGGAGATTTTGATATCCTTAAAAATATCCACCATCTTATCTTGTTCAACTGCATCATTTGAGACCTTTGCCAAAATAGAGGCTGAATTCCTGCAAAGATCCCCATCACTAACCCCCAAGGGAAAGCCGAGATTGTCAAAAGTGTCTGGAATAACAAGAGGATAACATACATCTACCGCCTCAGAGGATTGCACAGAGAGAAACAAATCCTCCTGACAAGTAGTCACAACAAACTTAGGGGAAGGGGGACACCTGTCTGATTTAGGTGCCGCCAAGAATTGAGAAAAGGGTGTCTCTTTCACCATCTGTGTTGAGGGATTGTGAGACACCTCCCCAATGAGCTTATATGCTTCTTTAAAGGAGAAATAAATGGCATTTTTCAATTTGCTATTGTAATGCGAAGAGGTAGAAGGAATTCTGGGGATAAATTGATCTGCGAGGTCTGGTTTGATCATCTCCTGCTCGAGAGACCTTCTTTCAAGTTCATCTAACAAAGAGTCTTGCTCCTTCCCTTTATCTTTCCTTATAGAACTATCAACATCAACTAATGAAATAGGGTCCTTTCCCTGCCACTACTATTGTCCGTTCCTAGGGAAACTATGTCTGGGATGGAATTGTTCTCCTGTAGACTTATCAAAATTCAGGGATGGATCGAAGCATCTTTTTCATACATCACTTCATCATATTTTAGAAAATTTCCAATGCTGCTTCCTATCTGTCTAAGCGTATCTTCTCCCCAGTATTCCAATGGAAGGTTGTGTAAACTGAGCCAGACCGGATACTCTTTTAAACTATCCTTTTTAGGATCAAAGTTAGCTTCCCAGTCTTTCAAGTAGATCCCTTGCCCTTCAATGAGATAAGGGCCATTGTTTAGGATCCAATCTTTATCCTCCTTCGATGGGAACATCCCCATGTAGAAACCATTAGAAAGGGTTTTTAGTTTGCAACCTTCCCCCCAAACATCCTTTCTCTAGAGCCTTATAGTGCAGACAGAGGGCCACGGACCCAGCCATTTAAAGAAAAAAGCCCTCTCCTTTAGGGTTGAGGATGCCTCTTTCCAGTGAGAGTTTGAAACCCTAATAGTGGTGAAGATCTCATACCTAATATTATTAGGAGGAGTCTTTGCAGGATCCGCTGAAGTCATCACTTCCTTTTCCGTAACGGGTTGCTTAGGTCTGTAAAACTTCCCTTCGATCTACCTAAAATCAAAGTGTTTACCAATATGCAAATAGTTTGGTTTTTGCCAATGACGGGTTGCCATTTTCTCCCCTCTTCTTCCATTCTAGCCAGAGTGTTGCATCCCTCTATCCCTTGAGAAATCTGGCCTAGGATGCCTAAAGGGGGAGTTGGATTGAAACCTTGGCTGAAATCACCGATTAAAAGGCCAAGAAACACCTTGTTGTGATCGGTAGGGGAGACCCCCATGTTGCTTGAAGTGCCTTTGATCCTTGTAACCCTATCTTCCATCTCGAGAAGTTGCAAGTAACTGTTGAGGCTGAGGCTCCTCCCTTCTACGCTCCTCTTGCTTGCGCTACATGAAGTTGATCAAATCAAAACATTAAAATTGTTGAACCTTGGTTGTAAGCCCTATAGGCAAGAAGCCCCACTATTTCACCAAGGGTCAAGGTAACAACTCTCTATTGAGAACCACGGTAGAGAGCGACCTCGTGGTGACTTGAACCTTGGTTGTTGGCACTATAGGCAAGAAGCCCCACCATTTCACCAAAGGGTCAAGCCTATATATATAAATGTTTATTTATATATACATGTATATTTAGAGAACAAAACCATAAAATTAACCAAGGATCTTCAATATTTCTAGAAAATTGCCAAGCTACTTGTAGATATACTTAATAAAGCATTTTATAATTACTATTAACAATGAGAGTCCATAGATTTTAGAGTATAAAACCAAAATATTCTCAATTTCTAGCTCCAGAGTATGAGTATTTTATCTATCTAGATAACCTATACTAGTAAAAACATATTGTACCTAGATTTAAGCCCTAGTTCCCTAAACTAGTTTTGTCTCAAGCTACCACATATTACTTTGCATGAATTCCTTTTCCATTTTTGTCATCTTCCTCATCGCTATGGTCCACTGTGTTCTCTTTCAAAAACCATTCTAATCCTTTCCATTCTACACAAACCTAGACGTGCATTATGCTTAAAAGAAACATCTAGTTTCTTTTAATCATTGGATATCTCTATTCAAATTTTTTGAAATTCTCAATAGTCAGGATAGGGAAAACCTAAACCTCATGGTCCATGTGCCATACTCACTACATATGGGATGCAAAGGTTCTCATTGATTTTCTCTTAGACAATGTCCAGTTCCTCCAATAGATATTTTTTAAAAAGGCTATAGCATAGATCTCTTATTGTTGGATTTTTTAATATTGATCTGAAAAACGTAAGCAACAAACATCACAATCACCTACATATTATTCTTTGGTCGGTCCATGAGCTTAGAAGATTCCTCTCCCATGATTTTCAGAACCTCCTGGAGTATCTGTTAATATGATTTAGAACAATAGAGAGGGGGGTGAATTAGTTGTTCTCAGGTCCTTATGTATAAAATAATATCATAAACTTATCCTTAAATCAGATCCAAAACCAAAACAAACTCTGTCATCACTGATTCAATAATAGAAACATCTAACAATGTAGTCCACTACCTAGCTATAACTTAACTTGTAAAACATAGCAATGTTCAGATCTAAACATTCACACAAGTATAAACACCAGGTTTTATAGTGGAAACCCAACTTGGGAAAAACCACTTTGTAACATGCTACTATTATTTTCACTCTTCTGAAGTGAGCTCGGTAAAAATCCAACCCTGTCAAAGGTTACAATACACCCTGTCAAAGGTTACAATACACACTGTCAAATGTGACCCGATTAAAGGATTTCAATCACCTTGTTAAAAGTGAGCCTAGTCATATGACTTACATACACTCCATTAGAATGCAAGCTTGTTCAAAGGATTTAACATATGACTATTAGGTCAACCTATATTAAAAGGATTTTGACTGTTACAATGGTTAGAAAGTAGTAGCAGTATTATTTAAAAAATATACAACTCACTTTGCAAATATCATATCCGATTCTATTCACTAATGCTGGTTTACTGACTTTGAAACTTTTCCATTTCCATCTCTGATTTGCTCAAAACTTTTCTTCAAGCAATCATCACCATTCCCCTTTAGCCTTTTCTGCTTATTTAGTCAATAAAACTTTTCCTCTTCTAGCATTCTCTATTCACCATGTACACACATATCACAATGTTCAGGTTCCCTTATATTTTCCTCAATTAGGTTAACTCATCTTTTTCCGCTCAATCTCATTCATAGATCTTAGGGTTAGGTCAGATTCATTGAATCTACCCACTTTATGTTCTTAAGCTCCTTTTCTAGAATCATCTCAAATCTCTTAAAGATTTACAATAAAACATTTTACAATGCATTTAATGCTTCCAAATAATCAATAAATAAAGTCAACATGTTTTAAATAATCCAAGGATTCAACAATATCGGCTCCAAAATTAAATTCTTTTAAAATATAAAATTGTTGATGCTCAGTTGATACTGTGATTATTCACTCAGTCTTCATGTAGAACACTCGGTCAATACTAAAACTGTCTCCTTGGCTTGCACTATCTTCCTCGGCAATTTACTAGTGCTTGGTCGACACTATAATTTTTCTCAGCATACACTAACTCGATTGAAACTAACATCACTCAGCTTAAACATGATTTTCCATTCTTTGCTCGGTTAAGCCTACCAGTTTAGTCTTTAGTCTTACTAAGATAAACAATACATTATCTCATCATAGTGCAACATAGTCAAGTACACTTTGTAGTATCAAGATAACTCAACCTTTCCCTAGGTGCTATTGTTACCAACCTTGCTTAGCCCCTTAGCAACACTCAAATAGATATAGTACTTTCCTAAGTAGCAAAAATCTTACCAATTAAGGTTTGACATCAATGACAATACAACAATTGTTTCAATTCAGTTTCCAACAATCTCCCTCTTTGGCATTGATGGCAACACCATATGATATCACCTGAATAACAAGTGGATTACCAACCAATCCAAAATCTTATCTGTCCATCAGAAACTTATTTATAATATCCTTAGCTTCATTCTGATTCAGAATCATGTAAGCCTCACTTTTGTGACCGTTAGAAGTATTCAGATCTCCCTATATCTTGATTCCTCATTTCAGTTCATTATCCTTTTTCCTTTTAGTTCCATCAGCTCATCAACTCTTTCTTTTCAGTATCATGTGTTATCATTATAGTACATTCTCCCTCAACTCATCAGCTCATCAACTCTTAGTTTTTAGTATCATGTGTTGTCTCATGTGTTATCATATTAGTACATTCTCCCTCTTTGACAAAAATGCCAAAGCAGCAACTAAAACTTACATCCATCAGATGTAGATAATATCTGTGCACCTCAGTGTTTCTCCCTTTGTCATCTTGCTTATGACTGATTCCTTGTCTTTGCTTTTCTTCACAACTCTAGGCCAGCCCTAAAGTGTGACAATCTTCTACATCAATTTGTCAAATGTTCTGTTGTAGCACATTTGATGTAGTGCTCCTAGCTTGTCTAGGCAACCTCAGTTAGGGGAAAAACCCCTAATTGACTTCTCAAATACTCGTGAGCTTCTCTAGGTAATGCTTTAGTGAATATGTCTGCTAGTTGTTCTTTTGTATTCACATATTCCATTCGGACTTCTTTGTCTTGTACTAATTCTCTCAAGTAGTGATACTTGATTGCAATGTGTTTGGTCTTAGTGTGCATCACTGGATTCTTAGAAATATTGATAGCACTTGTGTTGTCACAGAAAATAACAATAGGTTTAGTGATTTCTTCTTTCATGCCTATCAACAATTTTTTTCTCCATACCAAGTTTGAACAGTTTACTGCAGCAGCAACATACTCAGCCTCGACAGTAGATTGGGAAATGCAATTTTGTTTCTTGCTTGTCCAGGAGACTAATCTCTGTCCAAGAAAGAGAGCTCCACCACTTGTACTCTTTTTGTCATCTACATTTCCTGCCCAATTAGCATCTGTATAAACTCGGAGTTCAAATTTGTCATCCTTCTTATAATATAGACCATAGTCAGCAGTTCCTTTCAAGTATCTCATAATTCTTTTCACGGCCATCATATGTGTTTCCTTAGGATTAGCAGAGAATCTTGCCACAATCCCAACATCTAATGCAATATCTGGTCTGCTATGTACAACATACTACAATTTTCTAATCATAGATCTATACAGAGTTTGATTCACTTCTGCAGCATCATCATTCTTAGATAACTTTTGTCGAGTAACCATAGGAGTTCCTACTGGTTTAACATCTTTCATCCCAAAAGTTTTCAGTATTTCATTAACATACTTAGACTGTGTAATGAAAATTTCATTCTTCCTCTGATATAATTGTAAACCAACAAAGAATTTGATCTCACCAAACATACTCATTTCAAATTCAGTTTGCATTTCATTTGAGAAACTTTTGCATAATGCATCTTGTCCACCAAAAATAATGTCATCAACAAAAATTTTTGCCAACAAGATACCTTTACCTTCTTCATCCTTCATGTATAGATTGCTTGTGTCATTTGTTCTTGAAAATCCAATCTGTATCAAGTAGTTGTGAAACCTCTCATACCATGCTCTAGGTGCTTGCTTCAATCCATATAATGCTTTGTTCAATTTGCACACCATGTGTCTTCTATTTGGATCAATAAAACCTTCTGGTTGTTCTATGTAAACTTCTTCTTCTAGTATACCATTCAAAAATGCAGACTTGACATCCATTTGATATACCTTGAAATCTTTATAAGCAGCATATGCAAGTAGAGTTCTTACTCCTTCCAATCTAGCTACAGGGGCAAATGTCTCCCCATAATCTATTCCTTCTTTTTGTACGTAGCCTTTGCATACCAGCCTAGCTTTGTTTCTAGTGATTTCACCATTTTCATTCATCTTATTCTGAAATACCCACTTTTTTCCTATAACATTCTTGTTTTTAGGTCTCGGCACCAGAGTCCAAGTATCATTCTTCTCAATCTAGTCAATTTCTTCATTCATTGCTTGTATCCAGTCTTCATTCTCCAAAGCTTCTGTAGTTGTTTTTGGTTCAAATTCACATAGTAGACATGTTGGATCCTTAGTCTTACTTCTGGTCTGGATTCCAGTATCTTTGTCTCCAATTATTTGTTCAGGTTTATGATGTCTTCTCACATATTTTGCCAACATAGGTTCAACTGTTCTCTCCTCTATTTCATCATGTTCCTCAAAAAGATTGTCAGATTCAACTTCAGAATGCTCGGCAACCTCTTCCTGATACTCAACAACATTTTCTTGTAGCTCAGCGTGTTCTTGTTCTCTCTCAGCACTATTTTCCTGACGCTCGATAGCTTATGTCTATCACTCAACATTGCTTACCCAAGACTCGGCATCAAGTGCAAGTCGATTACTTGCCTCTTCTTCTTCTTCAATGTACACAAAAGATCTATAATCTTCTAGTTCTCTTTTACTATCAGCTTCATTTCTTTTTGCATACTCATCAATTTTTACATTCACACTTTCCACAATTTTGTTAGTGTTAGAGTTCAAACACTTATAAGCTTTACTTTTTGTGGAGTACCCTAGGAATATGCCTTCATCACTCTTAGCATCAAACTTTCCATTCCTAGAGTCTTTTAATATATAGCACTTACTTCCAAAGATTCTAAAGTATTTAACACTCGGTTCATGTCCATGCCATAATTCATAAGGTGTCAGATTTATACCTTTCTTGATCTGTACTCAGTTAAGAGTGTAGATAGTAGTGCTTATAGCTTCTTTCCAATATCTCTGTGCCACATTCTTTTCAATCATCAATGTCCTTGCACAATCCAAGATAGATCTATTTCTCTTTTTTGCTATACCATTCTGTGGAGGTGTTCTAGGTGCAGACATCTGTCTTTTAATTCCTCTATCATTGCAAAATAGATTAAATTCATTTGATGTAAATTCTCCACCTCGATCAGATCTAAGACATTTCAGGTTCCTACCTATCTCCTTTTCAACCTTAGCCAAATACCACTTAAAATATTGAAAAGCTTCAGATTTTTCTTTTAGAAACATCACATGCATCATCCTAGTATGATGATCAAAAAATAAGATAAAGTATCTAGCACCACAGTAACTTTGTACACCCATAGGTCCACAAAGGTTAGTATGAACCAAATCTAAAATGTTTTTAGAAGTAAAGGATTTGCTCTTGAAACTTGACTTTGTCATTTTTCCTAACTGGCATTCCTTGCACATCACATTCTCAGGTTTCTTCAATCTAGGTAGACCTCTTACCTTTTTCTTCTTACTTATTTCTACCAAATTGTCAAAGTTAACATGACACAACCTTTTATGCCATAACCAAATATCATCAAGTTGTGCAATCAAACATGTTTCTTCATATAGGTCAAGATAGAAAAAATTACCTCTAATTTGATCTCCACTTCCAATCAGTTCTCCAACAACATAAAATATTTTAGCTTATTTGTGATGAAATTCCACTCGGTAACCATTTTTGTTAAGCTGAGCAACACTTAGCAAATTTTAATTAAGACCTTCAACCCAATATGCATTTTCACAAGATATCTTATCAGTTAATTTAATCAAACCTTTTCCTCTAACAGGACATGGTGCATCATTACCAAATTTTACACTTTTACCTCTGTAATGATGTAAGGTCTCAAACTTATTTTTGTCACTAGTCATGTGATGTGAACAACCATTGTCAATAATCCATGTATCATTCTTGTTCACATAGGATATCAATGTAGTTTTCTCATCCTCATCAGATTCATCTTTCATTGCCACATAAACTACCTCAATTTCAAAATCATCACTATTAGTGTCACTTTTTTTCAGCAATGTAACAAGATTTCTTACCTTTTCCCTTGTAGTCTCTGTTCCATCAGTAGCTTCTATCATCTTTTCTGTCTTTGTGTTTGCTTTTCCTTTCATCATCTTTATCCTTCCTGTCAGGACATCTAGTAGCTATATGACCAACTTTATTACATGCAAAACATATAATAGGGAGTTTACCTTTATACTTTCCTTTTCCCCTTCTCAGTCTTCTAGCCATAAGAGCTTCTAGATCTTCTAGGTCTTCATCAGAAGTGCCACTGTCACTTTCACTATCACTTTCACTTTCACTTTCACTTTCACTGATGCATCTTTCTTTTTCTTTGATTGGCTTGTTTAGAACTAGCTGTGACTTAAAAGCAGATTCAACATTTCCAATGCTTCCAATAGTGAAATTATCATAATTAGAGAGTTCAAAAGTAGTCAACTTACCAACCAAACTTTCCAAAGTAAGCACATTAGTAGAGTTACATCTAGATTCCTGAATAGCTGAGATCTTAATAGCATATATAGGATACATGGTTCTTAATACTTTCCCAATTATAGTTTCATCATCAATAGTCCCATTAGCTCCTCTAATAGCATTCACAACTTCTTTTATTCTACTACAATATTGTGCAATGTTTTCACCTTCTTGCATTCTCATTTCATCAAACTTACCTCTAGGACTCTCAGCCTTTGCTTTCAGCACATTCAAGTCACCACCATAGATCCTTGCAAGAGTGCCCCACATATCCTTTGCAGTTGTGCAATCTTTAATGTCCTCAAATTTTGGCTTAGGGCAGATGCAATTTCCAGCATTGCCTGATTATGTTCTTGCTTAGCTCTCATTTCTTTGGCAGTCAAAGGTGCGACAGGTGAGACATAATTATTCTCAATGTAGTACTTTGCAGAGTCACTAATACCAACTAGATGCAGCTTCATCAAGCTTTGCCATGCAGGGAAATTTTCTTTGTTGAGCTTCAGTACCTCCTTTTTATACATCCTGATCATTTTCTTTAAGCCCCTTTAAACTTGATATCTGTCAACACTAATAATAAGCAACTAAGCTCTGATACCAATTGTTAATATGATTTAGAACAACAGAGGGGGGGGGGGGGTGAATCAGTTGTTCTCAGGTCCTGATGTGTAAAACAATCTCATAAACTTATTCTTAAATCAAATCCAAAACCAAAACAAACTCGGTCATCACTAATTCAATAATAGAAACATCTAACAATGCAGTCCACTACCTAGCTGTAACTTAACTTGTAAAACATAGCAATGTTTAGATCTAAACATTCACACAAGTATAAACAGTAGGTTTTATAGTGGAAACCCAATTTGGGAAAAACCACTTTGTAACATGCTACTATTATTTTCACTCTTCTGAAGTGAGCTCAGTAAAAAGCCAACCCTGTCAAAGGTCACAATACACACTATCAAATGTGACTCGGTTAAAGGATTTCAATCACCCTGTTAAAAGTGAGCCTAGTCATAGGACTTACATACACTCCATTAGAATGCAACCTTGTTCAAAGGATTTAACATATGACTGTTAGGTCAACCTCTGTTAAAAGGATTTTGACTGTTACAATGGTTAGAAAGTAGTAGCAGTATTATTTGAAAAATATACAACTCACTTTGCAAATATCATATTCGATTCTGTTCACTAATGTTGGTTTATTGACTTTGAAACTTTGCCATTTCCATCTTTGATATGCTCAAAACTTTTCTTCAAGCAATCATCACCATTCCCCTTCAGCCTTTTCTGCTTATTCAGTCAATAAAAATTTTCCTCTTCCACCATTTTTTGTTCACCATGTACATACATATCACAATGTTCAGGTTCCCTTATATTTTCCTCAATTAGGTTAACTCATCTTTTGCCACTCAATCTCATTCGTAGATCTTAGGGTTAGGTCAGATTCATTGAATCTACCCGCTTTATGTTCTTCAGCTCCTTTTCTAGAATCATCTCAAATCTCTTAAAGATTTACAATAAAATATTTTACAATGCATTTAATGCTTCCAAACAATCAATAAATAAAGTCAACACATTTTACATAATCCAAGAATTCGACAATGTCAGCTCCAAAATTAAATTCTCTTCAAATGTAAATTGTTGATGCTCGGTCGATACTATGATTGTTCACTCAGTCTTCATGTAGAATGCTTGGTCAATACTAAAATTGTCTCCTTGGCTTGCACTATCTTCCTCGGTAATTTATTGGTGCTCGGTCAACACTATAATTTTTCTTGGCATACACTAACTCGGTCGACACTAACATCACTCAGCTTAAACATGATTTTCCATTCTTTGCTCGGTTAAGCCTACTAGTTTAGTCTTCAGTCTTACTAAGATAAACAATACATTATCTCATCATAGTGCAACATAGTCAAGTACACTTTGTAGTATCAAGATAACTCAACCTTTCCCTAGGTGCTATTGTTACCAACCTTGCTTAGCCCCTTAGAAACACTCAAATAGATATAGTACTTTCCTAATTAGCAACAGTCTTACCAATTAAGGTTTGACATCAGTGACAATACAACAATTGTTTCAATTCAATTTCCAATAGTATCAGGATATGCCTCACTTTCATCATC
>BSBK01000984.1:1860000-2007500 GCA_027943335.1 Chamaecyparis obtusa
ATCTTATTAAGGAGTTTCTTTACATCCAACTTCTTTTCTTGAAATATCCTTCTATTGTGCTCCTTCTAGAGTTCCCATAAGATAATAGAGGGGGCAAAAATCCTTAATGAACCATATATGCTTTCTCTTTTGAGGAGGGGCCAAGGTTGAAGCATTTACTTGATTTTTCTTAGGAAGGCTGATGTCCAACCTAATTGTGAGAATATCCATGTCCAACACTATCTAGAGAAGGGGAATTCTAAGAATAAGTGATCAATGACTTCTTCCTCATTTTCACATAAAGGGAATCTACTTGGTCCCTGGTAACCCATTTTCCTAAATCTTTCAGGTGTTAAGACCTTTTTGTTCTAGACTAGCCAAGTAAAAAGTCCTACTTTGGGAAGACATGAATTATTCCAAGATAAATTCATAGGAAGAGTTTCCTTTGTGTTAATATACTTGGATCTTAAAAGTTTATATCCTTCCCCCAAGTTATATTCCCCACTTTTACTTCCATCCAACATCATCTTTTCCTCTCCTAAATTAAAAGTCAGTTTCCATTCTGCCAAAGTTCTTTTTAGAGCTTCTTTTTCTAAGGAAGGAAGGTTGATGTCCTTAAAATATTTCCACTTCCATACCATCCCCTCTTCCTCGAAGGTGACATAGTTTATAACCCTCTTCCCCCACATGGCTTCAAGAGTATTTCTTAAATGGGCCAGGTTGACTTCTATCTCCATAGTTTTATAACCTCCCCAAGAGTCTTGCTAGAAAAGGGCTTATTCCCATTTCCTGAGATTCCATGTAAGTTTTTCCTGAATGGTAGATCTACAATCTATCATAAAATTATAAATCCTCAATCCCCTGGGAGGTGATTTTTCCCTAAAAATTTTAATAGGGTCAATATTATTGAGATTTTTCTTTGCTAGAATCCTAGCCCATTTAAGGTGGGGGTTTCTAAATATTTCCAAACTAGTTTGGCTCCAAGGGCTTTACCTTGGAGTTTGATGTCCTTAATCCCCACCCCCCCTTCATCTTTCAGCCTACACACCTTGTCCCATATAAATAGGGAGATATTTCTCTTGTCCCCTATTCCTTGCTAGAAGAAAGTTCATAAGAGTCTGTTAAGTTCTTCCCTCTTGTTTCCTAGGAGGTGAATAAAAGATAGTTGATATATGGGTTGTGACAATAGGACTACTTGCATCATAGTTTCTCTCCCAATAGTTGAGCACCATTTTCTTTTCCCCGATTCCATTTTTTTTTTTTATCTTTTCAGTTGTACATTCCCATATTTTTTTGGAACGTGTCCCTATGTCTAGAGGAAGTCCCAAATATTTACATGGTAGATTCCCTTTGTTAAAATTTAGAATATGGCTTATTTGTTGTTCTAGATCAAAATGAGTGTTAAAAAAGAAGATCTCCAACTTGTCTGGCTTAATCTCTTGCCTTGATGCTATAGTATATTGACTTAGGATTATTTTGTATGCTTTGTCTTCCCCAATAGTGCTTTGATCATATAGCATAGTATCATCCACAAGTTGTTGGTAAGTTGTAGGATCTAAGTCATTTGTAATTTTGATATCATTAATTGTTCCTTCATTCTAAGCATTATTTAATGATCTCCCTAGTGATTCTGCCATTGGGATGAAAAGAAAAGGGGATATCAGATCCCCTTGTCTAAGTCCTCTATTGATCCCAAAAATCCTTTAGGTGACCCATTCACCAAAATTGATAAATTAGGAGTAGAAATGCATTCATGGATCAGGTTGACCCATTGTCTTGTAAGCCCAATAGATTATAAGCACTTTCCCAAAATGATGCAGGAGCATCCTAGGATTCTTGGCAATCCTGTATCAACCAAAAATATGTTTGTCTTTGAAGGTAGATTGTTAGTTTTGATCTTGGTTTGGTGGAGTTCTTGCTCGGTTTGAGAGACTGGTTGCTCAGTTTCTTTGGTTACCATGGTGCTCGATCTTTGAAGAACACTCGATGAATGAAGGCATTGGTTCATTGGTGCTCGGCAATAACTATGTTCCTCGGTCATGCCTGGCATAGTTGGTCGACTGGTGCTTGGTTATCTCTTCTGTTGCTAGGTGTTCTTGCTTACCGACTGGATTGTTTTGATATATCAACTTGGCCGACTGGTGCATTTAATTTGGGTCGTGCTCCTCGTGTTATGGATTGACCGTTGGACATGTAGTGACCTAGATCTGGTGTGTTGCATTCTTCTATGTGGATTTGGTGACCATTGGGGCCATATTTGAGAGTTTGTTTATTTTGTAAGGCTATGTGAGAGTTGACTGATGTTTTGGCATTTAATATTTATTGTAAAGATCTATTGTTTCAGTAGCTGACTTGTGGCTGGGATTCAGTATTTATAGGATGCTTCAGTAGTTGTTTAGGAAGGATATTGTTGGAAGGAAGGTTAGTAGCCTGTGAGCTTAGGAGCAGGAAGATTACTTGGAAGTTTGAGTACAAGTTTAGATCTTTCCTGGGTGCCTACCAGTGTGCTACCTATTGCAGACATGGACTAGCTAGATGCTGATGTTGGGGAAAAGATTTAGATCCTGCGAGATCTTGTAGACTGTTACTTGCATTGTAATTGGTCATAACTGGGAAGGCCTTACAACCTGACATATTACATGTAATCAGTGTTTTCATGAATAAGGACTTCTATTTCATATCAGATCTACTATTTGTATTGTGTATTTCCGCTGCATATTGGTTTGGCTGCAAGGTTGGTCAGTCCTTAATTGGATACACCGAGGTTGACTGCATTAGGTGGTATCAGAGCGAAGTTTGTTCCTATTTGAGAAAAGTTTGTTCTTGTTGGAGCCGAGTGGATCTTGTGTATCTAGATCTTGATTTGAAGATGCCTCCGAGGAGAAATCGTGAGATCCCTAAGGAAGAGGAAACTACTGGAGAATTATATCTTGATGGTTTTAGGGCTTTGCAAAAATAAGTGCAAGACCTACAAGAGGAATTGAGAAAGAAGAAGCCTACCTTGAAAGAGGATAGTGATGATGAATCTGAGGAAGATCATTTTGAAGAAGTTGTCAAAGAAGCTAGAGATTCTGAGGAGAATCGAATTCTGAAAGCTATGTCTAAAATTGGGAAGAGACCTAAGATTGAAGTTTCTGCATTTGTTGGAAGCCTTAGGCAGAAGAATTGATTGATTGGATCAATGAGATTGATGAATACTTTGAGTGTGAAGAAATAGAAGATCCTAATAAGGTTAGATTTGCTAAGACTAAATTGAAAGGTCATGCAAATATCTGGTGGAGAGAAGTTCTGTTGGAAAGAGGTAGAAGAGGAAAAGAAAAGATCACTAAGTGGAACTGAATGGTTGAAAAGTTGAAGAAGCAATTTATTTTGGTGGATTATGAATTGGACATGTTCAAGAAGATGCAAGCTTTGAAGTAGACTAACAAATTGATACAGGAGTGTATCGAGGAGTTTTATAGAATCCTGATTAGGACTGGTCATTCTAAAGCTGATAAAGAGAAGGTTGCTAGGTATGTCTATGGTTTGAGACCTAGTATTCAGGCAGAGTTACTTACTGTGTGGATGACAACAATCAGTGATACTTATCAAATGGCATTGAGGATTGAAGAGAAGCTGAATAGGAAGTATGAAGGAAAATAGAACAATAGGAACCGAGGTGGTAAAACTGGTGAGGCAGTTATTGAGAGAAATGTGATAGAGAATCCTAAGTCTGATGTGGGATCTAGTAGTGGTCAAGTTACTAAGAATGCTAGACAGAGAGGAAAGTGGAAGAATGAGTTCACCGGCACTTGTTATAACTATGGTGAAGCTGGTCATAGAAGTTGGTAGTGTCCTAAGAAAAGAGTTGCATTAGCTACTGAAGAAGACATTGAGAATGTTCCAAAAAAAGGTGAATGTCTTGTCACTAGGAGATTAGCTGCATGTATTCATGAACCGGTGCAAAGAAGGAATTTGTTTAGGACCAGATTTAAATGCAAGGATAAGATATGTAATGTCATAGTTGATGGTGGTAGTTCTAAGAACTTTGTTTCAGATGAAATGGTTAGTAAGTTGAATTTGGAAAGAAGGAACCATCCTAATCCTTATCAAATTAGTTGGATACAAGATGTTTCTAAGGTTAGAGTTGAAGAATAATGCTTGGTTAAGTTTCAGATTGGATCTTACCTTGATGAGATATTGTGTGATAGATTGCCTATGGATGCTTGTCATCTATTGCTCGGTTGCTCAGGATTAAATTTGGAAAAAAAAAATTGAAATCTAATTGTTCAAATTTTACTATGTTTTAGTAAACTGCATTTTTGAGGGTCTTTGGTGCATTTCTGGGCTTGGATGATGCACAGAAGTACTTCTGAAATTTGGTTCTAGATAATTTGAATACCTTTCCAATGCATCAAATGGTCCACAAATCGGAGCTAGGACTAGAAAGTTATGCCTTCTCCAAGTGGACCTAATTTTTATATATAGTTTTTTTTATATAATTTTTGATAGTTTGAATAGTTTATTTGTAATAAATATTATGATGGCTCTTCATTTCATTTCCAAGGGATTTTGATGACCCTTTGGATCCATCAGACTTGTATAAACTCAAATATTTGAATAGAATGGATCAATTTTTGGTTTGCAATCTTGTTGTTCTCCATTTTCATGTTGAATTCTACAATACTGAAGGTATCACACTAGGTATTGTAATCTGGTTTTCATAAATCAGATCATCGGTAGACCCTGGAAATTTGATAGGAATGTTTTGTTTGATGGTTGAGCTAATACCTATGTCGTTAGGCATGAAGGAGCTCGGCATAAGATGATACCTTTACATGAGACAGGGATTAAAGGATGTGGAGTTATCAGGTGTTGTCCTTATGACAAACCTCAGGAGCAGAAGGTTGATGAACCTATTCCTGTTAAGCCTAGTTTGAAGGAGAAGGAGAATGATATCTCTAAAGAGTTTGTTGAGATTAAGAAATAGATGGTTTTGTTGGCAAAGATGGTTCAACAAATGGTGACATTTATGACACAGAGAGATGCAGATGATACTGAGTTGATTGAGGAGTCTAGAAGGGATGAACCTTACTGAGGCACTGAGGTGGTTGGTAGAGGTCAGAGTTGGTTGCTATCAGTTGCCGACTGAAGGGATAAACAAAGTGGAAGACAGAAGGACTTTCTGCATGAGATAGTGAATGAAGTGAAGACTACTTGGGACAAAGGACAAGAAGAGATATGGGTGAAGAATAGATTCGACATACCTATTCTGATTCCCTTGAGGCGTTCTTGATTTCCTTATGAGAAAATCTTTCTTACCTGGGGTGTTTGATGCAAGAGCATCCTAGGATTCTTGGCAATCCTGTATCAACCAAAAATATGTTTGTCTTTGAAGGTAGATTGTTAGTTTTGATCTTGGTTTGGTGGAGTTCTTGCTCAGTTTGAGAGATTGGTTGCTTGATTTCTTTGGTTACCAGGGTGATCGGTCTCTGAAGAACGCTCGGTGACTGAAGGTGTCGGTTCATTGGTGCTCAACAATAACTATGTTCCTTGGTCATGCTTGGCATGGTTGGTCGACTGGTGCTTGGTTATCTCTTCTGTTGCTTGGTGTTCTTTCTTACCGATTGGATTATTTTGATAGATCGGCTTGGCCGACCGGTGCATTTAATTTGGATCACGCTCCTCATGTTATGGATTGACTCTTGGATGTGTGGGGACCTAGATCTGGCATGTTGCATTCTTCTATGTAGATTTGGTGATCGTTGGGGCCATCTTTGAGAATTTATTTATTTTGTAAGGCTATGTGAGAGATGACTGATGTTTTGGCATTTAATATTTATTATAAAGATCTATTGTTTCATCAGCCGACTTGTGGCTGGGATTCATTATTTATAGGATGCTTGGGTAGTTGTTTAGGAAGGATATTGTTGGAAGGAAGGTTAGTAGCCTGCGAGCTTAGGAGCAGAAAGATTGCTTGGAAGTTTGAGTACAAATTTAGATCTTTCCTGGGTGCCTACCAGTGTGCTGCCTATTGCAAACCTGTACTAGCTGGATGCTAACATTGGGGAAAATATTTAGATCCTGCGAGATCTTGTAGACTGTTACTTGCACTGTAATTGGCTATAATTGGGAAGGCCTTACAGCCTGGCACATTGCATGTAATCAATTTTTTCATGAATAAGGACTTCTATTTCATATCAGATTTGTTATTTGTATTGTGTATTTTCGCTGCATATTGGTTTGACTACAAGGTTGGTCAGTCCTTAATTGGATCCACCAAGCTTGACTACATTATCTAATGCAGGAGCATCCTAAGATTCTTGGAAATCTTGTATCAACCAAAAATATGTTTGTGTTTGAAGGTAGATTGTTAGTTTTGATCTTGGTTTGGTGGAGTTCTTGCTCAATTTGAGAGACTGGTTGCTCAGTTTCTTTGGTTACCGGGGTGCTCAGTCTCTGAAGAATGCTCAGTGACTGAAGATGTCGATTCATTGGTGCTCAGCAATAACTGTGTTCCTCGGTCATGCCTGGCATGGTCGGTCGACTGGTGCTTGGTTATCTCTTTTGTTGCTCACTGTTCTTTCTTACCAATTGGATTATTTTGATAGATCAGCTTGGCCGACTGGTGCATTTAATTTGGGTCATGCTCTTCGTGTTATGCATTGATTGTTGGACGAGTGGGGACCTATATCTGGCATGTTGCATTCTTCTATGCGGATTTGGTGACCATTGGGGCCATCTTTGAGAGTTTATTTATTTTGTAAGACTATGTGAGAGTCGATTGCTATTTTGGCATTTAATATTTATTATAAAGATCTATTGCTTCTTTAGCTAACTTGTGGCTGGGATTCAGTATTTATAGGATGCTTCGATAGTTGTTTAGGAAGGAGATTGTTGGAAGGAAGGTTAATAGCCTGTGAGCTTAGGAGCAGGAAGATTGCTTGGAAGTTTGAGTACAAGTTTAGATCTTTCTTGGTTGCCTACCAATGTGTTGCCTATTGTAGACTTGGACTAGCTAGATGCTGATGTTGGGGAAAAGATTTAGATCTTGCGAGATCTTGTAGACTGTTACTTGCATTGTAATTGGCCATAACCAAGAAGGCCTTATAGCCCAGCACATTGCATGTAATCAGTGTTTTCATGAATAAGGACTTCTATTTCATATTAGATCTATTGTTTGTATTGTGTATTTCTGCTGCATATTGGTTTGGATACAAGGTTGGTCAGTCCTTAATTGGATCTATCGAGCTTGACTGCATTAGGTGGTATCAGAGTGAAGTTTGTTCCTATTTGAGCAAAGTCTATTCCTGTTGGAGCCAAGTGGATCTTGTGTATCTAGATCTTGATTTGAAGATGCCTCCGAGGAGAAATCATGAGATGCCTGAGGAAGAGGAAACTATTGGAGAATTATATCTTAATGGTTTTAGGGCTTTGCAGAAACAAGTGCAAGACCTACAAGAGGAATTGAGAAAGAAGAATCCTACCTTGAAAGAGGATAGTGATGATGAATCTGAGGAAGATTTTGAAGAAGCTGTCAAAGAAGATAGAGATTCTAAGGAGAATCAAATTTTGAAAGCTATGTCTAAAATTGGGAAGAGACCTAAGATTGAAGTTTCTGCATTTGCTGGAAGCCTTAGGCCAGAAGAATTGATTAATTGGATCAAAGAGATTGATGAATACTTTGAGTATGAAGAAATAGAAGATCCTGATAGGGTTAGATTTCCTAAGACTAAATTGAAAGGTCATGCAAATATCTGGTGGAGAGAAGTTCTGTTGGAAAGAGGTAGAAGAGGAAAAGAAAAGATCAGTAAGTGGAACCGAATGGTTGACAAGTTGAAGAAGCAATTTATTTTGGTGGATTATGAATTGGACATGTTCAAGAAGATGCAAGCTTTGAAGTAGACTAACAAATCGGTACAAGAGTATACCGAGGAGTTTTATAGAATCCTGATTAGGATTGGTCATTGTGAAGTTGATAAAGAGAAGATTGCTAGGTATGTCTATGGTTTGAGACCTAGTATTCAAGAAGAGTTACTTACTATGCAAATGAAAACAATCGGTGATGCTTATTAGATGGCATTGAAGATTGAAGAGAAGTTGAATAGGAAGTATGAAGGAAAATAGAACAATAGGAACCGAGGTGGTAAAATTGGCCAGGCAGTTGTTGAGAGTAATGTGATAGAGAATCCTAAGTCTGATGTGGGATCTAGCAGTGGTCAAGTTACTAAGAATGTTGGACAGAGAGGAAAGTGGAAGAATGAGTTCACTGGCACTTGTTATAACTGTGGTGAAGCTGGTCATAGAAGTTGGCAGTGTCCTAAGAAAAGAGTCCTCTATTGATCCCATAAATCCTTTAGGTGATCCATTCACTAAAATTGATAATTTAGGAGTAGAAATGCATTCATGGATCAGATTGACCCATTATCTTGTAAGCCCAACAAATTATAAGCACTTTCTCAAAAAATCTAGTCCACCCTGTCATAGGCCTTTTTAATATCCAATTTTATTAACATGATAGGTTCTCAGTTATTTTGAATTGAGTGTATGGCCTCTTGTGCAATTATTACCCCATCGTAGATAGATCTTCCAAGAACAAACTATGTTTGTTCTTCACTAATTAGGTTGGGTAGTAGTTTTTGTATTCTAATCACCATAGTCTTAGTAAATAATTTATAAAGAGTATTGCAGAGTGCTATAGGTCTTAAATGATTGATATTTTTTGGTTTCTCCTTCTTTGGGATCAGAGCTATGAAAGTATTATTCACTTCCTTTAGAAGTTTACTCGAGTTGCGTACTCCCTCTAATGCTTTTGTTACCTCTTCCCTTATGAAGTTCCAGCATTTCTGGAAGAAGGATGTCAGAAACCCATTAGGCCCCATAGAGTTTTCTAGGTTCATTTTCTTAAGGGCATCTTCTACTTCTAGTGTTGTCATTTTGCCTAATAGTTTTTATTTTATTCTTGGAAAATAATCCTGGGGATATTTTTTATAATGTTTTCCTGTGCATCCAGATTCAAAAAACCTCTATTGTTGAAAATTTCCTCAAAATACTGAACAATTTCCTTTTCAATCCCTTTGAGGTCTTCCACTTTTTCTCCTAATTTTTTTTAATGGACGTTATCATGTTGATTATTCTTCATTGCTTAGTACTGTTATGAAATAATTTTGTATTTTTGTCCCCTGCCTCTAGCCATGTTTCTCTTGAATTTTGTCTCCATAATATATCTTCTCTAGCTAGGACCTCCCCATACTCTTTTATAAATTTCTTTTCATTTTCATATAAGGCAATGTCCATCCCTTTTTCTATTACCTCCTTATTTAGGTTCTCCAATTTCTCTTCTAATGCTTCCTTATTTTCAAATATATTTCCAAAGTATTATGCATTCCAAATTTTAAGCCTCTACTTAATAATTTTAAGTTTATTTACTACTTGGTAGGTTTTAGACCAATCCATCTCTATTTATTTCCACCATCTCTCTATCATTTCTAGAAAGCCATCAACCATAAACCACATCATCTTGAATTTGAAAGGGAATTGTCTAGCCTTTTATCCACCATAATCCTAAGCTCAACTAGATAGTGATCTGAACCAAATATAGGCTTTACCTCTGATCCCATGGTGAAAGGTAGCTCTGCCAAATTTCCATTAATTAGGAATCTATCTAGTTTTTCTGCTATGAAGCTAAAGCCCTTTCTTCAATTATTCCAAGTAAAGCATTCCTTGGATGTTTCAATTTCTAATAATTTGTTCTTGTTTATCCATTTATTAAAGTCTTCTGCTTCTTTTGATATTTTTTGTGTCCCTCCCCACTTTTTTGAGGTTTTAGTGATAGTATTAAAGTCCCCTCCTATGATAAATACCTCCTCTTTATATTCTAATAGTTCTTCTTTGATTTCCTTCCACACTTTCACCTTCTCCATATTAGGAATGGGTGCATAGACATTGAAGATTCTAAAACTTAACTTTGATTGAGAGATTATAACTAGACCACAACTCCAATTTACATGTTCTTAAATTATAGTGATTGTCACAACTCTTAGATCTCAAATAAATACTAAACCCCCTGAAGCTCCCCTAGACGAAGAGCCCCAAATTTCTCTAAAACCTAGTTTTTTCTTTAAATTAACTATGTCATTCATATATAATTTAGTTTCTTGTAACATTATGATTTGTGTTTATTTTTTATATGCAATATTTTAAGATTCACTGCTTATTAGAGACATTTAATCCCCTAACATTCCAGGTTAGGACATTCATTACGCTTTGGGAAGGAACTTCCCCTTCCCTGCATTAAAGATATCAGTTAATTTGGTTTTTCCTTCTGCACCCCCATCTCTAGTTCTCAATTCTAGAAGAGATTTTTTTGCCCCTCTTCTTGGTAGTTTTAGCATAGTTAGGGGTATTCTTACTTGGATGTGTTGCAAGAATTCCTAATGCTTCCTATTCTTTTTGTTCCAAATTCTCTAGTTCCATTAGAAAATGCTCTAATTCAACTTTTTCTAGTAGATCATCTCCTTTTAGACTCTCCTTTATCAACAACTCTCTTTGTCTTACAACTTCATCTTTGTCACATATTTCATCAATAAATTGCTCCATCATATCATTGACCACAAAATCACACAGAGTTCAGAAATAATCCTAACCTCTTCCTCCACCCTAGTCGGGCTATTCAACTTCTGTTCTGAGAGGCTAGTTGATCTGAATGTTCCTACCTCATTTTCCATGCAAATACCTGTTGGCTCAGCTTCTTTGTTATCTAGTTCCTCAATATTCTGATTTTTTATGATTCTAAAGCCTCCTCCTTCCTCAATTAGTGTTACCGAGATACCTTTTAAAAGAATATTACTGTTAAATCCCTCTTCTCTCCCTTCTAGGATATCTATCCTACCTGATTTCTTATCTTCTACAATATCCCCTTCCTCTATATCCAAAACATGAGTTCTTGGAACTTCTTCTGATGGTTTTAAATTCTCCTAATTACTTTGTGTCCTATCCCTTCTTACCTATTTTTGTTTCTCTTCCATCTCCACTTCTAACTCTGATTTGAGGAATTCAGGTTGTATGTCATAAACTTCTTCTAGACTTTGAATGAAGATTGGGTTTATGGGTTTGATATTAATATCCATGTTGACTACTATTATACTTTTAGACTGAGGAAATTCCATCTTCAGCATCCCACACACTGACCTAAGTGATTCCCTATTTCCTCAAATAATTCTAAGCTTATTAATTCTATCAAAATGTTTGGGAGAAGGATAGCTCTACTTAATTTAAAGTCTACTAAATTCCTGGGATCAAATTTTAGTCACCAATCTAAGAAAGTAAAATTGAGTTCTTTAAAACTAGGGTTTTCATCCTTAAGAAAAATTTTCTTAACCTCAATAGAGTTACATTTAACAAAAAAAGAAACCATTCGAGAGAATTGTGATACTTACCTTATCCATATATTCAGATACAAACCACTCCACTATTTCCTTCATGGGAGTACCAAATCCATTCCATCTTGCAAAAAATGCCAAATCTCTTGCATAGATCTTGTTGGTTTATATGTTGTCATCAATTTCACACATATAGTCGGTAAAGGAAGCATACAGGCTAGTCAGTCAACACACTATGTATAGTAACCGAGCAGAGCACAAGGCAAAATGGCATAGTAACTAAACATAGACTTGACCGAGCACATACACCGAGCCAGATGATTACCAAGCACTAAGTAAAGTTATAACTGAGCATTTAGATTTACTAAGTGTTATTAAATTACCGAGTGATGAATGCAGTATATACCAAGAAATACAGGAAGGACATAAAAGTTTTTAGTGACACAGAATACAAGGTAAATAGTTTACACCGAGATAGAAAATGATTTACATAGATTGAGGTGAAGATTAAATGTAAATGTAATTATTAAATGATTGATGATCCCTATGTAATGATCTTTTAGGTTATTCATTTGGATCGTAGATCTTAGGTTTTCTAGATGATGCCATAACCCTAATTAAGTCAAAATATTTTGATATAAGAATTCTCAAGATGTCATTTTTACATGTACCACTCATGAAGTAGTCACCTACATAAACATCTGAAGATCTGATAGGGTTGTGAAGTTAGAGGTTTTGATAGAGCATTCAAGGATTGAATCAATATCACAGCATATGGCTACCGAGCAGAATTATGAGGATAAATTGATGAAGGGTGCTCCCCTTAATACCACAAACACATAACAGAAATAGAGAAACAACAACAATAATATGCAAGAATAGAAAATTGGCTTCTTATTATCTCCACAAATGTGGAATTACAAACTTTCAGAATTACAATATGCAAAGTCACATGGGCATTCCCTTACAATATTCTGTAGGACAAAGCCTCGAATCAATACCCAGATCTACTACCTAGAACTACCCTAGACAACACTACGGGCCTTCTTTATATAGGCAATTTCCACCACCCGAGAAGGTTCCAAAAATTTAGCCCTAAGGGCCGACCAAACTTAGAATTATTTTATTTTTCAATTTATTACATCAAAGTCGGCTCAAAATAACTTTTGAAACCCGAACAGAAATTTTGAAGGAAAATTATTTTCCACCATTTCAGGTGACCCGACTTCTGGAGACTATAAGTCATCACCAGTTGACACGATTGACTATTATAAACTCATTTCAAAAATGCCACGAAGCACTCTATAGGCTGGACCCGCGCAAAGCGCCTGTCACCCAATTATTTGACCTCATTCGGGGCCTCTAAAGCCTTCAAAACTGATTTCAAAGTTTTTGTACCCTACCGCCAATACCAAAAATCTTTAATATCTTCAAAACTAGACCTGATCTAGCCATGAAATTTTGCTGGCAGGCTGATATAACTGAGATGAACCTCCACATGTAAAATCAAAACATTCGGAGATCGTAAGACCAACTTACTGAAAATAGCAAGTTTCCATAAATAGCAACTTTGCACAAGATAGCCCTTATTGAATACAAAAACAAAAATATTTTTGGGTGATGCAAGATTGCTCTTACACCCAGGATGCTCCTGCATCAGACATCCGGGGTAATTTGAGAGGTGACCCTATCACGACTCAGGTGTGTAGAGGAAAACCAAGATGGTTAACCTCCTCCTTTGTTAGCCATGATGAATCTTCAATAGGTCATCCTTTCCATTTGACCAAATACTCTTCATATGTCCTATTCCTTGTGCTTCTACCAACACGACTGTCTAGTATGTCTTCAATCTCCTTGGTATCTGAACTACTTGATGGAATACTCTACTGTGCTGTTGTAACTTCATCTTCAAGACCTCCTTCATGATACTCTGTCAAATCTAAAATGTTAAACACTGGTGAAATATTCAGCTCACTAGGCAATTCCACCTCATATGCATTTTCTGAATCATGCTTCTTCAATATCTTATATGGTCCAAATTTTTTCATTTTCAGCTTTTATATGTACCAACCGAAAATCGCTCCTTCCGCAAATGAACCATGACTTCATCTCCAACCTGAAATTCTTTATGCTTCCTTTTCTCATCTGCCTTAGCCTTCTAATGCACATTCATCTTGGTAATATGCTTCCTCACCTCCTCATGGATGTTCTTCAAGTGTTCTGCAAAATCCTCAGCTTCAGCACTACTTATTTTTCCTTTATCTATCTTTCTCAATTCAGATGCATTTCTTGGACTACTTCCATATACAATCTGAAATGGTGATTTACCAGTACTCCTGTTGACAGAATTATTGTAAGTAAATTTTGTCTGTGGTAAAATCAAATCCCATCCTATTGGCTTATTTCCAACCAAATATCTCAGCAAATTTTCCAAACTTCTATTCACCACTTCTGTCTGTCCATCAGTCTGTGGATGATGTGATAAACTGAACTTCAAATCTATCTTCAACTTCTTCCACAATGTCCGCCAGAAATATCCAACAAACTTAGTATCTCGATCTGAAACTATGGTCTTTGGCAAACCATGTAGTCTCACCGCTTCTCTGAAAAACAATCCTGCTACATGAACATCATCATTAGTCTTCTTGCAAGGAATGAAATGTGTCATCTTTGAAAATCTGTCAACTACAACAAAAATTGAATCATGTCCCCACTGAGTTCTCGGTAAACCAAGAACAAAGTCCATACTGATATCCTCCCAAGGCTTCTCTAGTATAGGTAATGGCTGATACAACTCTGTATTCTGCTTCACTCCTTTCGCCATCTGACATACTCTGCAACTTTGTACAAACTTCTTCACCTCTTGCTGCAATTATGGCCAATAATAATTTTCACCAACCAAAGCAAGGGTTTTATCATGACCAAAATATCTAGCCAATCCTCCACTATGCTTCTCCTTGATGAGATTCTCCCTCATAGAACTTCATGGAATGCACAACTGACTCCTTCTGAATAGCATATCATCTTGGATGATAAAATTTAGCCATTTCGTCCTGTCTAAAGTAACAAGTTCTGTACAAGCTTTCCAAGCTTCACCAAAATCAAGATCCTCTGGATACAAATTCTTGAGTTCCTTGAACCCAACCACCTCTGTCAGCAATAGTTGCCTTCTGCTAAGAGCATCTGCAACCCTGTTAGACTTTCCACTTCTGTGTTTCAAAACAAATGTATAACTCTGCAAAAATTCAACCCATTTCAAATGCCTTTGATTCAACTTTCCTTGACTGTTCAAATATTGCAAAGCTTGATGATCAGTATACAAAACAAACTCCTTAGGAAATAGATAGTGCCTCCACTTTTTCAATGCCTGAACTATAGCATAAAATTCCTGATCATAAATAGAATATTTTCTCTTGGCATCATTTAACTTCTCACTAAAATAAGCAACAGGTTTATCTTCTTGGCTCATAACAGCTCCTATTGTAGTACCACTAGCATCACAATCTACTTGAAACACCTTATTAAAATTTGGAAGTGCTAAAACAGGTTGTTCTGTAACTTTTTGTTTTAACAATTGAAAACTCTTTTCTACCTCATTAGTCCACTTAAACTCTTTTCTATCCCCTCTTATTGTTTCAGTCAAGGGTCCACAAATACTACTAAAATTTCTGATAAACTTTCTATAAAAGCTAGCCAAACCATGAAAATATCTTACCTCAGTAGCACTCCTTGGAGTAAGCCATTCAAGGATAGCCTGTACCTTCTCTGGGTCCATTTTTAGACCTTCTGCTGAAACTACAAATCTCAAATACACTAACTCTTTCTTTACAAAACTGCACTTCTTCAAATTAATCAACAATTTCTCATCTCTCAACTTCTCAAACACCATACGAATATGCATCATATGTTCCTCCAATGTCTTGCTAAAAATCAAAATATCATCTAGGTAAACAATGACAAACTTACCCAGAAATTCTTTCAGAACCTCGTTCATGAGCTGCATGAAAGTGCTCGGTGCATTGGTTAGCCCAAAAGGCATGACTAACCACTCATACAGTCCTTCCTTTATCTTGAAGGTAGTCTTCCAATCTTCTCCTTCTCTGATCTGAATCTGGTGATATCCACTCTTCAGATCTATCTTTAAGAAATACACAGCTCCACTCAAACAATCCATAATATCATCCATTTGTGGCAATGGAAACCTATACTTGATTATGATCTTGTTTATTGCTCTAGAATCTGTACACATCCTCCACTCTCCATTCTTCTTTGGTGCTAATACCACTGGTATAGCACAGGGACTCAGACTCTCTCGAATCAACCCCTTTTGCAATAACTCATGTACTTGTCTGTTCAACTCTTCACTTTCTGCTGGTGTCATTCTGTGTGCAACCTTATTTGGCAAACTGGCTCCTGGAATCAAATCTATCTGATGACTGATCTTCCTTACCGGTGGTAATCCATCAGGTACATTATCAGATACAATATCTTGAAACTCATTCAACAAATCTGCAACCTCTACAGGTACATCCTCTACTTCTTCTTTACCAACTTTTGGAATTAAAGCAAAACACACATGCTCATGCCTCATACCATCTAGAAATTTTTTTTCATCAACAAATATTATTCTTGCGTTATCACATACCTTTTCTTCGGTTTCCTTCAATGGCTTTAGCTTATGTCGCACTCCATCCTTTGTCAGGGAATAGGTATTCGCATGGCCATCGTGTACACCACATCTGTCAAACTACCACGGTCTACCGAACAACATATGACATGCATCCATAGAGATGATATCACATAGTACCTCATCTTGGTACCTGCCGATTTTGAACTTTACCAGACACTGTTCACTGACCATGACCTTGTGGTCATCCTGCACCCAGACAATCCGATATGGATGTGGGTGTTTTTGTCTCTTGAGCTTCAACTTTGTCACCATCTCTTCTGACACGAAATTGTCAATGCTTCCACTATCGATAATCACATCATAACATTTACCGTCACACTTGCATCTAGTGCGAAATAGGCTCCTCCTTTGTTCAAGTTCATTCTCACCACTCAGCAAGACTTTTCTGTTAATTAGCGTTTCTTCTCTTTCAGCATCTTGAGAATTTGATGATCTAGCATCTTTATCTACATGTGCAACTCTGGCCTGGCCTTCATTTCTCCTGTCTGTTCTACCTTGGCACTGAGGACATTCAAATGCCCTATGACCTTCTTCTTCACAGTGAAAACATGTTCCACGGAAGCCTCATCTTCCAGATCCTTGTCCTCTTCCTCTTCCTCTCTGATCTCTATTACTCTGGTATTGGAAATGATTGGAATTATTTCCTTTCTGATTTTGACTGCTACTGGCCTCATCCTTCTTTTTCGGATCTTCATTTTGGCCACCATATGACTGTCCGCTAGATCTTCCACCACGACCTCTTCCATTTTGTCTACTCTCAAACTTCTTGTTCAACTTTTCCTCTATTTTTAGGGCAAACTGGTATGCCTCCTCAATACTGTTCATTCAAACCAGATTCAACTCTTCCTGAATGCTTGCCCTTAACCCATTAAGGTATCGGGCAACTTTCTCTTTATCAGCTTCTGCATGGTCTTTTCTGATGAGGAGTCGATAGAACTCCTCTGTATACTCCTGAACAGATTTTCCTGCTTGCTTCAAACATTGCATTTTCTTTAGTAGGTCAAGCTCATAATCAACAGGAATGAACTGTCGCTTCAATTTATCTACCATCTGATCCCATCTTGTGATTTTATCTTTCCTTCTTCTATTTCACTCCAATTGAATTTCTTACCACCAGATCTTTGCATGACCTTTCAATCTGGCGTTCGCAAACTTGACCCTATCAGGATCCTCAACATCTTCATACTCAAAATATTCTTCACATTCATTGATCCAGTCGATCAATTCCTCTGGGTTAAGATTTTCAAAAAATGTAGGAACCTCAATCTTGGGTCTTTTCCCAATCTTGGAAATCGCTCGAAAAAGTCTTTCTTCCTCCTGTTCACAATTTTAGCTTCTCCTTCTTGATATTTTTTTCGGCTTCATCCTCGCTTTCGTCTCTGACATTAAGATTCATTTATCTGCGAATCTCTTCTTGCAATGCTCGCACTTGTCTCTGCAGCTCTCTAACCTCAGGTGTCACAGCACCAGCTCTTCCGCCACATTCTCTTCGTGGAAGCATTTTCATGATGCGCGTTAAAACCCTAACCACGGTCCTGATACAAACTGCCTCACAGTCGATGATTTGTTTACACACTCAAGAAAACCTGCTCTGATACCACTTGATGAAGGGTGCTCCCCTTAATACCACAAACACATAACAGAAATAGAGAAACAACAACAATAATATGCAAGAACAGAAAATTGGCTTCTTATTATCTCCACCAATGTGGAATTACAAACTTTCAGAATTACAATATGCAAAGCCACATGGGCATTCCCTTACAATATTCTGTAGGACAAAGCCTTGAATCAATACCCACATCTACTACCCAGAACTGCTCTAGACAACACTACGGGCCTTCTTTATAAAGGCAATTTCCACCACCCGAGAAGGTTCCAGAAATTTAGCCCCAAGGGCCGACCAAACTTAGAATTATTTTATTTTTTAATTTATTACATCAAAGTCAGCTCAAAATAACTTTTGAAACCCGAACAGAAATTTTGAAAGAAAATTATTTTCCACCACTTGAGGTGACCCGACTTCTGAAGATCATAAGTCGTCACCAATTGACCCGATTGACTATTATACCCCATTTCGAAAATGCTACGAAGTGCTCTATAGGCCTAACCCACACAAAGCGCCCGTCACCCAATTTTTTAACCTCGTCCAGGGCCTCTAAAGCCTTCAAAACTGAGTTCAAAGTTTCTGTACACTCTTGCCAATACCAAAAATTTTTAATATCTTCAAAACTAGACCTGATCTAGCCATGAAACTTCGCTGGCAGATTGATATGACTGAGATGAACCTCCACATGTAAAATCAAAACATTCTGAGATCGTAAGACCAACTTACTAAAAATAGCAAGTTTTCATAAATAGCAACTCTTCACAAAATAGCTTTTATTGAATACAAAAACAAAAATATTTTTGGGTGATGCAAGATTGCTCTTACACCCAAGATGCTCGTGCATTAGACACCCGGGGTAATTTGAGAGGTGACCCTGTCACGACTCAGGTGTGTAGAGGAAAACCAAGATGGTTAACCTCCTCCTTTGTTAGCCATGATGAATCTTCAAAAGGTCATCCTTTCCATTTGTCCAAATACTCTTCATATGTCCTATTCCTTGTGCTTCTGCCAACATGACTATCCAGTATGTCTTCAATCTCCGTGGTATCTGAACTAATTGCTGGAATACTCCACTGTGCTGCTGCAACCTCATCTTTAAGACCTCCTTCATGATACTCTGTCAAATCTGAAATGTTAAACACTAGTGAAATATTCAGCTCACTAGGCAATTCTACCTCATATGCATTTCCTGAATCATGCTTCTTCAATATCTTACATGGTCCAAACTTCTTCATTTTCAGCTTGTTATATGTACCAACCGAAAATCGCTTCTTTCGCAAATGAACCATGACTTCATCTCCAACCTAAAATTTATTATACCTCCTTTTCTCATCTACCTTAGCCTTATACTGTGTATTCATCTTGGTAATATGCTTCCTCACCTCCTCATGGATATTCTTCAAGTGTTCTGCAAAATCCTCAGCTTCAGCACTACTTATTTTTCCTTTATCTATCTTTCTCAATTTAGATGCATTTTTTGGACTACTTCCATATACAATCTGGAATGGTGATTTACCAATAGTCCTGTTGATAGAATTATTGTATGCAAATTCTACCTGTGGTAAAATCAAATCCCATCCTGTTGGCTTATCTCCAACCAAACATCTCAGCAGATTTTCCAAACTTCTATTCACCACCTCTGTCTGTCCATCAGTCTGTGGATGATGTGATGAACTAAACTTCAAATCTATCTTCAACTTCTTCCACAATGTCTGTCAGAAATATCCAACAAACTTAGTATCTCGATCTGAAACTATGGTCTTTGGCAAACCATGTAGTCTCACCGCTTCTCTGAAAAATAATCATGCTACATGAATAGCATCATTAGTCTTCTTGCAGGGAATGAAATGTGTCATCTTCAAAAATTTGTCAACCACCACAAAAGTTGAATCATGTCCCTGCTGAGTTCTCGGTAAACTAAGAACAAAGTCCATACTGATATCCTCCCAAGGCTTCTCTGGTATAGGTAATGGCTGATACAACCCTGTATTCTACTTCACTCTTTCGCCATCTGACATACTCTGCAACTCTGTACAAACTTCTTCACCTCTTGCTGCAATTGTGGCCAATAATAATTCTCACCAACTAAAGCAAAAGTTTTATCATGACCAAAATGTCCAGCGAATCCCCCATTATGCTTCTCTTTGATAAGATTCTCCCTCATAGAACTTCGTGGAATGCACAACTGACTCCCTCTGAATAGTATATCATCTTGGATGATAAAATCCAGCCATTTCATCCTGTCTAAAGTAACAGGTTCTGTACAAGCTTTCCAAGCTTTACCAAAATCAGGATCCTCTGGATACAAATTCTTGAGTTCCTTGAACCCAACCACCTCAATTTGCATCTCTGTCAGCAATAGTTGCCTTCTGCTAAGAGCATCTGCAACCCTGTTAGACTTTCCACTTCTGTGTTTCAAAACAAATGTATAACTCTGCAAAAATTCAACCCATTTCAAATGTCTTTTATTCAACTTTTCTTGACTGTTCAAATATTGCAAAGCTTGATGATCAGTATACAAAACAAACTCCTTAAGAAGCAGATAGTGCCTCCACTTTTTCAATGCCTGAACTATAGCATAAAATTCTTGATTAGAAACAGAATATTTTCTCTTGGCATCATTTAACTTCTCACTGAAATAAGTAACAGGTTTACCTTCTTGGCTCATAACAGCTCCTATTGCAGTACCACTAGCATCACAATCTACTTGAAACACCTTATTAAAATCTGGAAGTGCTAAAACAGGTTATTTTGTAACTTTTTATTTCAACAATTGAAAACTCTTTTCAACCCCATTAGTCCACTTAAACTCTTTTCTATCCCCTCTCATTGTTTCAGTCAAGGGTCCACAAATACTATTAAAATTTCTAATAAAATTTCTGTAAAAGCTAGCCAAACCATGAAAAGATCTTACCTCAGTAGCACTCTTTAGAGTAGGCCATTCAAGGATAGCCTGTACCTTCTCTGGGTCCATTTTTAGATCTTTTGCTGAAACTACAAATCCTAAATACACTAACTCTTTTTTCACAAAACTGCACTTCTTCAAATTAATCAACAATTTCTCATCTCTCAACTTCTCAAACACCATACAAATATGCATCATATGTTCCTCCAATGTCTTGCTAAAAATCAAAATATCATCTAGGTAATCAATGACAAACTTACCCAGCAATTCTTTCAGAACCTCGTTCATGAGCCGCATGAAAGTGCTCAGTGCATTGGTTAGCCCAAAAGGCATGACTAACCACTCATATAGTCCTTCCTTTGTCTTAAAGGTAGTCTTCCAATCATCTCCTTCTCTGATCTGAATCTGGTGATATCCACTCTTCAGATCTATCTTTGAGAAATACAGAGCTCCACTCAAACAATCCATAATATCATTCATTCGTGGCAATGGAAATCTGTACTTGATTGTGATCTTGTTTATTACTTTGGATTTTGTACACATCCTCCACTCTCCATTCTTCTTTGGTGCTCATACCGCTGGTACAGCACAAGGACTCAGACTCTCTCGAATCAACCCTTTCTGCAATAACTCGTGTACTTGTCCGTTCAACTCTTCACTTTCTGCTGGTGTCATTCTGTGTGCTGCCTTGTTTGGAAAATTGGCTCCTGGAATCAAATCCATCTGATGACTGATCTTCCTTACCGGTGGTAATCCATCAGGTACATTATCAGATACAATATCTTGAAACTCATTCAACAAATCTGCAACCTCTACAGGTACATCCTCTACTTCTTTACCAACTTTTAGAATTAAAGAAAAACACACATGCTCATGCCTCATACCATCTAGAAATTTTCTTCCATCAACAAATTTTATTCTTGCATTATCACATACCTTTTCTTTGGTCTCTTTCAATGGCTTTAGCTTATGTCGCACTCCATCCTTTGTCAGGGAATAGGTATTCGCACGACCATCGTGTACAACACATCTGTCAAACTGCCACGGTCTACCCAACAACATATGACATGCATCCATAGAGATGATATCACATAGTACCCCATCTTGGTACCTGCGGATCTTGAACTTTACCAGACACTGTTCACTGACCATGACCTTGTGTTCATCCTGCACCCAGGCAATCTAATATGGATGTGCGTGTTTTTGTCTTTTGAGCTTCACCTTTGTCACCATATCTTCTGACACCAAATTATCGATGCTTCCACTATCGATAATCACATCACAATATTTACCCTCACACTTGCATCTAGTGCGAAATAGGCTCCTCCTTTGTTCAGGTTCATTCTCACCACTCAGCAAGACTCTTCTGTTAATTAGCGTTTCTCCACTTTTAGCATCTTCAGAATTTGATGATCTAGCATCTTCATTTACATGTGCAACTCTGGCCTGGCCTTCATTTTTCCTATCTGTTCTACCTTGGTGCTGAGGACATTCAAATGCCCTATGACCTTCTTCTCCACAGTGAAAACATGATCCACGGAAGCCTCCTCTTCCAGATCCTTGTCCTCTTTCTCTTCCTCTCCGATCTCTATTACTCTGATTTTGGAAATGATTAGAATTATTTCCTCTCTGATTCTGATTGCTACTGGCCTCATCTTTCTTTTTCAGATCTTCATTTCGGCCACCATATGACCGTCCGCCAGATCTTCCACCACGACCTCTTCCATTTTGTCTGCTCTCAAACTTCTTGTTCAACTTTTCCTCTACTTTTAGGGCAAATTGGTATGCCTCCTCAATACTATTCATTTGAACCAGATTCAACTCCTCCTGAATGCTTGGCCTTAACCTAATAAGGTATCGGAAAACTTTCTCCTTATCAGCTTCTGCATGGCCTGTTCTGATGAGGAGTCGATAGAACTCCTCTGTATACTCCTGAACAAATTTTTCTACTTGCTTCAAACTTTTCATTTTTTTTAGTAGGTCAAGCTCATAATCAACAGGAATGAACTGTCGCTTCAATTTATCCACCATCCGATCCCATCTTGTGATTTTATCTTTCCCTCTTCTATTTCGCTCCAATTGAATTTCTTGCCACCAGATCTTTGCATGACCTTTCAATTTGGCCTTCGCAAACTTGACCCTATCAGGATCCTCAACATCTTCATACTCAAAATATTTCTCACATTCATTAATCCAGTCGATCAATTCTTCTGGGTTAAGATTTCTAGAAAATGTAGGAACCTTAATCTTAGGTCTTTTCCCAATCTTGGAAATCACCCAAAAAAGTTTTTCCTCCTCCTGGTTCACAATTTCAGCTTCTCCTTCTTGATATTCTTCTTCGGCTTCATCCTCGCTTTCGTCTCTGACATTAAGATTCATTCCTCTACGAATCTCTTCTTGCAATGCTCGCACTTGTCTCTGCAGCTCTCTAACCTCAGGTGTTATAGCACCAGCTCTTCTGCCACGTTCTCTTCATGGAGGCATTTTTGTGATGCGCGCTAAAACCCTAACCACGGTCCTCATGCAAACTGCCTCACAGTCGATGATCTATTTACACACTCAAGAAAACCTACTCTGATACCACTTGATGAAGGGTGCTCTCCTTAATACCACAAACACAACAGAAATAGAGAAACAACAACAATAATATGCAAGAATAGAAAATTGGCTTCTTATTATCTCCACAAATGTGGAATTACAAACTTTCAGAATTACAATATGCAAAGCCACATGGGCATTCCCTTACAATATTCTGTAGGACAAAATCTCGAATCAATACTCAGAACTGCTCTAGACAACACTACGGGCCTTCTTTATATAGGCAATTTCCACCACCGGAGAAGGTTCCAGAAATTTAGCCCTAAGGGCCGACCAAAATTAGAATTATTTTATTTTTCAATTTATTACATCAAAGTCAGCTCAAAATAACTTTTGAAACCCGAACAAAAATTTTGAAGGAAAATTATTTTCTGCCATTTCAGGTGATCTGACTTTCGAAGACCATAAGTCGTCACCAATTGACCCGATTGACTATTATAACCCCATTTCAGAAACACCACAAAGCGCTCTACAGGGTTGACCTGAACAAAGCATCCGTCACCCAATTTTTTGACCTCATCCGGGGCCTCTAAAGCCTTCAAAACTGAGTTCAAAGTTTCTGTACCCTGCTGCCAATACCAAAAATCTTTAATATCTTCAAAACTAGACCTGATCTGGCTATGAAACTTTGTTGGCAGGCTGATATGATTGAGATGAACCTCCATATGTAAAATCAGAACATTCTGAGATCGTAAGACCAACTTACTAAAAATAGCAAGTTTCCATAAATAGCAACTCTGCACAAGATAGCCCTTATTGAATACAAAAACAAAAATATTTTTGGGTGATGCAAGATTGCTCTTACACCCAGGATGCTCCTGCATCAGACACCCGGAGTAATTTGAGAGGTGACCCTGTCACGACTCAGGTGTGTAGAGGAAAACCAAGATGGTTAACCTTCTCCTTTGTTAGCCATGATGAATCTTCAATAGGTCGTCCTTTCCATTTGACCAAATACTCTTCATATGTCCTATTTCTTGTGCTTCTGCCAACATGACTGTCTAGTATGTCTTCAATCTCCTTGGTATCTGAACTAATTGCTGGAATACTCCACTGTGCTGCTGCAACCTCATCTTCAAGACCTCCTTCATGATACTCTATCAAATCTGAAATGTTAAACATTGGTGAAATATTCAGCTCATTAGGCAATTCTACCTCATATATATTTCCTGAATCATGTTTCTTCAATATCTTATATGGTCCAAACTTCTTCATTTTCAGCTTGTTATATGTACCAACTAGAAATCGCTCCTTCCGCAAATGAACCATGACTTCATCTCCAACCTAAAATTTCTTATGTCTCCTTTTCTCATCTACCTTAGCCTTATACTGCGCATTCATCTTGGTAATATGCTTCCTCACCTCATCATGGATGTTCTTCAAGTGTTTTGCAAAATCCTCAGCTTCAGCACTACTTATTTCTTCTTTATCTATCTTTTTTAATTAAGATGCATTTCTTGGACTACTTCCATATACAATCTAGAATGGTGATTTACCAGTAGTTTTGTTGACAGAATTATTATATGCAAATTCTATCTATGGTAAAATCGAATCCCATCCTGTTGGCTTATCTCCAACCAAACATCTCAGCAGATTTCCCAAACTTCTATTCACCACCTCTGTCTGTCCATTAGTCTGTGGATGATGTGATGAACTAAACTTCAAATCTGTCTTCAACTTCTTCCACAATGTCCGCGAGAAATATCCAACAAACTTAGTATCTCGATCTGAAACTATGGTCTTTCGAAAACCATGTAGTCCCACTGATTCTCTGAAAAACAATCCTGCTACATGAACATCATTAGTCTTCTTGCAGGGAATGAAATGTGCCATCTTCAAAAATCTGTCAACCACCACAAAAATTGAATCATGTCCCCGCTGAGTTCTCAGTAAACCAAGAACAAAGTCCATATTGATATCCTCCCAAGGCTTCTCTAGTATAGGTAATGGCTGATACAACCTTATATTCTGCTTCACTCTTTTCGCTATCTGACATACTCTGCAACTCTGTACAAATTTCTTCACATCTTGCTGCAATTGTGGCCAATAATAATTCTCACCAACCACTAGTATATTTGAGGTCAAATTTTGACCAAATTTATCGACCAAAGTGGAAATGGTCTTAAAATTTTCTTTTTTTTTCCTTTTATCCCTGTGTTGGTCGAAATTTCGACCAATACGGGGATAAAATGTTAAAAAAAAAAAGAAGATGCATTTCATTTTTACTTTACCCCTTTCTTTTTCGGCACGGGCGACAGCGGGCGAGAAGGCAGGGACAACTGTGTATGAATTTTTTGTCTCTAATTCTATTTTTTTTCTAAATTGTTATATGGTTTTACTGTTCCCGCAAAGTGTTAAGAAAGATGCAATAAATCTTCACATCTTTGTGTTGCTCTGGCGACAGTAACCAGTGTGGAACATTGTGTTGCTATCGAGTTTCTTTGTAATGAAATTTGTTAGACTGTGACAAAACTTTAATAAGCATTATCGAAGTTTCAATAAAATATGTTAGGGCATAGTTTATTGGTTTTATGAAACTGTGGAATCTGCGTTGAATAAAATTGTGATGTTATCCAGTTTGTATTATAAGAGGTTTTAAACTGTTATAACTGCATAGAATCATTTTAGACTTCACAGCTTGCAAGAATCGGTATATCGGGTTCGATTATATGTTAAATCCTTGACTTGCGGTTCCCCAAATGGTTATCAATACCTTTGGATGGAGAGCAAGCCAAGGATAGATGTAAACAATGAAACATTAAGCACAGAAAATGGGAAGCAATTGGCTGCTTCTAGAACCGATGCCTGAACTAGTGCATAAAAGGTGTAATCAAATCGGTGCCTAATCGGCACACATTATGTGAACAATTCACAAATTGTGCCCTAAATAAACAATAAACAAGAAAACAAACGGTGAGTCAATTAGATGAACATATTTTTGGATACCCTAGACCGTAAAAGGGGTGAATACAACCCAGTGGTAAACGGGTGTTTAATACCAGTCGAATTTGATTGCACAGTCTCAAAGGAATGTTAGATATTAATAGTAAAGACAATCTGTCGAATCCAGATTGAGGATACTCTGAATTTGTGAAGAATCATCTCCTGTGAAAGAATGTTTAAAGTGGGGAAGTTCGATAGCCAAAAGTCAAGCTAGGCTTACAAAATCTTTTACCGATTGCAACCACTCATCAAACCACTGCTAAAACTTCCAGATGGAACCGAGTTTAAATTGATCAAATAGACTCGAAGATTCCCTATAGAAGTTTGCAGTGATAGTTAGTGGTTAAAGAGGTAAAGTCACAAGCCTTATCAATACCTATAGAAGAACACATTGTGCCTGCTCTGTTCACATTGCAGAAATAGAGAAAATAAGAAGAATCAAATACAAATCTTCAAGTTAAAGTTGTGATCAGCTGTAACACAGAGAGTTATGTTCAAAAGAGTGAATATACATATATTGTAAACACAGAAGTTATATTTGCCTGTGGTAAGAAACAGAACCGGAAAACATCACAAGCTAAGTTTGGTAGATTGTGTAAAGAAATTACAGTCATCGATTGGCAGTCTGAAATTTATATTTTCTGTTACCAAATTGAGGGATTTGGAATTATCAGTTGAATTTGTGACTGTTCTTGGAGTCATTAATCATGTGAACCTATAATATAATGTGGGAATCTATTCAAACTTTAGCTGTCTAAAGCTTGGCATCAAACTGTTATGATTTCAAGAATAGGTTACACATTTGGTGTTATTTTCTTTTATTAGAATCAACAAATTAAAAGTGACACTCACTATAAGGATAGTCACAAATGAGGACAGTCACAAATGAGGACATCTCATAGTGACTATCCCTTGTGTAATTGCCACTTGAATGCATTGCTATTGAACCACATTAATGCTTTTTTCCTTCAACAAATGAGGATAGTCACTGTAAAGACAACATGATAATGTACACTCACTGTAAGGACAGTTACAAATGAGGACATCTCACAGTGACTGTCCCTTGTGTAATTGCCACTTGAATGTATTGCTATTCAGCCACATTAATGCTTTTCTTCTTCAACAAATGAGGATAGTCACTCTAAAGACAACATGATAATGTACACTCACTATAAGTGTACATTATCATGTTGTCTTTATAGTGACAGTCCTCATTGAAGTGGCAATTACACAAGGGATAGTCACTGTGAGAACTTCGCATTTTGTGAAATTACACAAGGGACAGTCACTGTGAGATGTCCTCATTTGTGACAAGGACAATCACACATGAGGACATCTCATAGTGATTCTCCCTTGTGTAATTGCCACTTGATCAAATGTATTGCTATTGAGCCACATTAATGCTTTTCTTCTTCAACAAATGATGACAGTCACTCTAAAGACAACATGATAATGTACACTCACTATAAGGACAGTCACAAATGAGGACATCTCACAGTGACTATCCCTTGTGTAATTGCCACTTGAATGCATTGCTATTGAACCACATTAATGCTTTTTCCTTCAACAAATGAGGATAGTCACTGTAAAGACAACATGATAATGTACACTCACTGTAAGGACAGTCACAAATGAGGACATCTCACAGTGACTGTCCCTTGTGTAATTTGCACTTGAAAGCATTTCTATTGAACCACATTAATGCTTTTTTCCTTCAACAAATGAGGACAGTCACTGTAAAGACAACATGATAATGTACACTCACTGTAACGACAGTCACAAATGAGGACATCTCACAGTGACTGTCCCTTGTGTAATTGCCACTTGAATGTATTGCTATTCAGCCACATTAATGCTTTTCTTCTTCAACAAATGAGGATAGTCACTCTAAAGACAACATGATAATGTACACTCACTGTAAGTGTACATTATCATGTTGTCTTTACAGTGACTGTCCTCATTCAAGTGGCAATTACACAAGGGACAGTCACTGTGAGAACTTCTCATTTTGTGAAATTACACAAGGTCACAAAAATTACAAAACAAAAATAATATTACAGTTCACAAAAATAATTTTGTGAACTTCTAATATTATGACACATGAGGACAGTCACTGTGAAGACAACATGATAATGTACACTCACTATAAGATCGATGTTGATGCAGAGTGGCAACAAAAGGTGATGGAATTCAATCAAATGCTTGTTTAAACCCACAAACTCCTATTAGGCTTCAAAGCCACTCAAAGACAAAATAGTCACAAAACCTTAGATCTAGATTCCAAACTTTCAAAGATGGTGTTAGATGTGTTAAGAAAGAGGATTCAATAGGTTTCAAGAAGTTTCAACACTTCAAACAATTCTTAGCAAGCAATTTTCTCAAAACTGTCAAATAGGCCTAATTGCCCCTTTTCTAGTCCTCCAGCAGCGTTATAACCCAAATAACTCAAAATTTATCCAAATGAACCTGCAAAAAAATTAGCATTCTAGATACCCTTTTGGGAGAACTATAACATACTAAAAAACCAGTATCAACTTCTTTGGAAAATGTGCCCCAAAACCTTGACTGTCACTATTTTTCAAGAGGAATTAGTGATGTTTTACAAAGCAAGTGTGCTAAAAACATATCCAAAAGCCACCAAATTCATAGGACATTCCTATTTTGTGTCCAATTAGATGATTCAACAACCCATTTCACTTTATGATTTCATTTGCTACCAAAACCCCAAATTTGCCCTTAAAACCCTCTATAACCTAGGGTATCACCAATCTAACACTTCCACTCACTTCCAGGTCATAAAATTCATGGTTCACCATGAGTTCAACATATTATTGAAGAATATCAAATAATATTTATACCTTGTTAAGCCAGATGTCTGGCTGCTACACATATGGCATGTATTTGGGTACCCAAACTTGTCCAAACAACCATCAACTTTGTATTTCTTTCACATTCTCCTGCAAAACTTCACTTTTCTAGTTTATTCATGGTTAGATAGACTTGTTAGTGCTTCTAGGGTCCATCCTAAGGATCAAATGTACAAAGATAGGATGGTACCCCCATTTACCATTGAAGAATCAAAGCAAACTTTCAGTTTCAGCGTTACAACAGCAAATAAACTTGCAATAAACACTCAAAATAATATGAAAGTGACTCAATAACCCTTAAATGTATCTTACCAACATAAATGAATGATTATCACATCCAATACACTTAAATCTTGCAAGAAAATCTCAGATTTTCATTAAATTATGCCATGTCCGTACAAATCATGTACTTTGCCATACATAACAATGCCTTCTCCCCTTTCATTAGGTTAACACAACTTATATAGGTGTACATACACCTGTCTAACTGATCAAGTTGGTTATAAATGTTTTATTTAACAAACAAATACTAAATCCTAAGTTTCCCTCCAAAATGCCTACATGACAGTTTATATTCAAATTCAAATTTATAAACTATGCATTCTATAACTTTTATGACATTCTAACCTATGTTATTGACTCAAAATGATCTCAAGACCTTATTGAATATGACAAAATATAAAAGCACCCTCTAGGACACCCTTATGGATCATTAGGCCATTTTACATCAAGTTGCCCATAGGCTTTATCAAGAATTTTATGACTCTTGACTGGCAAAGTACATTGTTCATTACAATATGCCATTATTGGCCTTAAAATATCCCAGTTGACATGTAGGAATGCCTTTGATCTTCTGGTTCCATCTTGTTCCAAGGTGTTCCTAGTTGACTTGATAGGTGCCCCTGCACCAGATGTCCTCATTTGTGACTGTCCTTAAAGTGAGTGTACATTATCATGTTGTCTTTAGAGTGACTGTCCTCATTTGTGACTATCCTTACAGTGAGTGTACATTATTATGTTGTCTTTAGAGTGACTGTCCTCATTTGTGATTGTCCTTACAGTGAGTGTACATTATCATGTTGTCTTTACAGTGAATGTCCTCATTTGTGACTATCCTTATAGTGAGTGTACATTATCATGTTGTCTTTAGAGAGACTGTCCTCATTTCACTGGGCATGATGAGAAAGGCAGATATACCTATCAAATAATAGAGGCAAGAATCTTTGATTACAGACATATTTATAAGAATCTTGCTTAGTATTTGTTAGCATATGTGCAATGACTATATTTATGATCTTTGCAGGCATATCAATGTCCTCATTTGAAGAGCTAGCACAAAGTATATGTGTGAAAATTTATTTCTAATTATTAATATATTGATGGAGGTGACTAGAGCTCTATTACAAATGAAAGATAAAATATTAAATTATTTAATTAGTTTCAAGTTGAAAATATTGTAACAATTAATGTATCTATGAATTGATGGAAGGATTCATGTGTTTGCATCCATTTATCCTGCTTAGTCTAGTGGAGTAGTCACTTACTCCCTACTTAGAAATTTCCAAATTGTGGGGTGAGAATGCTAAAGTCCTCATTTTCATTTAAATGAGAAAATAAAAATGGAGATGATGTAGGTTTTTCTTCTCTTTTTTTTTACCTTCTTGGTCTTTGGATTTAAAAAGAAGAGAGGCATGAGGAACCAAAAAATCAGCAAGATACTTATCCAAAAAAGCTAAGAGTAAATTGTCCCATATTTGAAAAAAAATTATAATTTGTATTTGGTTATTATTTGGGATATGTGATGTTTTATAGATTTGAGATTAAAAGATCTATTTTTTTTTTAACATTTGACAAATAGATTGCATACTCGATATGCTTCAATATTTTGCATCCATCTTTGCATAGGTATACGACAAAGATAAAATCTTTGAAGACATTCATTTTCAATATTTCTAATTATTATGACTATATGTCAACATCCACTAAAATAGGTATGTTTATTTCTATCACATTTTTATCGTGCACACATTTACATGTGTAGTTAGCTTTAAACAACTCCTCCAAAAGTATTTAATATATATCTAGGTTCAAAGTGCTTCTAATTTTTATACTTGAGTTTTTTGTGTGAATTTTTTGTAGGAGATATTTTGTAGTCATTGCAGAAGATGGAAACATACAAGATGTTAGAAGCTTGTTAGTGATTGTTTATTATGTTTCACAGAAGAGAAGATGGGGTTAACAAAGGAAGAATTAAGTAACAAAATGTTGCTTATTGTAGACTTAGTGATATATTGATGATCTATCATGTTGATTTATCTAAATTTGAATATATTTTTTAATTTAATTTAAATACATCTTGGGTTTAAATTGATTCAATGTGCAATATATTTTTAAAAATTTGTTATGTAGGAGCTGCCAAGAATTTATTTACTTGTGAATTAGACCTTCTAAATTATAGTATGAATTTTTTTACTTGTGAATTAGAGTTTACTCAATTATAGAATCATCGTACATAGAAGGGAGATGGTCACTTTATTGCAAGTGGCATCTTGTTTTTTAGAATATTGAACTTAGATGATTATCTTGTTTTTCATAACGGGGGTGATTATCGTTTATTGCATACTATTTCATTCTCTAAAATTGATTATATATAAAAGAGATAAGAATCAACATAGATAAGGAGATGATTATCATTTATTGGTTATTTTTTATTGTGTAGTATGTTATTTTCTAAGAATCAATGTAGATAAGATGGAGATGATTATCTTTTCTTATAGGGTATCTTGTTTTATTTTATTTTGTTTAGACAAAAGTGGAAGAACCATTATATATGTTTATATTTATAAAAACTGATTCAAAAAGAGCTCAATCAGGAAAGAACCAGGAAGAAAACTCGACATCGTCGCTTTATATACAAAGGTTTAAAAGAAAACCTTAACGCTATTTGATTAGTTTGTTACATTCGGAAGGTCGTGGCCACCTTTGAAGAATGCAAGTGGTCAAAGACCCATACATTTCAAATTTTGAACTGCTAGTGGCTAAATTCAAAAATCAAATAGGATGCATCTCTAAACCAATCCCATAGGATGCATCTCTAAATCAAACTCTTGCAAAATAGCCATCTATTTCTCGTGACGCTCTCCCAAATTTGACTACATAACCAATCTCTTGACCACTTGGTCAGGCATAATGGCATATATATTGCTTCTCAAGATATATTGTCTAAACTTCTTGAATTATCTAACCAAGCTGAAAGCTTATTTCTCGAGGGCCCAATACCTCACTTCAACATTATTGAAAGGTGAACTCATAAAATTGATGCAGAGGCTTAGGGTGTCCAATCTAACACCTTTTTAAGCTTACAAAAATTAACACAGATCTCCTCTTGCTTCTTCTGTACATGCACCAAATTTTCCACCCAAGTGTAGTGGCAGATAGGAAAAATTATCGTTGCATCAAGTAACTTTTGAACTTCCTTGAAGATTAAGGGTTCTATCAACAAATTAACAGGTTGCTACTTTTGTATGAATGACTTTATGTTAGGCTTGAGAGTTATGTCATGGGTGATGATGGAAGTATCAAATATCTTCAGATCTTCATATCAAGTTGTGTTAACTTACCGATGACTTAATGCTTGACTCTCAGTAAAATGGTGATATAGGGTCCTTATATTACACATAATTTTGATTAAAAGTTAAAATATAGCATTAAAATCTAAATGATAAAGATATTTCATATGATGTTTTCGATATTAAAATGGTTGAGAAAATGGTTGTTCACTAACGATTTTTATCAGCAAGTTGCAAACAAATCATCCTTCTTCCACCAACGAGTCATTCCATTCAAGAAAGACCATGTCTGACGATATCAACGCACAAACAAATAGGGAGACAATTGCTAGACTATGGTCTAACTTAAAAAGAAAGGGTGATGGAAAATGTTATTGTCCTTGCAAACTTTGTAAGGGCTTAAAGACTCAAAGATATCTAATCAAAACAGCTGAGGAACATTGTAGGCAACATGGTCACATTGAAGGGGGAAACGAATTTCGTCCATTGGTATGTATTTTAATATTTTATAAAATACATAAGACATGATTTGATGATGACAACATGATCATGGTTAATATAAGGTCATCATTTTCATATAGGTCAACGTCCCTCGATTTCATGTTATGGACCATGACAATCTGGAGAATGTGGATTTCCAAACGAGGGAACATGGAGGTGTGAACATAGAAGTAGAAGGTAATGATATCATGGAAGAAGACCACGATGATGAAGAAGATCAATATGATCACGATGATCAAGATGATGATGATGTTGATGCAGAGCTTGATGTACCTTTACTTGAGAAGGCACACGAGCCCCTATATGAAGGCTCCGAAATAACTCTTCTTGCCGCTGTATTGTTGTTGGTGAACCTGAAGGTTATGAATGGTTTATCCAATGTAGCAATGACACGTATGTTAAGGTATGTCATCTTTTTTCATTATTTTAGTCATAATTCCCTTGCAATTAATATTGGATGAATCGTGTAGCAATTAATATTCTTTAAATTAACAAATTATATTTTTGGTCGTAGGTTGGTAGGTGAGTGTTTGTTACCACCATCAAACATCCTACCTCACTCGTACCGAGAATTATCTACCGTTATGAAAGATATTGGAATGGAATATCAAACAATACATGCATGTCCGAACGATCATATTATATATTATAAACAGCATGAATTTGCAACAGAATGCCCTATTTGTCATATTAGTAGATATCAATCAGATCGAATAACAAAAAAGGTGCCTCGCAAGGTTCTTCGACATATTCCCATTATTCCACGTCTGCAATGATTATTCAAGTGCAATAGCTTGGCACAATTTATGGATTACCATGCACGCAATAGAAGTCAAGATGGCATTATGCGAATGTCTGCAGATGGCTCAGAATTTAAGGAAATAGAAGAAAAATGGCCACACTTTAAAGAAGAACCTCGTAATCTCAAGCTTTCATTGGCAGCGGACGGTGTCAATCCGTTTGGAGAGATGAGATCTACTTACTCAGTGTGGCCTATTTTTGTTATCAACAATAACATTCCTCCTTGGTTGTCCATAAAGAGGGAGCACATAATGTTGTCACTGATTGTTCCAGGTATATTTTGATTTAATGGTCATCTAAATTAATTTATTATTAATAATCCATCAAAATGGTCATAATAATTATGTAATGTTTTTGTTCATTCAACTAGGTAAGTACCAAGTTAAAGATATCAATGTATATATTGAGCCCCTTATTGACGAGTTGATGGTGTTATGGAATGGGGTCACTATGTATGACATCTCTAGACCAATAGGACAAAGACAATTTCAATTCCATGTAATGCTTGTATGGACAATACATGATGCCCCTGGGCTAACACATTTTTGTGGTATGTTCTCTTCATAACGCTTCTTTTTTGGTATGTTATAGTGCTAACACAAAGTTAACACATTTAATCCAATTAGACATGATCTTGTAGGTCTTCAGACAAAGGGAAAATTTGCATGTCCAGTTTGTGGTCCAAAGACAAAATCTCGTCATTCAAAAAGTTTGAGAAAGCAGGTGTTCGATGAGAATAGACACTTTCTCCACAGAAATCATAAGTACCGAATTACTGAAAAACATCTTTTCAATGGGAAAGAAGAGACTACATCAAAGCCATGGAGAATGACACCTCGCCTATGGAAATTGGCATACAATAAAATAAATCGTCGAGGTAATGTCATTCCATCTGATGGGTTTTGTTTCAAATTTATCTTTTGATATTGTGTTTTGTTTACTGATGATGTAATTGATGCTTGTGAAGGTTGTCAAGGCATCAATGACCAACTTCCAAAAGGACTCAAAAGTTATCCTACGCAATTTACTAGGTTGCCGTACTACGAGCAACTCCCAATCGTGCATTTGTTTGATCCTATGCATATTTGAAAGAATGTAACAGAGACATTATGGAAAATATTGGATGGAAGGCGTGACAAAGACTAAATCATCAAAATTTGTAGTGACATTGAAGAATCCAACCATGCAATGAAAATTTTTATTCAATCCAATCAAAATGGAGACCAGATTGATACAAGTGCTCTTCCATGGTTATTGTCGGAGCAGCAGAGCAATGCTATAAAAGAAATTATAAAGAAAATACAATTTCCTACAGGATTTGCTGCGAACATAAATGATCTCATATCAAAAAAAAGTGAATTTTGGCTAGGGATGAAAACACACGATTGGCATATATTTATTAAGGTAATTCATATTACTTTGTATTCACTATATATTTGTATACTGCATGTGGTTTTCATTGCATTATTTTATAAAATATTAACGAGATCATTTTACAAATATTGCAGTATGTTCTACCTCTATCTCTCCCACACCACTTTGCCAATGGTGTCAAACAAGTTATATATGATCTTGGAAAATACATAAGGTGGTTGTCATCTAAAAAAATCAATAAAGAAGATATAAAATACTGGAAGAGAAAAATTCCTCTTCTTATGTGTGAAATGCAAAAGTGTCTACCTTCAACTTTTTTCAATGTACAAGAACATTACCTCTTACATCAAGTTGAGGAGATTGAATTGTGCGGACCTGTACCAACTAGGTCAATGTGGATGGTTGAGAGGCACTTGAAATTTTTGAAAGACTTGGTTCAACAGAGAGCACATCCTGAGGGTTCTATGGTAGAGGGATATATGGTATACCAGACCATGGTGTACATTAGTGAATATCTTCCTAAGTTTGCAGCAAAGATCCATGTAGATCGTATTTGGGATCCCAACTCCATTAACAAATTTGAAGGGGAGCACTTGATGGGCAAAGGTAGATTGAGGAAAGTGAGAGGTAAATCTAAGATGTTATTGTAGTTAATTAATTCTTATAAATCTGGTCGAGAGTCGGATGTAATAAATTTTTGATACAGCTGGTCGAGAATGGGATGCAATACATTTGTATATTGCAAACAATCTTGATTGGATGACGGTATGGATTGAACGATGTCAACAAAATGGTTGTTCATTAACATGGGAAGGTGTTGCTTCATTGGTTAGAGAAGCTCATCGTAATGGAGATCCCAATGTTACTCCAATGGTAATTGATCTAGCACATGGTTTAAGAGGTGGACAGGTACGTACAAATTTATTAATGATCATGACTCATATGTTTCATATCAACTCATGATACAAATAATTTACACACTTTAAAAATTACAGGTAAGCACCACAAAGCTATGTACTATCATGGCCACAAATTTCGTATAAAAAAGTTGGATGATACAAAGAAAACTTGTGATTCTGGGATAAGTGTAGTTTTCGAGGTCACCAATATATCATCTAGAAATGACCTACATCCTCAACAATCTCAAAATCAATACTATGGCATCTTAGATGATATAATTGAGTGCGACTTTAACTCCTTCAAAGTAGTTCTATTTGTCGTCAAATGGTACAGGCTACGACTGAATCAAAATGATCCAGATAGAACTGTTATTCAACATGATAATGGATTTACAATGATTAATACAAGGTTGTTTGAGCCAATTGGAGATGAGCCCTATGTTCTTCCAAGCCAGTGTGAGCAAGTGTTTTACTCAGAGGTTCCACATAAATAGGGTTGGTCATTTGTTGTTAGACATGATCCAAGAGGAAGGCCGATAAAGTATAATGTTATGGAAGAAGAAGATACTGAAGATGATGAAGAAGCAGATGATGATGATGATGATGATGATGATGATGATGATGATGCTGATGCTGATGGTGGTGATGATGATGATGATGATGATGATGATGATGGTGATGGTGATCATGGTGATGATGATTGCGGTGATGTTGTTGATGATGGCGATGATGGCGATGGCGATGGCGATGATGATGATGATGATGATGATCAATGACATAATTGAAATGGTTACATATTTATTGTGTTCAATTATAATGATTACATATTTATGTTTTGCTTTAAATTGTAATGGTTACATATTTATTCTATTCAATTCTAATGATTATGACATATGTGATTTATAATTACCAATTTTTTGTTTACGATGCTCAATTAATTGTTGTTGATACATGTATATTTGTGTTTGATTATCACCCTTTTTGCAAATAGGCAATTGACTACAGACATTGTCACCCCGACCTTCTATTGACGATCTTGCATTCCACACATAAGGTAAATTTGTTCATGTTTACGATGTTGCATATTGTTCATGTTATCTTCTAAGTTATTTGTAGCATACGTATCATGTAATATTTAGCTAACTTAAGATAAATGATTAACATATGCAGTAAATTTGACCCCTTTGGCGTGGATCGTGCACAATGACATGGATCGGCAGGTATAAGTCAATAAATAGACATAATTTTCTTATATTCTTCTTGTTTATCACTGAGCACGTATGTTATAAATAGACATATTATATAATCATATAATGTATATATAGACAAAGAACCGTATAGAAATATAATATATAATCACTTTCAACCTAGTACATTTTATATCTCTCATGTATAGACAAAGAAGAACTGTACGTATGGGTCACGACTTGATTATTCTATATATATTGACGTGGCAATATCTCATTTGATGGATTGCAGCACCCACCAAATAGGTATTTGTTAGATCTATCTACATCGAATGAGGGAAATGAGGGAATGCTAGATGAAAGTTCTACATGTAGTACGGCTAAAACAAGGAGATCAACTAGAGGTCAAAAGATTAGAAAAAAATTTGACAAACACATGCAATATTTCCTTGCTAATGGGGGGTCATGTTCTTATGATGATGAGACCAAAGGCGACATCAAGGTGCCCTTTTGGTACACACACATTGAGAAAGAATGGGTACCCAATGAGCTACCTCCAATTAATACTGATTTTTGTGTTAATGAGAGGATATATCGCATTGCTCCATCCTCATTACATGGTTTGGGCCTATTTTCCATGGATGGGATAAAGGTATATTACAATAGATTTGTTGAATTGTTCGAGTATGTCGGTCCGTGTTACAATTACAATGATTGGATGCAGATTGTTCAATATAAAAAAAGTATGCGTAGGTATGCACTATCAGCTAATTATATACAAAAGAAAGAAAATGATCAAAGTAAAAGATTTGCAATGTACATTGATGGGAGACCAAAAGCAATAGGTAATATTGCAGGTTTTATAAATAGTACACGACCTTCATCAACTAATAAGCAACCCAATTGCATATTTGAGGCGCGCGAGGGGAATCAAGTTTTTGTATGTGCAATAAAATCAATAAGTGCAGGGGAAGAACTGCTAATAGATTATCATTTAAATCGCATAGATACAAACAAAGTTACTATCATGAGGGTGGTAAGTACTATATACTATTTTATTAATAAGTTTTTTTTTGCTAAGTCTATTGCTTTTAGTTCGCTAAAGTTTTTATATTTAATCTTTGTCACAAGATGATATGGATCCCGCACATGATAGAGGCCACGAGGATGCTCCTCCCACTTGTTCTTCAGCAAAGGTAAACCTTATTAAAATTGTACAAATTAGATAGTTGAAAAATGTTATATTATTACGTTATTTTATTTATGGTTTTGGAGTTTTTATGATAGTTTTACTAATATTCCTATCACAATTTGATGTTCAGGATAAGGGAAAAGCACCCTCGACAGTAGAGGCAATAGCTACCCCTGATGATGATGATCTTTTTGCAGATTTGCCTAATGTTATAATCATGGTAAAGAAAAAAATGAAACAAATCAATAAAGATATAATTAACATTTTGTATGAAAGAAATCCAAGTGAGGAGATGCTCAGGAGGCTAACTGAATTGAAAGCACTCGGACATCGGTATCAAGTAAGCAGTAATGAATCTTTAGTTATAACAAAATTTCAATAAAGGTTAATATTTTATACTCTTTTATGTTGTGAAGTAAAATATATGTAATATGTGTTCTTGTTGTAGGATTTTATGGAATCTCTAGTACCTGGTCAAGGACAATGTGCGGATGAGGCCGGTACTAGTAGACCTCCGGCTGCCTCAGGTAAAATAATCCTTTAGTTGACAAGTTACAAGGAATTTTTTCTTTGGAACATTCAAAAACTTCTCAAGTTAACTCTTACTTTTATTATTTGAAAATGTCTTTGCTAACAATGTATTGTTCAGGTCCTCAATTGTAGGAGACTCCTACTAGCCAGGTTGGCCATAGAAGATTGTCAAGTGCAATGTCGGCCACAAGGGCCATGCAAACATCAACGCCTTCAAGGGCTATGGCATCTGGTAAATCATTGTTTTACTATATTTGGTTTTGTGCTAATTATGATTTCATAATTTGTACTTTAATCTTGGGTGCATCACATAGTGGATTATTTTTTTGGAGCAGGAGATACCCTGGTGGCACCACTTGGTACACCTGCTACCAATCAATCTGCATGTATTGGTGAAAATTCACCACCATTTCCTGGATCTACCCGTGTTACTAGCATGGGTGCGACGCAGACGTCATTATTGATTGACAATAATGAATCAATGCCTATAAAATGTCCTCAGATTCCAGGTACTTTAAATAATTATTTTTTATATTGTAATATGCATTTACCTATTCATAACAAGTTTTGGATTGATTATCCCATGACATTTTTTGTAGGAAATGATATGTTTTATAAGAAACTTTATGACCTAACATTGCATATATTCGGGCCCACCATACGTAAAAGGTGGAACATCATAAGTGAGCTAAGTTTATCCCACTATTTTTTTTCATATCATTAATTGGTACAGTATTTTTCCTTTCATTCCAGTCTTTTCTTTTAGTGGCTATATCTAACAATTTTGTGTTTTTCCTTAAAAGGTGGAATTTGCAAGAAAAAAGTTTAAAAGATCAGCTCATCAAAGATTTACATCATGAGTTTGGCAATAATATTTTTGATGAGAAGAAAATTTTGGAAAGAGCTTGCAAACATCTTAAGACTGTGAGGGACCAATATAAAAAGAGTCTCGTCCAGAACCCAAAGTATGAGCATCCTCCCTTTATTTCAGCGAGGGATTGGAGTGAATTTATTTTAGATGCCAAGGAGAAAGCGGACGCTCAAAAAGGAGTTTTGCCAACAAATGTGAGAAGGTATGCAATAGTATTAACTACTAGTGATAAGGTGTTTGGCATGGACTTTTGAGATGATAATTAAATTTTGAATGCAATCATCATTTTTCAATATAATATCTTGGTATGATGTTTTAGACATTTTCACCATTGAAGGCAATGTGTTCAGCATTTCAAAGTTTCATTTGTTATTTCATATACATGTTTTTATAACCATTTTTTCAAACTTTTCATAGGTTGCAGGACACTTCAAAGGCAACAAAGGCCAGGCTGGAAAAGATTGGGCAACACAGACTTGGCGCTGGCGGATATTCAAAAATTAAAGCTCGCATTGTAAGTAGCAGTAAATGAATTGCAGAGAAAAATTATTTATAAAATGCAAATAATTTTGTTTAATCAAAAAATGTAGGGCTCTGATTTTAATTTAGAGGCCACGGAAGAACACAGAAAAATTACCTTCAAGGAAGGCTATCAAGGCATGGCTGAACGCCTACGGTAAGCTTCCACTGGGCCAACCGAAGAGTCTCCTGCATCATGTGCACAGGTAAATATGCCAAAAAATATATTAGAAATTGAATACTTGAGCAACAATCAATTTGATAATAATGTTCATTACATTGCAATGCAGCCTACAGCGCCGCATCATGAAGCCGCTGATGTGGATCATACTGTCCAAGGAGGTGCTCATTTGCTATTTAAAACTAATTATGTAATTATTAATATAATTTAACATCTTAAATTGAACTTGGTGTAACATTTTTGTGTATATTTTAGAGGATACAGAATCAGGTCATGCTGAACGAGTGCCAGAGGATGTCCAGACTGATCACCATGTAGATCATGTGGCACATTCAGGTAAAGAAAATCTATGTTTTGTTCTTTTAAATTAATTTTTTGATTTATAGTTCTTTTACTTACATAAATACTTGTAATTCAATAATATAAAAGTGTGAATTTAACTCATGAAGTAGTTATTGCAACAGACCCCCCTTCAGCGCAGCGGCCTCCTATTCCTGAACAGATGAGGAGGAGACACACGTTGGGATTAGACTCAATAGAGGAGGGGAATGATGAGGACATTGATCTTCCTCTTAGAAATTATATGATTAAAAAAAATAGCAAGAAACCCAAAAAGAAATGATTGTAATTAACATTTATTGCTAATGAAAGAACTTTGTCTTAATGGATGTAATTTTGTACTAGTAATGTTGATGAATGATGTGTGTTAATATGTGTTAATGAATTATTCGTGAATGTTGTGTGTTAATGAATTATGTGTTAATGAATTATTTATGAATGTTGTGTGTTAATGAATTTTATGTGTTAATGAATGTTATCATGTGATTATAATGATTGAATGTTATATTTCAAAAATGTCGAATGAATGAATGAATGTTATTAAATGTTAATGGGGAATTTAGAGTGATGTTAGGGGGGGGGGGGGGGAGGGGCCAAATGAGCTTCCACCTTCACGTGGTTGGTCTTGTTTAGTAGAGAATATTAAACTATTCTCGAAACCAAGTGAAGCTCAAATTTTAAAGACAAGCTTAGAGTTTTTGATGCAGAGCCTTCTAATATCCCCTTAAGGAACCCTGTTCAACTCGAGGATTCAACAACATCTTGGAATCCACTCAAGGAACTAGAGTTCAACTTGAGGATAAATAAGAAGTTCTTGACTTTAGGATATCAACCAAACACTCCTCTGCAACAGGTTCACTGCCTTGATTCATTTTAGACAACGCTACTTCCCAGCAGGTCACTCATCCCAATATTATTCTAGTTCAAGTGCTCTTTACTACAAAGGTTCCTCCAACGTTAAGCCCACTTTGCTTGCAACCTGATGCAGAGCTGGTGTGTGGCATCCATATTGATTACCTCAGACAACAAATCCACTCCACTTTGCAATTGCTTCTTTACCTCAATATCCCTCAATGCCTTGACTCCCAAGTGTACCTAGCTTCTCTCAAACACCAAACCTTCACACAAGAATCCAACCTTCATTTTAAATTCACAAAACATCTTTTTATGACCTATCCACCATATTCCCACAACCCATTTGATTTGGACAACCCATCTTCTATCCAACACACACAATCAGTCCTTGAAGCTTGTAGCCCTCAACAGTCATTAAATTGACTTTTCCTCTTACTTTCCCCAAACAACTAAGTAAACTCAAATATTATCTAAATACCCATTTGGGCTCTTTAAATCCTCTAAAAGATTCAACCTATACTCCTTTGGACCATACCCAAGATCCAATACCCCTAGCCTATCCTCACCAGGCCTAATTCTCCACTTTTACATAGTAACCCCTAACTCCACTTGCTCCCAAGACTCAAAAGGCTGAAACAGTCATTCTAGAGGTTGAGAAATGACACATTTCCAACTCACCAAGTCTCCACCCTTCACTAACTCATTTGCCACCAAACCCTTGCCTTTAGGGACATACCATGAGGGTTTGATCAAAAGGACCCCTCCCATCAACTCCAGGCCAAACTAACTGTGTAAACACCTCACTATAGACCCCCTTATAGGTAATCCATCACCAAACCTCTTCAATCACGAAGCAACCAACTTTCAACATGACTGGTGTCTGTTCAGGCTTAACCTCCATCAACAAATTATCATCCAACACTGCTCCTTTACCAAGCTTCTCTATTCTCCTGCATTAGATCATTATGATACAAAGAAATACATGGTTGTGGGATCGTGTACGTGTTAGCGGTGGTGCATATGGAGGATTTTGTGATCTAGATTCACATTCAGGTGTCTTATTATCATTCCTTTTTGTTACTCTATGCTTGAGATTCTTCAGCTTGATATGAGTTTTAAACTCACCTCATACGGCAAAGAAGTACGACAGAAACATACTTCATATTTCTGGTATGGTTTTCAACATTCATTTCAATCTATGTTTTCTTGGAAACAGTCAAATTTTTAATGCTTTTATTTTAATAGAATTATACATTTCTAAATTAGAATTTTTGAAACTAGCACAGCCATTGCTAGAGCCCCTTCTAAACTTGTTTAGTATACGTTTGATCTTTTTATAAAGTTGTAGAGGAAATTGTGAGCTAGAGAAACATGTTAGGAAAAACTGGGTACTACCTGGGTTCGTTGAAAAGAATTAGTATATTTTTAATTGTAAATTTCTTATGATTTTATTAATGAAGTTGAACTAGTAAAGATACTTTGGAACAGGTAGAGAAAAGAAAGAAGAAAAACCCATTTCAGAAGGTAATCGTAGTAATAAAACTATTCCCCTGTATTCTAATTATCACCCATTCTTCTTCGGAAGGATAATGGTAGCAGTAAATCTATTCTCTTGAAATTCTAATTAGCATCCATTTTTGTTCTATATTTTAAATATGACAATGATACCATTTAATCCCTAATTTTTAGTGAAAATGGTAGTAATACAATTGATGCAATAAGTCAGTTCTGGGTAAGTTTTCTGGTGCTGCTTGGTGTAGAGAAAACTGTCACTCATTAGTACCCATATTTGACACCACGTATACTATAATTTGAATTAGCAATGGAATCATAATACAAAATCAAAATTGTAGAAATAGAACTATTAGAAGCCAAAGTATTTTGGAATTTTGTTTAAGCTCTGCTACTGATTGATCCCAAGAAAATTATCACTCATTAGTGATGAACTCCTGCAAATTTGATATTAAGTCTCACTTTCTGCATGGTCCAAAGAGAATATTCAAGTATTAGATCCACATTTTAATCCATTGTTGTACTGTAATTTTAATGTTGATATCCATAAAATTGAACTTTCATGCTTATGCACAGAACCTTGGGGTCCATGCTTGTATTTTTTATTTTGGGTGTGGGTAGTACAAGTAACCCCAATTAAATTGAATTGGGAAGTTTCTCACAACTCTTTGCAATCTCCTTCCATAGCTTAGAAGAAACCTTGCTAGTGAAATTTTTTGTGGTAAAAAAAATTGGACTTCATGCTTCTATTAATTTATTTTAGATGTGGGGTGTTACAAACAAACCTTATCCTATCCATTTTGATTCAAGAAAGTCATAGTTAATATTCAAAAACTATTCCTATATTTTCTTAGGAAGCTTGCACATGGAATTTTTTTCATATAAAATACACACTGCTATTATAGTTGAAGACAAGAAGCTGCCGAGATAACTTTCGATTGATGTTTTTTTAAATGAATGTAATTACATGTCAATATGTGCTTCTATTCTATGATAGCTATAGAGATCATGGAATGTTTTAATAGATTTATTTAATGCACATAGAATGGCTATCTAAGCATTATTCCATTTTACACTTTTTAATATTTTTAAATTGTCAGAAATGAAAACCCTATGAAAAAGAACAATGGTACTCTGAATTTTAAGTTTCTTAGAACTTTTCACATCTCATTGTTTAGTTGCATTCAATGGGGCCCATCGCTTCTAAAGGAGGGGAAACTGATTTAACTTTTTAACAGGTTACGGGACGCTCAAAAGTGCATAAATTTGTAAGCATTAACACTTGTATTTTGTGGCTCCCTCAGCGTCATTATCACCTGCAGAACATGTGGCAGTAGTGCCACAACGTAACTCCTCCTCCCTACTCCTGCCATACACCCATTTAGGGGCATCTATCTAACTAGTCTTCCTCATATAGACAACCATAGTTTTATTTTGGGATAGAAATGATATAAAGGAGCATCATTAATGATGCTAGCATTCATCAGAGTTGCAGGCACTCATGTAATTTCTCAACTATTCTTTCATACTAATTTTATATAATACTATATACTACCATTCCATCATTCTTTTAAATGAGAAGTAAGGATCGAGCTAATTAAGTATTAAGTTATCTTAGTAGAAGATATGGTGATAGCTTAGGCATTCAATACATCTCACCGCTCTAATTCAATATAGAGTTTATGCATACTAAAACTTTATATGGTTCTCACTGAAGAGTCAAACCTTTTCTGTTTTTCTTCTTTCTCGGGCTATCTGCACTCTGATATAGTTCTCTATCTCTTCCATACATATTTTATTTCCTGCCATAGCACAACTAGTTTGCTGAGCTTGTCTACCTTGACAATCTGTCCGATAATCTTGCACATTCTACAAGGCACTATCTCCTCAAGTGTTTCTTGCCGGATGAAATAAATGGCTATGTGCTTATGGTTGTTTACTTGTCTAGAGTATAATAGAAAATTAAAGTGTTGTAAATGACCAAGATAGATTTGTAGGAAAATGCTCTACTCGTTACCTTTTCCTGGTGTGTATATGGTACACTTGGTTGTATATATATATTAGAATAACCATTTGTTTTTTAAATATTTTACTCATATAAATGAATTTCATAAATTCCTCTATATTTCAATCTTGTTCTAATAGGAGATATAAGGTTCCCTAAGATAGACATCTGTAAATGGTACATGCACATATTGATGGTTCTCCTTTCTTATTTCTCATGTATGTGGACAGATTTAATGTCAAATATACCATTGATACTTTCTTACATTATTTGTTCTGTTTTCTCAACCAGCAATCTTCTGTAATCAAATCAAAGGTCCAGATAGATGGTCATGGAAACCAGATCAGGAGATGTTTAACTTTATTTCTTTACATTTCCATTTTTCCCTTGAGATCTGTATAAATCTGTTTGATTTAGTCAATTTTAAAAGTTATGAAATTTGTGCTTATTTAACTCTTGCAGTTTAAACAGATATATTTCTTATGAGTTGATTATTTTCATTATCTAATTATTTCTCATGTGGGGATCCGTATTTCAAACATTTGAACAATAAGATAGAAAAATATTCAATGAAATAATTAATGATAAGTATTATAATTTGAGATTGAATCCTTCAAGAATAGATAAATCTATTTTTGAACTTTCTTTACTATTCATATCTGGTGAATTGAATTTCACTGTCTTGTCACCATTTTTATATTATAAAGGAACTGACCATGCTTCTCTCTATTTTAAGATCTTTGTTTTAGACATTGCCGACTGTTTTTCTATTAAATATCTTTTCTTTACCTTTCATCACTGCCCTGATTGGATTGTTTGATACTGACTTTATCCCACTATTTAGGCCTTGTTTGTCACAACGCTCCTATCATGTGGGAAGCTAATAACATTCCACTTTTAGAAGCACTTAAAATGATGTCGTTCCCTTTGAAATTACTCCAACCTCTCAAACTTGGCTTTACAAAGCAACCATACGAAACTAGAACTGTTAAAGAGCTATCGCTTCCTATTCTTTGTAGTCTTGCTTAAAAAACACAAGGCCTTATCCTCTTCAAATACTTTGAAATAGATTTGTCCTCTCTTGCATGCCAACTAGATGTTGAATGCTCCATATGCATTGTCTACTTGTACCCCCTTAGATAGACTATATTTCTATTTATTTCACTAATTTGATCATTCATGAAATTGTCACATATTCCTTGGCTCTGTTTTGAATGTAGACTATCACTTGTTATAATCATGGTTGTTTTGCTTCTACAATCATGAAAGATTCTCTCCCTCTCAACTTGTAAAAGTGTTTGCAGTCTTTTGTATGAGTGTTTCTCATTATCTCTAGTTATTATTGGCATTTAACACTAAACAATGTATCTTACTTCCTTGATCTAGTCATTGCTCTATTTTTTTGACCTTATGTAATAATATTTTCTTGTTCATGAAATATTTTTGATCCTGATTGTTATGATTGCAATTCAATAGTCATTTGATGATTGCCTTTTGCATGGATTTGAACCCAGGGCAAGAGAGTTTTTTAAAAATATTGAACCTATTTCAGTAGAAAAGTTGAGAGGATTTTTCCCATCCTAATCAATGGCCTTAAATTTTTTTTGCCATGATAACTAAAATGGAAATTCATTGTGCAAAAATAATTCGAATTGCAATGTTTCTCAAAACCTAGGACAACTCTAATTCTTGGATCAACAAGAATTGTATTCAATAGATCTTGAATGAAGGAAATTCTTGCTGGCCTGTTTGTGGATTCATCGAGGACTTAACTACAAACTATTATTTTATTTTCACTTCTTGTAGTTGTTATTAATTTTTATTCTAACTCACAGGATTATTGGTCATATTTAAAATGTGTAATTTTCAGTACAGTAAGTAACCATTTCTTCTATAAGTTTATAATCATTTATATTAATATGGTTGTTTATTGTTGTAAAATTAAAATAGTCTTATATTTAGAGAAGATGAAAGAAGCTACAGTGAAGGGTACTTGGGGCAGGATCTTATCAAGTTATCACACGGTTCTCAGGTAAATTGTTAATTGTTTTCTTGGAAAGGAGTTTTGTTTACCTTTTTCAATCTATAAATTTGTTCTGTATGTTTTGTGTAATTAATATTTTTAAATGTTGATGAATGATTTTAGAATCCGGATGTGGACCCGTGCGACCAAAATTTTCTGTTGGGACGAAGCAAAATTTGCAATTTGAGCATATTGATAATCCCTCAATTAGTGGAGTTTTGTGCATATTGAACCATAAGGTGGTAGTTTTTTCTCATTTAGGTCTTGTAGGATGAAAATTTCTTGCTTCTTCTTGTGGGTTACTTATCTGATTGTTTAATACACGTCTTAAAGTTGAACTGTCTATCTAGTATTAGGTGCAGCAGAATGGTGCCAAAGTGCTTATTTTAGGGAGCTGTGGATCTCTCAAGCTAAATGGAAAGTGCCTTAAAATGATGGATGTCATCAGCAATAGAGGAGGGATGAACTTTCTTTCAGCTCTCAAAGTCATCACACTTATGTATCCTCTATGATCTGGTTATTGACATTGGCCATAAAACTTTCTCTAGTTTGATCACCATATTATCATATACTTCTAATCAATAAATATTTTTTTTGATGTTTTGAGTAATCCAAGCAATAGCAATGTCATGAGCACCCATTCACCATAACCCTTCTCTTCTGAGCTCTTCTACTTTGACACATCTCTAATCCACAGTCTTCATTACATGGATTGTTTATTGGGGACCTTAATAAAGTTTACAATGTACGCAGGATAATGAGATGGATAATGGATGAAGAGGAGCATCTTGCCAAGCTGAAGGAAGACACTTTGTAGTATGTTATTATAGATATGGGCCATAAATTCTGAAAGCTTACATATTTGATGCATCATTTCTTTTTTGTAAAAGGATTTCCCTTCACTTGTAATCGGTTTTCTAGTAACAAAACTATGGAGCAGAATAAAATGGAATAAATGCACCCTAATTTTATCATATACAACCATTCCTGTTTCCTTTATTCTGGGATTTAGATATACAGCTGTATATGGTCAAACTCCAGCAGGTTTGGTTTGTATTATACTTTGGTGCTGCTTTTCATTCTCTTTTTTCGCTTATGCAGCTGTAACCACTGTTGACACCAGTGGAATCAAAATGCTCAAAGAGCTCAAGAGAATAATTGAACTGAAAGGCCTTCAGGTAACTATTATCATAATTTTGGTTTGAACAAAATATTATTTTGGTTTAAACAATTTATTTTAAGTTTTGATTTGTTTATGTCATTCATCTAAAATCATTTAATAAGTGGGTATTATTGAATTAAGTAATAGCATTCCTAATAAATTTAATAAGTGGGTCATATTGAATTAAGTAAAAGCATTCCTAATAAATCAACCAAAGAAATGAAAGCTTAGAATGTGTTGTTTAAACGTGTTCATCAGTATGTACTCTGTATAAAACATGTCAACTATATCAACACTTCATAGAATTTTGGTTTAAACAGTAAACTCTAAACTTTGACCTTTTTAAATTGCCTACTGTTTCATTACTGGCCTAGAACCTACATATAAATCAATAAAAATCCAAGTGCTCACCAAGCTTACAAGTTTTAAATAAGTGTGACTATCTTTATGTTATAACAAAATTTAACAAAAATCTATTTTGTATTGTAAACAATGTGAATTATACTAACAAGGAGTATACATGATCTTTAGCTTGCATTGAGCAACCCTGGGTCAGATCTCATGGAGAATCTTCAAAAGGAAAAGTTCACTAAAATTCTGTGACCAAATTGGCTGTTTCTTACAGTTGGTGAGGGTGTTGCAGTTTGTAGTTCTCTTCTCCAAGCTCATAAGCTCAATAGATAATTGAATGTCAACGGTAATAACCAGGCCGGTCTCTACAATTACAGTTTGCATGGTTAAAGACTAAACCTGAGAGTTACCCTTGTCTATCATTTCATTCTTATAATGAAGAATGTCCTCACTTACCTCGCTATATTTCTCTACTGAATATTACTTATAGTTTACAATACTCAAAGGTTGTAAGAAGCCATGGAGGCTTTGTTTTTAATTTGATGAATCACCTTGCAAGCTACAGTGGTGATTATGAAGATGTTAAATAATATGAATATAATGGAAGGGCTAAAATTTTGTTAAAATCTAATTAGAAACTTCTTTTTTGCCTATGTTCTCATCAAGCTTAAAACGTTATGTGGGAAGACTCGATACACTCTTTGGGAAATTTTACTATGGACCATCCAAACCTAGAAATCTTCTTTAAACAGCCACTTGTAATGTTAAAGAGATGAGAAGAGCTCTGCCTTTGAGGTTCAAATTACTCAAGAGTAAAGAACCCTGTAACAGCTGCTCTCTATCCTCTACTGTAACAATCAAACTGAGGAAATAGAATTCTAACTTCCTTGAAGCAAACCATCTTCCAAGTACTCACCTTCTTGGATGCATTTTTTGAGTAAAGCCTCTCTCACTGTTTTGTCTCCAAACATTTCTCCTATATTCCTTTGAGACTGTAATCTTCCATTTGACTGCAACCTTTTGAAGATCTCAGTCTCAAGGTAATGTATCCTTAATCAATGCTCCTTTTTTGAAGACTGATCCTCTATCTCTGTCATTGAGACTATTCTTTGTCAAGGACCCATTTAATGCCTATAAACCTAAAACCACTTAGACCTTAACCCTATATGACCATTACATGACATTTTGACTCATTACATGGGATTTTCACTTATTACATTGCTTTTATAGCATTATTCCTTATTACATTACAATGACCTTTAGACTTGATTATGAATTTTGCTTTGAATATTGAGTCTAACATTGCAATTGAACATCTCTGAATGCCATTCCACTCCTGGGCTCAGGTGCCCTACTGGATGCCCCTGCATCATCAACCAAGTGGTACAAATGGTCAAATCCCACAGACGGTCTGTAGCTATGACAAAGTCTGAAAAGGTAGAGAGACCTACACTAGTGACTCAGAAGAAACTTCAGCTTTCAAAAACAAAGCCAATTAGGTTGGCAGACTTGTGGATCAGGCCGGCATTTGGTGGAAGAGGAAGAAAGATGACTAGAACTCTAGAGGCCCACTATAATGGATTTCTCTATTCAACCATGAGAGCAAAAGAGAGAGCTGATATCATGTATCAAAATATTAAACACGCATTCTTCCAGCCAGTAGAGAAGGAGATGATTACTTTGCTTCATTTTCATTTGCATAACCATATTATGGTGGGAACTAAGAAGACTAAGGATGTCCAGTTTTATGTGGAAGTAATGGACGTGGTCCAAACTTTAGGAGGGGCAAGAAGGTCCATGTATGATCCCGATGAAATTGAGGAAGAGCAGCAAGAGAGGCACATGAAAAATAAAATCAATGGAGAGTTTGAAGGGTTTGTTAAACGAGTAACAAAGATATGGGAGCAGCCTCATCTAAAAGATTTTGAACTGGAGTTTGATATACCATTTAGAGAGCTAGGTTTTCATGGAGTTCCTTTCAAAGCCTCTGCTTTTATTGTTCCTACCGTAAACTGTTTGGTAGAGTTGGTGGAATTGCCTTTCTTAGTAATAACCATTAGTGAGATTGAGATAGTTAACCTTGAGAGAGTAGGACTTGGGCAAAAGGCATTTGATATGGCTATTGTTTTCAAAGACTTCAAGCGGGCTGTACTCCGCATTGATGTTATTCCTCAATCTTCTCTTGATGGCATCAAAGAATGGCTAAACTCAATGGATATAAAGTATTATGAAAGCAGAATGAACTTGAACTGGTGGCCAATTTTGAAGACCATTACAGATGATCCAGATAAATTTATTGAAGATGGTGGCTGGGAATTTTTGAATTGGGAAATCCATCTTCCATTTGGGTGACAGAATCCAATAGATGCTTCAAAATGTTTTAAGTTCTTTCACCAAGCTTTATCAAATGGATCTCTCACAAGAATGAATGGAGCAGTTAGCACTCATTGGCTCTAGGTGATTCTTACGGAGGTGAAGCACCGGGACTTCCTGGGAGGTCATCCATCCCTGTACTACTCCAACTCGAGCGCACTTAACTATGGATTTTCCTCCTTGGTTAAACCCACTCTTCTTGCATCCTCATTTGCAAAACCTTCACCAAGTGTTGTGCCTTACGAACCAGTTGATGAGCTTAAGGGGCTTTCTAATCGATGGTTCATAAGGCACAACACTTGGTGAAGGTTTTGCAAATGAGAATGCAAGCAGAGTGGGTTTAACCAGGGAGGAAACTCCGTAGTTAAGTGCGCTCGAGTTGGTGTAGTACGGGAATGGGTGACCTCTCGGGAAGTCCCAGTGCTTCACCTCTGTGAGCATCAGCTAGAGCCAATGAGTGCTAACTGTTCCATTCATTCTCATGAGAGATGGGTTCGTGTGAACCACTACTCATGAATCACGGGTCAATGAGTTTGACTCAAAAAACTACACAGTTGAATCTTGATAGCAATATCACAATTTGACTTGCTGTGGAAAATATCTCCTACTTATTAATTGATGAGCTTAAGGGGCTTTCTAATGAATGGTTCATAAGGCATAACACTTGGTGAAGGTTTTGCAAATGAGGGTGCAAGCAGAGTGGGTTTAACCATGGAGGAAACTTCGTAGTTAAGCGTGCTCGAGCTGGAGTGGTACTGGGATGGATGACCTCCCGGGAAGTCCCGGTGCTTCACCTCCGTAAGCATCACCTAGAGCCAATGAGTGCTAACTGTTCCATTCATTCTCATGAGAGATCCATTTGATAAAGCTTGGTGAAAGAACTTCAAACATTTTGAAGCATCTATTGGATTCTGTCACCCAAATGGAAGATGGATTTCCCAATTCAGAAATTCAGAGTTCTTTTCATTAACCTGTGATTCATGAGTAGTGGTTTACATGAACCCATCTCTCATGAGAATGAATGGAACAGTTACCACTCATTGGCTCTAGGTGATGCTTATGGAGGTGAAGCACCGGGACTTCCCGGAAGGTCATCCATCCCAGTACCACTCCAGCTCGAGGATGCTTAACTACAGAGTTTCCTCCATATTTAAACCCACTCTGCTTGCATCCTCATTTGCAAAACCTTCACCAAGTGTTATGCCTTATGAACCATTCATTAGAAAGCCCCTTAAGCTCATCAATTAATAAGTAGGAGATATTTTCCACAGCAAGTCAAATTGTGATATTGCTATCAAGATTCAACTGTGTAGTTTTTTGAGTGAAACTCATTGACCTGTGATTCATGAGTAGTGGTTCACACCAAAGAATCAAAACTCAGACTCGGCAAGGCCGACTCGACCCGTGACTCGCTGATGACTCGGCAACGACTCGGCTATGACTCGGCAAAAAAAAAAAAATAGAGATTTCTTAAAATTTAAAACTTGTTTCAGGCACCCATTATTGAATAAAGCTTAAAAACACATCACATCACATCTAAAGGTCAAATAACATCTAAAGGATATGGTTAAGAGAAAAAAGTATAATCGATAATGAAGGGAATGAATGGTAATTGTTATGAACAGTCACGTCACTTCATTATGAACTAACATGTCATTTCTAATGTGAACAGACACGTCTTTTCTTATTTTCTAGTTCAATATATATAGATATTCAAATGTGTAGATTCAATCAATAACCAAGGCAATTTGATCACTATTTTTTCCATTACATTCACTGTCTTCATTCCATCTCTCCAATTTGAATCTTGTGGATCATTGATTCTTAGCATTTCAATCTTCATTGTCCCAAGGCGTTTGTCCTACTGTTCCCTTTAACAACTCATGAATGCTCATTGATGAATCATGGCTGTTCTAACTGATATTCTTGTGATACATCGTCAGCTATTCTCATTTCTTTATGATTCTTCTTATTTATTCATTGGCTAAATTTTTTGACATTCCTTGGACTGCTCTTCATGACCTATCATTTACTTACTGTTCTGATCCTTATTGTGACTGCTCTAACAGTGAATGTCACTGTTTCTAACAGTATATGTCATTGTTTCATCATGTAATCACTGCCATACATCACTGCTCTGATCGATTTTCTTTTCACTGCTATCACATTGCAAAACACTGCTTTTAATCATCTTTTATCAGTGACTTTTCATGACTAATGACTGCTTTAGGATTCATTCTTCTGTTTGCTGTCTTCTTTCTTTGAACACTATCCTTGAACACTCACTGAAGACTACTGTCATCAGAAATTCATGAAGCCTACTGTCATTAGAGATTCATGAAGATGATCAATGTCCTTAGACATTGATGTGACTATTTTTTAATTATCATGTCCTCTCATAACAGTCATGATTTTCACCGATATTCTTCTGCATTTCTCCATTTCTGATCACTGTCATAAAAATGAAAGCCACTGTCCTCCAGCATACTGTCTTCTACATCCTTTTGTTTGCTACTCTCATTCGTGGATTATTGCTCATATCATTGTTATTATGACTGCATCATTGGCACAGTCTTCCTTCTTGAAACAGCAGATTATTGTCTTGTTCTAAGTGATTGTCACAATTTTTCTCATCCTTCAACAACATGTATATCACTGTTGTTGACAAGTCTATGGCTCGGGCCTGCCGCGGCGTGGGTCATGAGGCATGGACCCGCGAGTTATGGCCATGACCCGCTGACTCGGTGAGTCACGCGGGTCATGCCCAATAACTCGGCCCATGACTCGACCGGGTCACCAAAACCCGGGAGCCATGGCTCGACCCGCGAGTCAGGATAACTTGCCTGACTCGCTACGGGTTTTGATATTCTGGTTCACACGAACCCATCTCTCATGAGAATGAATGGAACACTTAGCACTCATTGGCTCTAGGTGATGCTCATAGAGGTGAAGCACCGGGACTTCCCGAGAGGTCACCCATTCCAGTACTACTCCAACTCGAGCACACTTAACTATGGAGTTTCCTCCCTGGTTAAACCCACTCTGCTTGCATTCTCATTTGCAAAACCTTCACCAAGTGTTGCACCTTACGAACCAGTTGATGAGCTTAAGGGGCTTTCTAATCGATGGTTCATAAGGCACAACACTTGGTGAAGGTTTTGCAAATGAGAATGCAAGCAGAGTGGGTTTAACCAGGGAGGAAACTCCATAGTTAAGTGCGCTCGAGTTGGAGTAGTACTGGGATGGGTGACCTCTCAGGAAGTCCCGGTGCTTCACCTTTGTGAGCATCAGCTAGAACCAATGAGTGCTAAGTGTTCCATTCATTCTCATGAGAGATGGGTTCGTGTGAACCACTACTCATGAATCACAGGTCAATGAGTTTGACTAAAAAAACTACACAGTTGAATCTTGATAGCAATATCACAATTTGACTTGCTGTGGAAAATATCTCCTACTTATTAATTGATGAGCTTAAGGGGCTTTCTAATGAATGGTTCATAAGGCATAACACTTGGTGAAGGTTTTGCAAATGAGGATGCAAGCAGAGTGGGTTTAACCATGGAGGAAACTCCGTAGTTAAGCGTGCTCGAGCTGGAGTGGTACTGGGATGGATGACCTCCCGGGAAGTCTCGGTGCTTCACCTCCGTAAGCATCACCTAGAGCCAATGAGTGGTAACTGTTCCATTCATTCTCATGAGAGATGGGTTCATGTAAACCACTACTCATGAATCAAAGGTTAATGAAAAGACCAAATTTGAGGTCAATAAACATGGCAAACTGAATCAATGACTTGAAAGAATTTTTTTAGCTTGCTACTACAGGTTGACTGAACTCCACATTTTTTAAGTGCTTGGAACCCATGAACAGTTCATTGCTTCTATCTTCTAGCCATATTAATCTTTGATGTTCATGCATCTCACATCTTTTTCCATTCTACTCACATCTTTTTCGCTACATTCTTGATATCAATTTCTTTTGGGGATTTGTTAAACAGCTCACTGGTTTTTTTTGTACGTCCATATCTTGCTTACATACTGAATTATTCCTTATTACATTATAATGACCTTTAGACTTGATTATGAATTTTGCTTTGAATATTGAGTCTAACATTGCAATTGAACATCTCTGAATGCCATTCCACTCCTGGGCTCAGGTGCCCTACTGGATGCCCTAGCATCATCAACCAAGAGGTACAAATGATCAAATCCCACAGATGGTCTGTAGCTATGACAGAGTCTGAAAAGGTAGAGAGACCTACACTGGTGACTCAGAAGAAACTTCAGCTTTCAAAAACAAAGCCAATTAGGTTGGCAGACTTGTGGATCGGGCCAACATTTGGTGGAAGAGGAAGAAAGATGACTAGAACTCTGGAGGCCCACTATAATGGATTTCTGTATTCAACCATGAGAGCAGAAGAGAGAGCTAATATCATGTATCAAAATATTAAACACGCATTCTTCCAGCCAGCAGAGAAGGAGATGATTACTTTGCTTCATTTTCATTTGCATAACCATATTATGGTGGGAACTAAGAAGACTAAGGATGTCCAATTTTATGTGGAAGTAATGGACGTGGTCCAAACTTTAGGAGGGGCAAGAAGGTCCATGTATGATCCCGATGAAATTGAGGAAGAGCAGCAAGAGAGGGACAGGAAAAATAAAATCAATGGAGAGTTTGAAGGGTTTGTTAAACGAGTAACAGAGCTATGGGAGCAGCCTCATCTAAAAGATTTTGAACTGGAGTTTGATATACCATTTAGAGAGCTAGGTTTTCATGGAGTTCCTTTCAAAGCCTCTGCTTTTATTGTTCCTACCGTAAACTATTTGGTAGAGTTGGTGGAATTGCCTTTCTTAGTAATAACCATTAGTGAGATTGAGATAGTTAACCTTGAGAGAGTAGGACTTGGGAAAAAGGCATTTGATATGGCTATTGTTTTCAAAGACTTCAAGCGGGATGTACTCCGCATTGATGTTATTCCTCAATCTTCTCTTGATGGCATCAAAGAATGGCTAAACTCAATGGATATAAAGTATTATGAAAGCAGAATGAACTTGAACTGGTGGCCAATTTTGAAGACCATTTCAGATGATCCAGATAAATTTATTAAAGATGGTGGCTGGGAATTTCTGAATTGGGAAATCCATCTTCCTTTTGGGTGACAGAATCCAATAGATGCTTCAAAATGTTTGAAGTTATTTCACCAAGCTTTATCAAATGGATCTCTCACGAGAATGAATGGAACAGTTAGCACTCATTGGCTCTAGGTGATGCTTACGGAGGTGAAGCACCGAGACTTCCCGGGAGGTCATCCATCCCAGTACCACTCTAGCTTGAGCACGCTTAACTACGAAGTTTCCTCCATGGTTAAACCCACTCTGCTTGCATCCTCATTTGCAAAACCTTCACCAAGTGTTATGCCTTATGAACCATTCATTAGAAAGCCCCTTAAGCTCGTCAATTAATAAGTAGGAGATATTTTCCACAGCAAGTCAAATTGTGATATTGCTATCAAGATTCAACTGTGTAGGTTTTTGAGTCAAACTCATTGACCCGTGATTCATGAGTAGTGGTTCACACGAACCCATCTCTCATGAGAATGAATGGAACAGTTAGCACTCATTAGCTCTAGCTGATGCTCACAGAGGTGAAGCACCGGGACTTCCCAAGAGGTCACCCATTCCGGTACTACACCAACTCGAGCGCACTTAACTACGGAGTTTCCTCCCTGGTTAAACCCACTCTGCTTGCATTCTCATTTGCAAAACCTTCACCAAGTGTTGCACCTTACGAACCAGTTGATGAGCTTAAGGGGCTTTCTAATCAATGGTTCATAAGGCACAACACTTGGTGAAGGTTTTGCAAATGAGAATGCAAGCAGAGTGGGTTTAACCACGGAGGAAACTCCATAGTTAAGTGCGCTCGAGTTGGAGTAGTACTGGGATGGGTGACCTCTCGAGAAGTCGCGGTGCTTCACCTCTGTGAGCATTAGCTAGAACCAATGAGTGCTAAGTGTTCCATTCATTCTCATGAGAGATGGGTTCGTGTGAACCACTACTCATGAATCACGAGTCAATGAGTTTGACTCAAAAAACTACACAGTTGAATGTTGATAGCAATATCACAATTTGACTTGCTATGGAAAATATCTCCTACTTATTAATTGACGAGCTTAAGGGGCTTTCTAATGAATGGTTCATAAGGCATAACACTTGGTGAAGGTTTTACAAATGAGGATGCAAGCAGAGTGGGTTTAACCATGGAGGAAACTCCGTAGTTAAGCGTGCTCAAGCTGGAGTGGTACTAGGATGGATGACCTCCCGGGAAGTCCCGGTGCTTCACCTCCGTAAGCATCACCTAGAGCCAATGAGTAATAACTGTTCCATTCATTCTCATGAGAGATGGGTTCATGTAAACCACTACTCATGAATCACAGGTTAATGAAAAGAACTCTGAATTTCTGAATTGGGAAATCCATCTTCCATTTGGGTGACAGAATCCAATAGATGCTTCAAAATGTTTGAAGTTCTTGCACCAAGCTTTATCAAATGGATCTCTCATGAGAATGAATGGAACAGTTAGCACTCATTGGCTCTAGGTGATGCTTACGGAGGTGAAGCACCGAGACTTCCCGGGAGGTCATCCATCCCAGTACCACTCCAGCTCGAGCACGCTTAACTACGGAGTTTCCTCCATGGTTAAACCCACTCTGCTTGCATCCTCATTTGCAAAACCTTCACCAAGTGTTATGCCTTATGAACCATTCATTAGAAAGCCCCTTAAGCTCATCAATTAATAAGTAGGAGATATTTTCCACAGCAAGTCAAATTGTGATATTGCTATCAAGATTCAACTGTGTAGTTTTTTGAGTCAAACTCATTGACCTGTGATTCATGAGTAGTGGTTCACATGAACCCATCTCTCATGAGAATGAATGGAACAGTTAGCACTCATTGGCTCTAGCTGATGCTCATAGAGGTGAAGCACCGGGACTTCCCGAGAGGTCACCCATTCCGGTACTACACCAACTCGAGCGCACTTAACTACGGAGTTTCCTCCCTGGTTAAACCCACTCTGCTTGCATTCTCATTTGCAAAACCTTCACCTAGTGTTGCGCCTTACGAACCAGTTGATGAGCTTAAGCGGATTTCTAATCAATGGTTCATAAGGCACAACACTTGGTGAAGGTTTTGCAAATGAGAATGCAAGCAGAGTGGGTTTAACCAGGGAGGAAACTCCGTAGTTAAGTGCGCTCGAGTTGGAGTAGTACTGGGATGGGTGACCTCTCGGGAAGTCTCGGTGCTTCACCTCTGTGAGCATCAGCTAGAGCCAATGAGTGCTAACTGTTGCATTCATTCTCATGAGAGATGGGTTCATGTCAACCACTACTCATGAATCACGGGTCAATGAGTTTGACTCAAAAAACTACACAGTTGAATGTTGATAGCAATATCACAATTTGACTTGCTGTGGAAAATATCTCCTACTTATTAATTGACGAGCTTAAGGGGCTTTCTAATGAATGGTTCATAAGGCATAACACTTGGTGAAGGTTTTGCAAATGAGGATGCAAGCAGAGTGGGTTTAATCATGGAGGAAACTCCATAGTTAAGCGTGCTCGAGCTGGAGTGGTACTGGGATGGATGACCTCCCGGGAAGTCTCGGTGCTTCACCTCCGTAAGCATCACCTAGAGCCAATGAGTGGTAACTGTTCCATTCATTCTCATGAGAGATGGGTTTATGTAAACCGCTACTCATGAATCACAGGTTAATGAAAAGAACTCTAAATTCACCTTACGTAGGTAACATTGTTTTTTTTAAAAAAAAAATAACATTGGTCAAAATTTCGACCAATGTCAGTAAAAAACTCCACCAAAGGATGGTCAAAATTTTGACCACAACAAGAAAATTTCGACCAACAAAATTTTGACCAAAACAACAAAATTTCGACCATCTTATCTGTTGAACGTATAGCATCTCGGTCGAACATTTGATGTTTTCATCAAAAATTTCGACCAACATTTGGTGGAAATTTTTGCTGCCACCGGTCGAAATTTTGATTAATATCAGGTGGATATTTGTTCGACAATTGGTCAAAATTTCAACCATTATAAATAAAATGATGACAGTTTTGAATCATGGACTCAGTCGAATTTTCGACCTCTGTTTTAGTCGAAATTTGACTGATTATATATATGTCAAAAATTTGATAAAAAAAGACCGACGACAATGTTAGTTGTAAATTCGACTAATTTCGGTCAAAATTTTGACCAATTCTTGGTCAAAATTTGAAGCCAAATTTACTAGTGAACCAAAGCAAGGGTTTTATCATGACCAAAATGTCCAGCCAATCCTCCAATATGCATCATATGTTCCTCCAATATCTTGCTAAAAATTAAAATATCATCTAGGTAAACAATGACAAACTTACCCAGAAATTCTTTCAGAACCTCATTCATGAGCCGCATGAAAGTGCTCGGTGCATTGGTTAGCCCAAAAGGCATGACTAACCACTCATACAGTCCTTCCTTTGTCTTGAAGGTAGTCTTCCATTCATCTCCTTCTCTAATCCAAATCTGGTGATATCCACTCTTCAGATCTATCTTTGAGAAATACACAGCTCCACTCAAACAATCCATAATATCATCCATTCATGGCAATAGAAACCTATACTTGATTGTGATCTTGTTTATTGCTCTAGAATCTGTACACATCCTCCACTCTCCATTCTTCTTTGGTGCTAATACCGCTGGTACAGCACAGGGACTTAGACTCTCTCGAATCAACCCCTTCTACAATAACTCATGTACTTGTCTATTCAACTCTTCACTTTCTGCTGGTGTCATTCTATGTGCTACCTTGTTTGGCAAACTGGCTCTTGGAATCAAATCCATCTGATGAGTGATCTTCCTTACCGGTGGTAATCTATTAGGTACATTATCAGATACAATATCCTGAAACTCATTCAACAAATCTGCAACCTCTACAGGTACATCCTCTACTTCTTCTTTACCAACTTTTGGAATTAAAGCAAAACACACATACTCATGCCTCATACCATCTAGGAATTTTCTTTCATCAACAAATGTTATTCTTGCATTGTCACATACCTTTTCTTCGGTCTCCTTCAATGGCTTTAGCTTATGTCGCACTCCATCCTTTGTCAGGGAATAGGTATTCGCACGACCATCGTGTACAGCACATCTGTCAAACTGCCACAGTCTACCCAACAACATATGACATGTATCCATAGAGATGATATCATATAGTACCTCATCTTGGTACCCGTCGATCTTGAACTTTACCAGACACTGTTCACTGACCATGATCTTGTGGTCATCCTGCACCCAGGCAATCCGATATGGATGTGGGTGTTTTTGTCTCTTGAGCTTCAACTTTGTCACCATCTCTTCTAACACCAAATTGTCAGTGCTTCCACTATCGAAAATCACATCACAATATTTACCGTCACACTTGCATCTAGTGTGAAACAGGCTCCTCCTTTATTCAGGTTCATTCTCACCACTCAGCAAGACTCTTCTGTTAATTAGCATTTCTCCTCTTTCAGCATCTTCAGAATTTGATGATTTAGCATCTTCATCTACATGTGCAACTCTGGCCTGGCCTTCATTTCTCCTGTCTATTCTGCCTTGGCGCTGAGGACATTCAAATGCCCTATGACCTTCTTCTCCACAGTGAAAACATGATCCACGGAAGCCTCCTCTTCCAGATCCTTGTCCTCTTCCTCTTCCTCTCTGATCTCTATTACTCTGATATTGGAAATGTATAGAATTATTTCCTCTCTGATTCTGAGTGCTACTGGCCTCATCCTTCTTTTTCGGATCTTCATTTCAGCCACCATATGACCGTCCGCCAGATCTTCCACCACGACCTCTTCCATTTTGTCTGCTCTCAAACTTCTTGTTCAACTTTTCCTCTATTTTTAGGGCAAACTGGTATGCCTCCTCAATACTGTTCATTCGAACCAGATTCAACTCTTCCTGAATGCTTGGCCTTAACCCATTAAGGTATCGAGCAACTTTCTCTTTATCAGCTTCTGCATGGTCTTTTCTGATGAGGAGTCGATAGAACTCCTCTATATACTCCTGAACAGATTTTCTTGCTTGCTTCAAACATTGCATTTTCTTTAGTAGGTCAAGCTCATAATCAACAGGAATGAATTGTCGCTTCAATTTATCTACCATCCGATCCCATCTTGCGATTTTATCTTTCCCTCTTCTATTTCACTCCAATTGAATTTCTTGCCACCAGATCTTCGCATGACCTTTCAATTTGGCCTTCGCAAACTTGACCCTATCAGGATCCTCAACATCTTCATACTCAAAATATTCCTCACATTCATTGATCTAGTCGATCAATTCCTTTGGGTTAAGATTTTCATAAAATGTAGGAACCTCAATCTTAGGTCTTTTCCCAATCTTGAAAATTGCCCAAAAAAGTCTTTCTTCCTCCTGGTTCACAATTTCAGCTTCTCCTTCTTGATATTCTTCTTGGGCTTCATCCTCGCTTTCGTCTCTGACATTAAGATTCATTCCTCTATGAATCTCTTCTTGCAATGCTCGCACTTGTCTCTGCAGCTCTCTAACCTCAGGTGTCACAGCACCAGCTCTTCCGCCACGTTCTCTTCGTTGAGGCATTTTCGCGATGCGCGCTAAAACCCTAACCACTGTCCTGGTGCAAACTACCTTACAGTCAACGATATGTTTACACACTCAAGAAAACCTACTTTGATACCACTTAATGAAGGGTGCTCCCCTTAATACAACAAACACATAACAGAAATAGAGAAACAACAACAATAATATGCAAGAATAGAAAATTGGCTTCTTATTATCTCCATAAATGTGGAATTACAAACTTTCAGAATTACAATATGCAAAGCCACATGGGCATTCCCTTACAATATTCTGTAGGACAAAGCCTCGAATCAATACCCAGATCTACTACCCAGTACTGCTCTAGACAACACTACGGGCCTTCTTTATATAGGCAATTTCCACCGCCCGAGAAGGTTCTAGAAATTTAGCCCTAAGGGCCGACCAAACTTAGAATTATTTTATTTTTCAATTTATTACATCAAAGTCGGCTCAAAATAACTTTTGAAACCCGAAAAAAAATTTTGAAGGAAAATTATTTTTCGCCATTTCAGGTGACTCGACTTCTGGAGACCATAAGTCGTCACCAGTTGACCCGATTGACTATTATAACGCCATTTCAGAAACACCACAAAGCGCTCTACAAGCTTGACCTGCACAAAGCACCCGTCACCCAATTTTTTGACCTCATCCGGGGCCTCTAAAGCTTTCAAAATTGAGTTCAAAGTTTCTGTACCCTGCTGCCAATACCAAAAATCTTTAATATCTTCAAAACTAGACCTGATCTAGCCATGAAACTTTGCTGGCAGGCTGATATGACTGAGATGAACCTCCACATGTAAAATCAGAACATTCCAAGATCGTAAGACCAACTTACTAAAAATAGCAAGTTTCCATAAATAGCAACTCTGCACAAGATAACCCTTATTGAATACAAAAACAAAAATATTTTTGGGTGATGCAAGATTGCTCTTACACCTAGGATGTTCCTGCATCAGTTGGTATTATGATATTGAAGATCAAAATAACCAAGGTATCCTTTTGCGTAAACAAGCAAAAATCTCAATTTTATCCTATATAGAAGTCCTCAATGATTCTTTGATGATCACATCCTTAAACAAATAATACATGATTTACAACTTTGATTTTAAGATAGTCGTTCAGAAATCAAGAAGAATATCATCCTTTCATCATAGCTTGTCTAGTTTAAAACTTTCATCAATTCACTAGAAAGACATGATTTCATCAATTGAGTCAACACTTAGAAAAAAAAAATTGCAATATTTTTCAAATCCATATTTCAAGTGTAGTTCCATCCATTTCATACTTTTAATCCTGATAAAGATAAGGTCATGTGAGGTCTTGGATTAAATTTTGCGTTTTGGCTCAAATTGGATTAGAATATAGATTTGATTAAATGTTCCTTTTTCAAAATTGATGAATTGATTCCTTGATTGAATGAAGCTTGCTTTGATGAATCCTTTCTCCTTTTGAGTAGATTGCCCCCAGTGTGAGATAATTTCATTTGTGGGACTTAGGACAATTTGTAGATTAGGTGACCAAAATCTTGAGATACTCACAAATGGAACTGTGGGGTTTTATTATGCAATATATATAAATGTTGGCGAATGCAATATTTACAAGGTGACCTTTTAGGTATGTGACTAACTTGGACTTTCAATGGTGCCTATTTACCAGGTTTTCACCAATTGAATAGATCTTGCTCTTTTTTCTCTATTTTTAAAGCTTTTCTCTTTTTTTTTACCAAGGCGCCTATTTGCTAGGTTTTCACCAAGGCACTTTTTCTCTTTTTCTGATTTTTTTGTATTTTTGTTTTTTTTTTTGTTTTTTTTTTTCATATCATCAAGGCACCTATTTGCTAGGTTTTCACTAGGACAACATCTTTTTGAGGATCATATATGAATGTTTTTACTTTCTTCATGCTTAATTTTCCACTATTTTTTATCTTTTATGCTTCTCAATTTGTTTTCTCTTTTTTGTTTTTCAAATGTTTTTGGTATTTTCAAGATCTCTTTTGACTATGTACAATAAATATGATGCTCTTCCATCTGATACTCTTTATACTCTTTCCTCTATCTCATGTATAGAACCTCTTTAGATGTATGCTCTTAATAGGTTCTTGTAGCTCTTCTTCATCACAATATGCTAGTTTGTAGGTGCTGGTCCCAAAATTTTTAACAATGATAAAAGGTCCTAACCAAGTTGCTTCCCATTTTCCTTTCTTTTCTCTTTTTGCTTGATTCTTGAGATTTTCTCGCAACACTAGGTCACCTATTTGAAATGTTCTTGACTTGATGTGCTTATTATAAGTCCTTTACATTCTATTTTGGTACACCTTCAAATGACCTAATGCTTGCTTCTGTTTCTCATCTAAGAGTTCTAGTTCTTGAAATCTAGCAACCCTATAGTCTTCCTCACTTATCAAGCCATGAAGAGATACCCTCAAAGATGGGAGTTCTACCTCCAAAGGCAAAACTGCTTCTGCTCCAAAGACTAAGGAAAAAGGTGTAGCTCCTGTTGGTGTTCTTATGCTTGTTTTATAAGCCCATAAGGTTGGGTTTATTTTGATGTGCCAATCTCTACCTAAATTGTCCACCGTTCTCTTCAAAATTTTCAAGATATTTTTATTTGTTGCTTCGGCTTGTCCATTACCTTGGGGGTAATAGATTGAAGAAGAATGATGAATCATGTGAAACTTGATGCATAATTCCTTTAGGTCTTTGTTTTTAAAATGATTTGCATTATCTGTTATGATAGCATGAGGTATGCCATATCTACAAATAATATGATTAAGGATAAACAAAGATATTTTCTTTCATGTTGCAGTTGATAAGGGTACAACTTCCACCCACTTGGTAAAGTACTCGGTTGCCGTGATGATGAATTTATGATCATTCAAGGATGGTGGATAAATCATGCCTATTAGGTCTAGACCCCATTGATAGAATGGCCAAGGTGTTGTCATTGGATGAAGCTCTTGTGTGGGCACATGTATCAAGTTTCCATGGAATTGACACTTTCTACAAGTTTTTGCAAAGTTACAAGTGTCTTTCTCCATCGTAGGCCAAAAATATCCTATCCTAAGAAGTTTCTTAGCTAGGGTTAATCCATTTGAGTGTGATCCAAAAATTCCTTCGTGGATTTATCATAAGGCTAAGTTTTCTTCTTCTTCTTCTAAACATCTAAGGAGCATTCTATCTAAACTTTTGTGATACAATGTTTCAAAAATTATGGTGTATCGGGCGGCTTGGTGAATGAAGCTTTTCTTTTGATTCCTGGTTTGGTCTAAGGGAAGGATTTGATCCTTCAAGTAAGTGTAAATAGGTCCATACTAAGGTGATTCATTTGTAGTTAACAAGCAAATAGTATAAGGGTGGGTAGGGTCAAATGTGGGTTGATCCACTTCTTCTACCAGGAATTCATATCCGGTACTCTGATCAGGCATCTGCAGAAGTGAAGCCAAAGTTGCCATTGCATCCATTACTTTGTTCTTTTCTCTGAGCACTTGTTCAAATGTAATAAGTATGAAATACTTCTTAAGACTTTCCACCGTGTTTTTTTAAGGTATCAATTTTTCATCTTTCATCTGATAGTGTTCATTGACTTGGTTAATGACTAATTGTGAATCTCCATAAACTTTTAATTCTGTCACTTTCTACTCTAATGCCAACTTGATTCCAATAACCAAGGCTTCATATTCTACTATGTTATTTGTGCATGGGAATAGTAGTTTATAGGACTTAGGGATAATATATCCTTGGGGAGTAATTAGAAGTATGTCTGCTCCTGATCCATGATGAGTGTAGGAACCATCAAAATATAGTTGCCATGTTTTTGCCTCAACATTCACAATCTCTGAATCTAGGAATTCCACTTGAATGGGATGATCATCTTGAAGTGGTGCTTCTGCTAATTGGTCTGCAATGACTTTCCCTTTGATTGATTTTCTATCAACATATTCTATGTCAAATTTTCTTAACACCATAACCCACTTTGCTAGCCTTCCATTCAATGCTATTTTACTAAGTAGATACTTTAAAGGGTCAATTTTGGCAATGAGCCTTATCTTGTGGGCTAGCATATAATGGCATAATTTTTGGGAAGCAAAAAATACAGCCAAGCATGCCCTTTCCATGAATGTATAATTCAACTCGTATTTGACCAAGGTTATACTTATGTAGTAAATTGCCTTTTCTTTTCCTGTTTCATCTTCTTGTGCTAAAAGTGCCCCCAATGAATTCTCCGTTGCTGAAATGTATAGGATCAAGGGCTTTCCTCTAATAGGTGGCATCAAGATTGGTGGGTTCATGAGATATTTCTTCAATAGATTAAAGGCTTCTTCACATTTTTCATCCCATTTGAAAATTGTATCTTTATGCAAAAGTTGGGTGAAATTATGAAATTTTTTAGCTAATTGGGAGATAAATCTCCTAATGGATTGGATCCTTCCTTGTAAAGATCTCATTTGACTAATATTTTTAGGTGCTTCCATTTCCATTATAGCTTTTACTTTAGCGAGATCCACCTCTATTCCCCTTGCACATACAATATAACCTAGCAGTTTGCCAGATTGGACTCCAAATGCACATTTATTTGGATTAAGTCTCACTTTGAATTCTTCTAGCCTTTCAAAAATTTTCACAAAAATTGGTAGGTGCTCTTTTCTTGAGTGAGATTTTTCTAATATGTCATCCACATAGTCCTCCATGAACTTATGCATCATATCATGGAATACTGTGGTCATTGCCCATTGATAGGTCGCTTCGACATTCTTCAAACCAAAAGGCATGACATTCTAGCAAAAAGTACCCCATGCACATGTAAAAGCGGTCTTATCTTAGTCTTCTGGTGCTAACTTTATCTAATTATATCCACTAAATCCATCCATGAGTGAAAACATAGAGTGTCCTATTGTTAGGTCCACAATGGCATCAATACTTGGAAGTGGGAAATCGTCCTTAGGACATGGAAAGTTTAAGTCTCTAAAATCCATGCAGATTCTGATGGATTTGTTTGCTTTTGATACTGGCACTATATTTGAGATCCATTGTGCATAATCAATGGCCCTTATAAATCCCACTTTCAATAGTTTTTCTAATTCCACTTTGACAAGTAGTGCTATATGGGGATGCATCTTCCTTAACTTTTTCTTAATAGGTTTGGCTCCTTCCTTGATATTTAGATGATGCATTATCAAATTTGGGTCTAAACCTAGCATATCATCATAAGACCATGCGAATTTGACTTGTTTTTCCTTAAAGAACTTGATAAATTTTGTTATTTCTTCGCTAGATAGTGATGCTGCTAGGTGGATGATCTTCGGCTCTATTTATGATCCAATATTTATCTTTTCTATTGGCTCAATTAAGATTGGAGATCTTTCCTCATAATGTTCTGGTAGAGCATCCAAACTCCCTTCCTTAGGTGCCTTAGTTGGGTTTTCACCTTTGGAAACATCCTTTATTTCTTTATTTTTTTCTTCTTGATCTAATGTTGCCACAATGTGGTTTTCAACACTTGATTCTTTTCTTTTTCTATTTTTTTCATTTTTTCTCAAATTGAAAGTTTGGATGCTCCCTTTGATCAATTCTTCTTGACATTCTCTGATAGAAGAAGGTTCAACCACGTTGAGGTATTGGGACACCACGTTGTCATTCAAGAAGATTGGAAGGGTAGTGAGTTCAATGGAATTCCATTTGATTAATTCTAGGTGTATGAGGGTTAATGGGTCAATACTTAGGTTTTTTTCAATTGGATTTAAGGTGTATATCTCATTATTGGATGGTTCATACATTGTATCTTGAAAGTCTCTGACATGGGCTTCCTCTAAATGTTCTAAAGAAGAAGGATCAAAGTCCTCCTCACTAGACTCCTCTAGGGTTTCTGTTGGATAAAAATCATGTGGATTAAACCTAATGTTCGATTCTTCCATAGTAGGTCTCCATGAAGGAATGTATGGTTCACCTACCCATTGATTTATCTCTATTTCTATACTTGGTACATCATTTAAGGTCACTTGGCTACAACTAGATGCTTGATTTGAACTTGATTCTGCTATTGGTCCTTTATTTTTGGTAGAAGCATATGTATGAATAACATCAATACCCTTATCATGGAATGACTCATCTAATAGGGTCTCCCATTCCCACTCAATAGAATCCTCATCACTGTGAGATTCTAATTGTAATATTTGGCTATGCAGTTTGGGATAATGTTTTTGAGTATATCCTTCTTCAAGATACCCTAATCTTATTTTCTCCTTGGTATCTCGCCATGTACTTTCTATAGGTTAAACAAGTCCTTCATTCCTTGTGCCTAAAGGTCCTTGAACTTTGTACCCCATCTTCTACATTATTGAAAATCCTTTCCCATATTGATGTGTGGAAATGGTTATATTTTCAATATGTTTAACATGCACACTTGATTCTTCATCTTTATATAACCAATTTAGGATCTCATTGTCTTCTTCATCGATGGCAGATGATGTAATTTCCCTCAAAAATTTATCATTATATCTATGGGGTAGATTTTGAGGTTTTCCATAAAACTTGGGTGATAAGGGTAAGTCCATCATAGATAAGGAGTATTCACCTATGCCTTTTTGCTTGATCTTGCATTGCTTATCAAAATTCTTCATCATTTGGTCCATCTTTTGATAATGGGCCTCTTTAGTGTACACTTGGATAGCTTAACCTTCAATAATGTTATCCTCATTAACCTTCTCTTTTCCTTTAGTTGATGTAGCTAGGTTAATGAGTTTTGGTGTATCTTTAATAACAACCTCTTCTTCTATCTTTTCTTTTCCTTTCAATAAAGGGATGTCCTTAGAACTTTGACCTTGCTCCATTTGATTAGGTATAGACCCTTCTGCATTGTGTGGGACTAAGGAGTCATTGATAGGCTTGACATTATTACAATATTGGAATGGGTTTAGATCCCCACTTACCGTTATCTCTTGCCCAAGATAAGGAAAATTTAGGCATTGATGATAGTAGACAACACGGCTTGCATCTCATGAATCCATGACCTTCCTATTAAGATATTGTAAGTCAATTTTAGGTCCAGCACTTGGCATATGGTCTCTTTTTGCATAGGGCCAACTCTTATGGGTAACACTATGACTCATTTTGAAGCTCTTTCTTCATCATCGTAGGCTTTTACGGTTATCTTTTTGTTAGGGTCAATGGCCTCCTCAAAAAATCCTAGGGCTTTTACTAGGCTAAGGGTACAAATATTTATACCAGCTCCTCCATCTATAAGGACTCTTTTCACCCTATGCTTGTGAATCAAGACTTCTATGTGTAAGGGCAGATTTTGAGGATGATTAAGAGACATGTCATCCTATTTGGAAAATGATAGGCAATGGGGTGCAATGAGGTGCCCCACCATATTTTGGAATTTGTCTACCTCCAAGTCTAGAGGCACATTAGTTTCCAATAAAGCTTTCTCCAAAATGTCTTTATGGATTGGTGATAATTTGAGTAACTCCAAGATAGAGATTTGAGCGGGAGTTCTTTGTAATTGATCAACCAAGTTGTATTATTTTGATGACGAGGTTGAAGCTTGATTTGATATCACAACTTTAGGCGCATTGGTAGGCAGAATAATTTTTGATGCTTGCCCCCTAGTGACAACATTTGATGATGCTTCTCTTGAATTGTTCTTTACTATGACAACATTTATAGTATTATCCTCTTCTCTTAAAGTATTGATCGTGTTATCATAAGTATGAGCAAAGTTCACTTTCTCATTGCATTTTTTTAATTTTGATTAGCCTTAGTTGACTCACCCTTTTCATGGTTCAAAAAGGGATTCTTGAAAGCCATGTGGTCCCCATTGTTTTGAGGTCCTTCAATTTTGATGGTTCCATTATCTATTAAGTCTTGCACCAAGTGTTTCAATCTCATGCATTCATTGGTTGGATGACCTCTATTTCAATGACATTCACAATGATGAGAGTCAGTCCACCAATAGGGTTTATCTTGAGGTTCATAATCTTTCATATCGAGTAATGTGATGATTTTGTTGGCAACCAAGGTCTTTAATGCATTCTCCAAAGGTTCACCTAAATAGGTGAATTTTCTTTTGTTATAATTGGAGAAAAAAGATTTGGACTTATTCCCATTAGGATTATTAGAATTATTAGTGGAATTGTTGGAATTGTTATTGGAATTATTAGAATTAAATGGAGCTTTGTTTGATTGATTGACATTATTTGAAGAATTAGCTCCATAGGACAAGGTAAAAGGGGTTGCCTTCAAGTTGTGGGCCTCCACAACTCCATCATTCACAAGGTTTTTGTTGTTATTCTTTATCCATGATTCAGATTTATCATTGTAATTATTGGACGCTTAATTATTGAAATATTTAGACACATAATTATTCTTGTTAGTGTTATTGGATTTGTTATCTTTAAATAATTTTATTTCACCTCTCTTGACCAATACCTCCTCAATCTTGATCCCATTTTCAATGAGTTTTTCAAATGTTGGGGGACATTGGAGTTGTAATCTATAATTCATTTCTATGGCCAAATTATTGGTGAAGATCTCCATCTTTTCTTTCTTGGGGATACTTCATGGATAACTTTTGAAAACGGTCCTCCACCTTTGTAGAAATCCTAGGAAGGACTTTCCATCTTTCTGTTTGGTATCACACAACTTGAGCATTGTAATTTCATGCTCAATGTTATAAGAATAATGGGTTATGAACTTGGAGGCTAACTCCTCAAAGGTCTTTATTCCTTGGGGTAGTTTTGAGAACCACTCCATGGCAGAACCTCGTAAACTCCTAGGAAAGAGTCTCATTAGGTATGTTTCATTATGCATGAAATCAATGGTTAGGGCACAAAACTCCCTTAAATGATCCTGTGGGTATATTTTACCCTTGTACTTATCATATTTAAGAAAAATGGTATTGAAAGGAAAGGATACCATAACTAAGCTTTTGTCAAAAGGAAAAGGACACAAAGCTTCAATAGAAAAGGCCTTAGGTTCAGCTACCTTCTTCATGGTATCTGTTTGTTCTTGGAAAGCCTTTATCTGCCTAGTCATAAAATTTATGGGGTCATCTTGCTATTGGTCTTTCTTGAATTGTTCAATATCAAAATCATAGGGAAGCTTTACTCCCGCTTGAGATAGGTTTAAGAAGAACTTCTCCCTATCCTTATCTATTAATTTCTCCATGACCTCTAGGAATTCCTGATCTTGGGCTGCTCTCTCAACCTTTTCTTCAAGTGTTTCTTTTGGATTATGATTGGCATTGTTGATTTTTTGATTATTCCCTCCTGGTTGGTAATTATGATAAGCCGAGTTCCTATCCATTTCTCCAAGTCTTTTGTCAAACAAGTTTGGGAAAATTTCTTCTTGATTAGGATCTTTGAAAAGACTTTGGTATTCTTGTCCTTCATTTGCAACAAGGGTGCTATCTCCTTGTAAAGATACTCTATATGTGTGGGACCACATGGAAATTGACATCCAACAAGGGTTTGATTTGGAATGATCTTTGGTTCAAGAATTGTTGATTTTAAATTGAAGAGATTAAAAATGTAAGATGAATTTTCAATGGATATCTCTCTCAGTTGTTTATGTATTTCAAACACAACAATCACACATTCACTTGTCTCTTTTTACCCACTTAACACAAAATGTTTGATTTGAAGAACGTTGTCATGGGTTTTGCACAAAAAGACACTTCAAGCACCTACCTAGCACAAGATTTGGTTCGTAAACATGGCTCTAAAGGTGGTCTTGCTATTTTATCAAGGATTTAATGTAGATTCCATTCAAATAGATATTAAATTTTCATCCCCCAAGTATGTTAAGGGGCTTCCCACACGCACAAAAGTATGATTTGGCGCAATCCAAAAGGACTACTAGACGAAGTTTGAAAAATTTAAAATCCTTTTGTCACACACCCCATTAAGGATTCATGCATTTCATTTTATAGTGGGTTGGATTCCCACAGCAAAAGTGAGTGTATCCCACTTTGGGATGTCCCTCTCACTGGCCTCGTTAAGGCAAATTCTTGGGATGTGAGCCCACTAATGTTCTAGCATGTTAATGTAAAGAAAGGAAATGGAGTTAAGGTCAAGCTTTTTGGAATTTGGTTCACCAAAAGGTGAAGAGCACATCCCTAACTTTTCCTTTAGTTCCCAAACACAATAAACAATGTTGTTCAATTTATTTCACCCACTAACTATAGGGATTTGAGTATTTCTACTCTCTTCCACAAACAATGGGCTTTGATTTTATGTGCTTGATTCCTCAACCTTTCTTATTAATCAAAAAATTCAACACCTTTGGCATTTTGATTCACTAGAAGAAGTGAAGAGCATAGGCCTAAATGCTAAACTTTCCAAACAAAGAGAGGCTATTTTATAATTACTAGATTTTGAAATGCTCCAATGCCACAATTTAAGGGAAAATATTGACTAGTTTGAGACTTACCTTTCCTTGTAGCTAACAAAAGTTAGGGGAATTTTTGAGTGATTCTTATCATTTTTATCATTACCTTGGCAATAGCTCTCCTTTCCAAATGTGTTTTTCCACTAGCAAGTTAGTCAACACAAACAATCACAATGAGGGAAACCGAATCAAATTTGAAGAAGCAAAGTTTATGTATTGAATCTTAAGAACCTTATTTGCAAATTTTAAGAAAAAATTGAACTAAGGAGTAAACATCCAATTAAGTGATACGAATTTGGTTTTGTAAGCTTCTACAATCTTAAGATAATTTTGATATACCTAGTTTTCTTCTTCTTGTGACTCCTCAAGAACCACTTTGATATGAGCAAAGTTTTCTTTCTTGATCTTCCTAGCCAAAGCCTTGCCTTCGTGATTAAACTTGCTCTCTAGTTTTCTTGCCCTTTTGTAATCAGACATCCTACAGAATACAATAAATCATTTTACCACAATTTTTTATTAAGGTAAAAGCAGGTTTTGAATGGGCCCCGAAATGATTTACAAATAGTTTTTGGTGGGAACTATAACCCTAAAATTAACCATAGGAAGAATTAGCTCAAATCAAAGTGAGACAGCTGGGGAACAAGATAAACCTTACAAAACCCCCCAACACATACTGCTAGTAGAATTACTAGTAGCACAAACCCAACGTTACAACAATAGCTAGAAAAAATATTTTCAGAAAGGCTCAAGCTATCGAGACCTGAAGTGTAAGACCACCGCCTTACATAATCACCATGTATCTAGGGTTTTCAGGCTCCCTAAACTAAACATAAGGGTTTTGATGGTTCCCATAACCAAATTTAATGAAACAGAAGCTCACGTAATTGTGCAAGTAGAACTTCAGCTGCACCAAACTATCAGGGTTTTGAAAGGCTCCCCCAACCTTTTTGATGGCTCCCATTACCAAAATGGGTTTTAACATCCAATAGATATGGCAGATAGACCAGTCCACCCTATCATGACCATACCAAAGATGAAACAACAACTTATAAGTATGAGCTAGAAAATCTTCAGCTGCACCATAGTATTTAGGGTTTTAAATGGCTCCCCCTACCATTAACAAAGAAATGGGAGTGAGGATGTCTCCCTAGACCACCGAGTCATGATCTACCAAAAAAAAGAAAAGACATTCAAGGATCTCTAGCAAAAATAGGAAGCTCCAGCAAAAGTTGAGCCCTATAGGGTTTTGAAAGGCTCCTCCAACCTTAGACAAAGAAATGGAGGAGAAGAAGAGTATTCCCCATGCCACCAATTTACAACTTGCCAGGTAAAAGATGAAACCATCACAAATCTTTGGAAAAAACTGAGCCCTCTAGCTGTGGCCGAACTCACCAATAAAACCCCAGCCCACCTCTTCCACCTAGCTACTAGCCACTTCAAGAGGTAGAGCCTCCACCTCAGAAGGAACTTCCACCTCTATTGGAAGTGAGAAAGAGGTGTTAAGAAGGAGAGAAACCTTCACCTCAAAACAAGCTTCCACCTCCATAGGAAATAGAGTAGAGGAATAATGAAGATGAGAAACCATTAGCTGCCAATGATCATTTGTGTGCCACCCCACCTCAATAGGGATCCCACACAGGACCACTCCATATGAACCAACACCCCTCTCCAACACAAATGAAAGAAGTGGTAGAACCCATAAAGAGGCCCACCCGTGAGGTTCCCAGGAACTATACAACACAACAGGATCCCAAAGCAAACCCCAAAGCCACCGCTCACCATCAGACTTCTGATAAGACAAGGGAAAAAACCCCCCAAAATCTTCAAAAGAACTACCACCACTCTCCCTAACAAGGAACACAAGAAGTGGAATCCAAATAGAAGCCCCTGCAAGAGAGTTCCAAAAAAATGCCAGCACAGGAGGATCCCAATAAAGAAGCCATTCCAGCCAACCACCAACTATAATCGCCAAAGGAAGAGAAGGATTTGTCCAAACTAGAGTGATAGGGAAGAGAGCCCCTTTCACCTCAACACCACCGCAGAGCACCCAAGCCCTAACCATAGAGAGTTCAGGAAAAGAAAGAAGAGGGACAATGACGTAGGGCCAACCCCCTCCAAAACTGCCCATTTCCCCTCTCCATCTTCATCTTCATCGGCATCTCCCTCCTGATCCTGCAAACCAGAGATCCTAGTCCTACCTGCTCTACTCCCATCACTCGCCCCCGCGTGCACACCTTCCCCACTCCCACTCTCCATTCCTAAGTGCCCCATCATTTTACCACAGTTAGATTAATTAGATTAACAAATTATGCAAAAGCACTCCTAAAATAGTTAAAAGTGCTATTTTATTTCTTGAAAGCGTTGTTAATCAGATTATAAGCACTACTTTAGCTCTGTTAGTAAATTCAAAAGCGCTCAAATAACTTGCAGAAGTGTTACAGAATTAATTAAAGGCGGTAAAATAGAGGCAAAAGTTCTTAATAAAATATCAAAAGTGCTTAGTAGTCAGGAAAAATGTGCTATTAATTTGTGCAAAAGCGTTGCAGAATTGATTGACAGATAAAAGAAAGATCAAAAGCACCACTAATCGGGGCAAAGGCACCCTAATTTATCGCAAAAGCGTTGGAACGGTGCTTGAAAGTGTCATTTTATCATGCAAAAGCATTGTTTCACCTATCAAAAGTGTTGTTTCCTGAAAAAGCCAAGAGTTAAAGACATGCAAATTTGACAAAAATGATATGAATCTGATTGTTTAGTAAAGTGAAGCATTCTGCCCCACGGTGGGTGCCATTTTGTATACCAGACATAGTATCTTCATAGAATTAGTATTGACAATAAGTGAAATAGAAACTAAATAAACCACAATTAAGCAACTATTTAGCAAATTAATGATCAATTGAGCATCCTATGGCTCTCTATCTAAGGATGTTAATAGAAACTCTCAACAAGCTACCATTAATGACAATCCTAGAATGAGAATTGATAAGATAAACAAGATAAAACTAACAATTAGATCAAAGTAAATGCTAATTAAGCTCTTAGATGCCTTTCTAGCTATAAAATGCAAGAGGTTTGATGCAATTCTAAGATGTGTGGTTATTGATTATGATGAATTTAGGCCTTCCTTTTATAGATTTTTCCAATGGTAGGGGGTGTAGTGTAGTTGATCATGATTAAGCCTTGGTTGAGTCTTTGGTTCCACCCTTTGAAGATAATGCAAAGTTTGTGTCCTTAAAGCTTGGGACAAGTAGACAAGATCAATGGTCAAGATTCTCTTTCACTTTGAGTGATTGAGATTGAATTTGGCTTGATCCATGTGAATGCCTTCTCTCAAATCCTATTGGTTGCCCAGATTTCCTCTCCTTTTGGGTTGTTGAGAGTAATTAGGATTTATTAATTGATTTAAATTAATTTCTTTAGCCATGTACCCCTTGAATGGGTTGAATTTGATTTAATCCAAGACTATACAATTACTTGATTTAATTGTATTTTGATTTGATTGCATTTGATTAAAACACTCTCAATTTTGATTTATCTTGAATTAAGACTTGATTTTGATTTTGATTGGCTAATTTTGCATTGTAATTCAATTACTTCAATTTTGTCCTGAATTTTCTTTGATTTTCTTTGATTTATCCTTGAATTGTCTTTGTCCATTTTTAGGTGATTACAGTACCAATTCAGGAAATCGAGAAAAATCAATAGGTAGGAGAACCTTATGTACCCTCATGGAGACCTACTATAGAAGAATCTAACCCTAGGTTTAGTCCATGAGATTTTTATCCAATAGAAACCTTAGAGAATTCTAGTGAAGAAGATTTTGACCCTAGTTCTTTAGAACATCTTGAAGAAGCACATATTATAGATTTAAGCGATACAATGTTTGAAGCTTCAAATGAAGTCATGTCACTAAACCCCATTGGATTAAACCAAAGCATTGATCCTTTAACCCTTATCTATCCTGATTTAATTGAATGAGATTCCATTGAACCTACCATTCTCCCTATATCTTTGAATAATGACTTGGTGTCCCAATACCTAAATGCGGTTAAGCCTTCTTCTACCATAGAATATCAGGAAGAAGTGACAAAGGGGAGTATTCAACCTTTCAATTCAAAATTTTTTGAAAAAAATAAAATAAAAAAAATGGAAAGAATTTAATGTTGAAAACCACATTGTGGCAACATTAAATCAATAAGAAAAAGAAATAAAGAACATTTTCGATGGTGAAAACCCAACAAAGGCACCAAAGCAAGAAGGGTTGGATAATTTTCCCGAGCACTATGAAGAAAGATCACCCATCTTAATTGAACCAATAGATAAAGTGAATATTGGGTTAGAATTAGAGCCAAGAATCATACACTTAGCATCATCTCTATCTAGTGAAGAAAGAAAGGACTTAATCAAATTTTTCAAAGAAAAACATATCAATTTTGCATGGTCATATGATGATATGCCTGGATTAGATCCGAATTTGATCATGCATCATTTGAACATAAAAGGAGCAAAACCAATAAAGAAGAAACTAAGAAAGATGCATCCACACATAGCTTTGCTTGTAAAAGTAGAGTTGGAAAAATTGCTAAAAGTAGGGTTTATAAGAGCCATTGATTATGCTGAGTGGATTTCAAAAATTGTGCCTATTTCCAAAGCGACAAATCTATTAGAATTTTCGTGGACTTTAGAGATCTTAATCTTGCATGTCCTAAAGATGACTTTTCGTTACCAAGCATAGACTCCATTGTAGATCTGATAGCAAGACATTCAATTTTCTCACTTATGGATGGGTTTAGTGGTTATAATCAAATAAAGATAGTACCCGAAGATCAAGACAAAACAACATTCACATGTGCATGAGGGGCATTCTGTTGGAATGTTATGCCTTTTGGTCTAAAGAATGCCAGAGTGACCCATCAAAGGGCCATGACAACCATATTTCATGACATGATGCACAAGTTCATGGAGGATTATGTAGATGATAGACTTGCTAAATCCCACTCAAGGGAGGAACATCTAGCCATCTTAGAGAAAATATTTGTAAGATTGGAGCAATTTAAAGTAAGGTTAAATTCAAAGAAGTCTGCATTTAGTGTTTAATCAGGAAAACTACTAGGGTACAATGTTTCAACAAAAGGAATAGAGGTAGACCCGACCAAAGTCAAAGCCATCATAGAAATGGGGGCACTTAGAAACATAAGTCAGATGAGATCTCTTCAAGGCAAGATTCAATCCATTCAAAGGTTCATCTCTCAATTAGTAGAAAAATGCCACAATTTCACTCAACTCCTTCATAAGGACATAGTTTTCAAATGGGATGAGAAATGTGAAGAGGCTTTCACTTTATTGAAGAAATATCTAATGAATCCTCCAACTTTGATGCCACCAATAGGAGGCAAGCCCTTAATTCTATACATCTCAACTAGAGAACATTCATTAGGGGCACTCCTAGCTCAAGAAGATGAATTGGGAAAAGAAAAGGCCATATACTACATAAGTAGAACATTGGTGAAGTATGAGTTGAATTACACCTTCATTGAAAGAGCATGTTTGGCCATAGTTTTTGCTTCCCAAAAAATATGCCACTATATGTTATCCCACAAGATTCAACTTGTTGCAAAGGTTGATCCCTTGAAATACCTTCTCAGCAAAACAACATTGAATGGGAGACTAGCCAAATGGGTCATGGTGCTAAGTGAATTTGACATAGAATATGTGGACCAAAAATCTACCAAAGGCCAAGTCATAGCTAATCAATTAGTAGATTCACCATTACAAGATGAACACCCAATTCAAGTGGAATTCTCAGATTCTTAAATTGTTAATGTCGAAGCAAAAACATGGCAATTATATTTTGATGGTTCTTACACACAACATGGATCATGAGCATGCATACTTTTGATTACTCCTCAAGGGTCTACAATTACAAAATCATACAAATTTTTATTCCCGTGCACAAATAATATAGCTAAGTATGAAGCATTGGTCATTGGTATAAAATTGGCATTAGAATGGAAAGTGACAAAGCTACACATTTATGGAGATTTACAACTAATTATTAATCAAATTAATGACAAATATCAAACTAAAGATGATAAGTTGATACCTTATAAGAATATGATTGAGAATCTCAAGAAATACTTCACTCTCATCACATTTGAGAAAGTACTAAGAGATAAGAATAAAGCAACAGATGCAATGGCTACTTTGGCATCACTTCTATAAATACTAGATCAAAGCACCAGATATGAATTCCTAGTAGAAGAAGTTGAGAAACCCACATTTGACCCTTCCCATCCTAATTGTTAGGCCATTTTTCTGTCATAGCAAAAAGCCTTTGAAAATGGCCTTTTCCCTACAAGTTTTTGTTAAGTGTTTTGTCATGCCTGCAATCATAGTTTTGATGCGTGATGAAGATCCATAATGTTTCATGGTGTGCACCCTTAGCCTTGTGCTCTTTATTGTGTCACCTAGCTCCAGTCCAGATCGCATCTCCTAATTCGCAAAATCTAGGGAGATATCCAAGTTTTAAGGTTTGTTGGAAAATATTTTTAGAATCTGCCACAGTGTCGAAAACCCACAATGTTTTTGAAAATCCATGGTGTTTTCAATCTGTGTGAAAACCCTCATTATTTTTGACCTTGTGCCTTCCAAATTTTGTGTGCTTATCTTGTGGTTTCAGAAACCTTGTGTGTTTTCAATCTTTTCCGTCGAAAACCCTATGTGTTTTCGACCTCACAATTTCCTGTTTGCTGGCGTTCCCTAACTGCGCAAGTGCGATGGATGGTGAGACCTAGTTTTTAGATGAGTTAGAGGATCTTGACATGTCAGAGCATCAAGGGTTATCGCTAAAGTGCGAAGGATTTGTCAGGGCTATGCGAAATTGCACTGGTCGTTGATTCTTCTTTACGGTGTAGTGTTTCAACCTGTGGGTCCAGGTCTGCAGGCTCTTCCTGATTGGTTGTCGCATGGCCGCATGTTAGACTTTTCTAACATGCAATCATGCAACTGGTTGACACGTGTCCCTAAGGCCCGATGGTAGGTGGTGAAGTGGCATCTTTTGGATGCTGGGGTGGCAATGTTCTATTGGATGCAGGGTAGAGATGTGGGCCTGATTGTCATATCCCTTTCAATCCTACGATTGCTGCATGACCGCAAGGAATATTCTTTCCCCTTGTGATCATGCGACAATCGTCTAATCTTGCAGCATTTAAAAGGGTTGACGGGCGGTGGGTCTATTTGCTAGGAGATGCTGATGTGTATGATTTTTATTGATCGGTAGGTGCTGAGGTGGATACATGTGGTGGGTCTGATACTTAAGGGCAGGTAATGGTTGTAGTGTTGGTGGGTTGTCACATGATTGCATAGCCCATCTCTTGGCTATGCGATCATGAGACAACTCTTTGGACATCGTGGTTGCAGAGTTAAAGGTGGGTCTATGGTACCCGTATTGCCGAGATGTTAGGTTTTGATTGGTTGCTTGTTGGTGAGGTGGCTGAAGACTTTTCAAAGGGGCCCATGACTATTGTGGATTAAATATAGGCCGCTTGATTTGTCGGGAAGAGGAAGGATCTATGGTGGTGTTTTAAAATTTGTCGACTAGCCGTTGGCGCCTGATTTCACATGATTGCGAGGTTTTTTGTGGAGGATTTCTTGCGACCTGGAGGTACCAAAATTGAATGCTTTAGTGGCTAGATTTGACTGGTTTGGTGGTGCTTGCATGTTGCGGCTTGATCCTTGTCTTGTCTGTGTTAACTCCTCTGTGGGGTTAGGTGTTTTTGAATTTTTGAGTTTGAAATGATCATTGTGCTTGCATTGTAACCCTGGTATAAAGGGATTTTTATGATCATTCAAGGTCATTGGGAGTTAGGTTTTTAGACTTTTCTGGTTGTGAGTCTTCTGTCCAGTCTGAATTGTAATGATCTATTTTAGTATATTTTGGCAATTGAAAGAAAGTTGCAGGTCTAAGTTGTAGTTTGCAAGCAGGGTTCCTTTGGATGGATTGTATACACTTGAGGATTCTTCATACTTAATGCAGACACTTGATTCTTGTCTCTCCTTTGTGTCAACATAGATAAATTTTGAACTTTCTAGTTCATTGCATAACCAGTTTATGTATATGCCTTCATTCTTGAGTTCTAACCTAGGATTAGATGAAATGATGCTCTAGATGGGACATAGATTTATCTTTTGTCTATGTAAGGATACTCTGTAAGTAGTAAAGGAGATTGTAAATGTGTTTATGGCTTTGAATCTCAGATATATTCTAGTGTGTGTGTGTAGTTTGTCTAAGAAACTTTGCCCAATGGATGAGGCACTGGCCTAGATAAGTATTTCTTTGCTGACATATCCTGATTGAGGTTGTTATGATTCAAACACATGAAATTAAGAACCATTCCTTAAGTTTTCAATATTTGGTTGTGTAAGGTTCCACCCCATAGTAATGGAGAGTCAATGAGTGTGTGGTTAACACTTAGTACTTTCTTACTATCCTATTATCTATTATTCAAACCTAGTTCTTGGTGTATGAAGTATATTTTATACTAGGTTAGGTGCACCCACCTTGGTTTTGTAGAGCCAGAAGTAGAAGAGGGCATATTAAGTCCCTATAGTTGGTCCAGTTGCCTTGCAGAGCTCCCACACTTGGAACTAACCATTCCTAATATCAGTCTCAAGGTACATTGGTAGCCTATTAGAGCATAAGCGTCATTTTGGACACCAACACTAATATTATTTGTTTATTAACAAGACATGAATCACCTTGGTATGGAGCCATTTACAGCTACTTAAAAGACCAAATCCTACCTGTGGACCAAACTAGAAATCAAAAGAAAAGCTTTATATGCCAAGCTTCTTGCTATGCCTTGATATCTGACACGTTGTATTGTAAGAGTCTAGATGGAATGCTTCTGAGATGTCTAGGAAAAGAGGAATCAAACATAGCCTTATAAGAAATTCATGAGGGGATTTGTGGGTCACATTTGAATGGTTTAACCCTAGCTAAGAAACTTCTTAGGATAGGATATTTTTGGCCTTCAATGAAAAAAGATGCTTGTCACTTTACAAAAACTTGTCATAAGTGTCAATATCATGGGAACTTGATCCACGTACCAGCACAAGAGCTTCATCCTATGACAACACCTTGGCCCTTTTATCAATGGGGTTTGGATTTAATAGGGATGATTTATCCACCATCTTCAAATGGTCATAAATTTATCATTACTACAATAGAATACTTTACCAAATGGGTGGAAGTTATACCCTTGTCAACTACTACATGAAAGCAAATATCCTTGTTCATTCTAAATCACATAATTTGTAGATATGGTGTACCACATGCCATCATAATATACAATGCAAAATATTTCAAAAACAAGGATTTAAAAGAGCTATGTACAAAATTCTGCATGATACATCACTCATCTTCAATATATTACCCCTAGGGTAATGGACAAGCAGAAGCAACAAATAAGAACATCTTAAAGATATTGAAGAGAACCATGGATAATTCAGGTAGAGATTGTCACATACAAATAAACCCAATCTTGTGGGCTTATAGGACAAGTATCAGAACGGCAATAGGAGCTACACCATCTTCCTTAGTCTTTGGAGCAGAAGCAGTTTTACCTTTGGAGGTAGAAATTCCATCTTTAAGAGTATCCCTACATGGTTTGATAAGTGAGGAAGATTATAGGGTTGCTAGATTACAAGAACCAGAATTGCTAGATGAAAAACAACAACAAGCCTTCAATCATTTGAAAGTGTATCAGAATCGAATGTCAAGGACCTATAACAAGCATATCAAATCAAGGACATTCCAAATAGGTGACTTAGTTTTGTGAGAAAATCCCAAGAATCAAGAAGAAAGAGAACATAAAGGAAAATGGGAAAAAAATTGGTTAGGACCTTTTGTGATCACTCCATCTTTTGGGACAGTCACCTATAAATTAGTTGATTGTGATGGAGAAGAATTACAAGAACCTATCAATAGCATTCATCTAAAAAGGTTCTACACATAACGCAGATGAAAGGGTATAAAGAAAAAGAGTATCAAAAATATCAGATGAGAGAACATCCTATTTATTGTATATAGTCAAAAGAGATCTTGAAAATACCAAAAACATTGAAAAATAGAAAAAGAACAAACAAATCAGAAATGCAGAATAGATAAAAAATAGTGGAAACTTGAGCATGAAGAAATCCAAAAACATTTAGATATGATCTTCAAAAGATATTGTCTTGGTGAAAACCTAGTAAATAGGTGCCTTGATGATAAAAAAAAAAAAAAGGGGGAAAAATACAAAAAAAAAAAGGAAAATATTAAAAAGTGCCTTGGTGAAAACCTAACAAATAGGCACCTTGGTAGTAAAAAAGGAAAAAATCTTGAAACACAAAAAGATGAAATCCATTCAATCAGTGAAAACCTGGTAAACATGCGCCATTGAAAGTCCAATTCAGTCGCATACCTAGAAATCATCCTTGAAAATTTTGCATTCGCCAGCATTTGTATAAACTGCATATTAAAACCGCATAGTTGCATTTGCAAGTACCTAAAGATTTTGGTCACCTAATTTGCAAATTGTCCCAAGTCAAATATAATCACATCAAAATGGGGGAAATCTTCTCTAAAGGAAGGATTCGTCAAAAGCAAACTTCAATCGGACACCAAATCAATTCATCAAAGCACAAGTGAAACACTCAATCAAATCCTAATCCTAATCCAATTTGAACCAAACGCAAAATTTGATCCAAGATCTCACAAAGACCTTACCTTTATCATGATTAAAAATATGAAATGGATAGAACTATAATTGAAATATGGATTTGAAAAATAGTGCAATTTTTTTCTAAAGTGTTGACTTGATTGATAAAATTGCATCTTTTTAGCGAATCGATGAAAGTTTTTAAACTAGACTAACTATGATGAAAGCATGACATTTTATTGATTCCTGAATGACTATCTTAAAATCAAAGTTTTAAAGTATGTATTATTTTTCTAAGGACGTGATCATCAAAGAATCATTGAGGACTTGTACATACGATGAAACTAAAATCTTTGTTTGTTTACGCAAAAGGATACCATGGATATTTTGATGTTAAATATCATAATACCAAAATCCACTTGCAACATAGAATCTAACAAAATTGGTATTCGTACTCTCATGATTGACTTCAATCAGTGATAGTCATGCCAAAGGATGGGAAAGCAACATAAGAAGTGAAAAAGGTATTCATATCATCATAATTGAACTAATGATGCTTGTACTAATTTTGGATATCACAAACTGCTCAATGATGAATACAAGCTCCAAATTTTTGAATAGTGACAGTAAGTTGCATACATCCTAGATTAAATACATTTAAAGCATTTTCCTTTCTTAGCATAAAAAAAATTTTGCAAGAGAAAAGTAGAAAGAGGGTGGAAGTAAAATAAAAAAATCAAAGGAACATCAAAAACTATATGTGATCGAGTGTGTTGGAAATCAAAAATCAAAACAAAGGTGCATTGCATTAGTTCACTTGCATTTGTTAAAATTATCTTATCTTGCATTCATTTAGGGCTTTACCCTAAGTTCAGTTATCTTCATTGCATTAGTTTGCATTAACCTTAATCTAAGTTCATCACATTAGTTCACATTAACTTCATTAAAAGTTCATTTAATGGTGCCTTGCATTATTTTGTATTCATTTTAAATTCATCTCATGAATTCATTATTTTTAATCCATTAAGTTCATTTACCATTGCATTCATCAAATCATCTTAGTCAGTAGTACTAATTTCATCATAGAAACATTTTTCGTTGCATACCATTAAATCGTTAAAAACTCATTGCATTTACACATTGAATTATATTTAAATAAAAGTGTATTAGATCATTACATATTCATATCCATCACATCCATATTATATATCATTGCATTTACATTCATCAACATCATTCATCCATATAACATTTATAACATTACTAGTCATAAACATCAATACATCATATAGGTCCATCACATTTTGCATCACATTTGACTACCATAAATCTATTACATTTACATATTCATTACATATATCCATATCATCAAATAGATGTATCCATATATCTATACATACCATTACATTGCATTGTTCATTAAACCATTACACCATTATACAACACATTTATGCACCATTTGCATCCATAAAGCATCATAACATTAATCATTACAAGAATCATTAAATCCATATCACATACATTCACCTATTATATGTCATACATAAGATAACCATTTAAGTATAAATAGAACATGTGCATCCATATCATCAACTGCATCTAAAAAAGCATAAAAAGAAAGCATGTAAGAGATAGCATCATATAGACTAGCATATCATAGCAAAACACCTGGAAAATGAAGTCCAACACATAATGATATCACATAAAGTAAATCTGTCAACTAAGTATCAAATTCCATGGTATCATCATCAAAGAAATAAACATCGGGAAATCAAAGTCCATCAGAGTATAAATAAGTATCAACAAAGCATAAAGAACGTCAACTAATCAGAGAATAGAAATGGAGTCCAATGTCTCAAGATAAAAAATGGATCATCATATACATTAATAAATAAAGAATATATATCATCTCAAAAGAATAGTCAACTGGTTGAACCATCAACACCATCCATACAATATAGACCATAATCTAGACCATGATCACTATCAGAAGGCCTGCTGGAACTAGCCTGTAGCCCGTGCTGACTCATGGCATCCATAAATTCCTACATCATACTACCAAGCTGACTGACCTGTTATCTGATTTGAGATACATCCGACTGTAAAGCCTGAACATCTAATGCAGACATTGGAGCCTCTGAAGTAGGAGCCTATGACGGAGGATCCTGGGGAGGAGGATCCTATGGTGGAGCCATAGAAGAAGATGGAATGGAAGACAATGAAATGGATAAAGATGGAATGAAAAAAGAAGAAGAAGAGGGAAGGACTAAAGATGATGGCATAACAGGGGAAGCAAAATCTTGTAAGGGAGGAGCCTGTGGAATAACCTGTGGGATAACCTATGGAATGATCTGTAGAGGATCCTATGCTGGTATACCCTATTCCTGATCTAATAAAATTTGAGTGGCCTAAGCATCCACATCAACTACTACCTGACCACCAACCTGCCGGAAAATTCTCAACCTGTTTCGACCCCATTTGGCTACTAGATCCACATAATGAAGAACTCTACCCACACCACCACCTTAGACTCTAGCTCTACCACCCCTCATATGCACTCCACCATCCCTCTAAGGGATGGGTACAACATTAATCACTGGGATCATAACTCTACCTCCTACAACTACTTCCCGACCCCATCATCCCTGACAACCTCATCTTCGTCCCCCACCTCCATCCCCGTCCCCACCATCATCATCAAACTCCTCTATGCCAGGTACTCACTCTGCTGGATTTGTGAATCTCAAAAATGGGTTCCAAGTGAACCAATCAACATAATCATCGATCATGTTGACATCTATGACATGATCTCACATATCCCAAGGTAGGTGACCCAGCTGTAAGACCTCCTAACAAACCATCCTGTAGTCAATCTATGGCCCCCAAAGTGACCTCTCTATCTGTACTCAGGCATACATCACCAATCCCTATGGCATGCCTTGTGTCCACTATCGTAACACCCCGAGGAAACAAAATCTCTCAATAACCAATGGAGTATGCCCTATCATCCACTGGGGCATACACATGAACAGTAGCTTTGCTAATTCCTTGGGCCATGCCTCGCAACTAATGTACAACTGCCATACAACCTGATCTACATCATCAATAACTCACTGCCAGTAATCAAGCTTTCCCAAGTGGGCCTGCACAACCATCCCCTCATACATCCATGCAAATGACCAACCTGGATCACGGTGCCTGACAAAGATAGTTCTAGTCACTGGGATGTGCTCCCAGGTCTACAACTGTAACAAAATAACTCCTGTAGACAGATTCACCCCACGAAGGTATACTACATGGTGCAACTCATGATACAATTGAGAAAGTATGCAAGTTCCCCAATCAAATCAGCAAAGCTGGGTGATCAAATCCTCAAGAATGCATCCCCAACCAACTGTAAAACCATGCCCTCAATGATCAGGAACAAGGAAGTTGCCAATCAGAGCGCCCAACATCGTAGGAAGAACAGGGAAAGAAGGGAACTAAGCCCACTAAATACTATCATCTCCAATAGTATCATCACCAAACACCCACTTACAAGTCATCCCATCGTACACCTGATCATAATAGACCAACTCTCCATGAGTAGGGATGCAAAGGATGCGATAGACATCCTCAAGAGTGATTATCATCTCTCCCATGAGAAAATGAAACATGTTATGGTCAGAGTGCCACCTCTCTGCCATAGCTATGATAAGTCCCCGATTCACTCAGAATCGAGGTAAAATGAGTAGAAAAGAAAGACCACATCTACCAATAAGTCGACGATCTGGACCGCTCAGGTCATCTATCATCTAGAATGACAGAGGATACAAACCTCTAACGGCGAGTGATGTAAGCTCAACCTACAAAAAGAAAGTTTAAACACATCAGTATTTGAAATCATTAAATTTTGAATAATCCTAAGTCAATCAAACATTTAAAAATTATCAAACCACAATCAATTTTTATGATTCTATTAAGAGAGGACAAAAAATTTATCATCACCCACCATCTAAATCAAGATTGACAATAAAAAATTCAAAATAAATTGACTCAAACTGACAACCTACGACTTGCTACCAAATTAGGCTTGTTACCTAAGCCAATCAATTAATTGACAATACCAAACGGTTCAAAAAACTGACTTAGTAGTTTGCATTTTTTACCAAATAGGGTAAAGCTGCTATTTTAATGATTAAAAGTGCTAAAAGGAAAAAGCATGATTTTAAATGGTGTACGTGTAGGACAAAATTGTGAATGTGCTATTTTAATGTGTACGCACTAAAAGAATTAGTATGTGCTACTTAAAAAATCAAAAGTGCACTTAATTTTGTATGCACTAACGAAAAATACAAATGCGAAAGAAGCCCTAATCCTAACATGTACACGCAACTTGAAGTTGCGGATGCACTGTGAAAAACCGCAGAAGCTCTAAAACATGGGTGTATGCGCTATTAAAATTGTCAGATGCGCTATTTAATTTGAAAAAAGAAAAAAAAAGGTTTTCTACCATAAAAATCCAATTTTTTAAAATGCATTAAATCGATGAAGCGAGTTCATAGGGTACATACTGGAGGACCATAGGTCGGTGGCCACAAGTATCGATGCTCATGCTCAAACCTATGTTCTCAAATTGAGATAACCATCACAAAAAGCTCAGAGAGGTCAAAGAGAAAAAATCAAAAAGGAGAGTGAAAATGAATAGTAAAAATGAGTTTTTACCCCTATATATAGGCCATTTTGACCTAAAAAGGGAATCTTTGACCAAAAAATGACCAAGGACCCAAATTTTTCACTAATTCTTCCAAATTAGGGTATTTGTCATCAAATGAATGTGAATACATTGTCAGAAATGAAATTGAAATTCATTACAAATTAACCTAATTAACATAAAACTGACCTAAACCATCATATTTTTCAAACAACTATCAAATTTCATTTCATTTCCAAGGGGGCATACACTCGGATAATCAGGAATGACATCAGTATCATCAAATCAGGGGCATGACCATCAAATCAAAGTGTAATCTTTTATCAAAAAATGTTTTGCTTATCAATCGAAAGGGGCATCAAATATCAAATCAGATCAAAATAGGTACCATATCAGATAATTCATCATTGAATTGACCATCAAGATATCAAATCCAATCAAACTTCATCAGAATCTACATCTTATACCAAACATCAAAATTGACCATCAACAGAATCAGGACTTCATATCAAGGATGATCAAGACATTCTTTGAATCGACACACTTCGCACGTTGAATCAAAGAGGGGCATTTGTAATCACCTAAAATTGGACAAGATAAATCAAGTGAACAATCAAGGAGGAAATCAAAGAAATTAAATCAAGTCCAACTATTATCCAAGCAAAATTGTAATCAATCCATAAATCAAATTTAATTAAAAATCAAAAGTCATAAATTCAATTTAAATCAAATAAAGCATGATAAAATCAATCAATTGTGTAATTAATCTAATTAATTACATAGTTCATTTAAATCAAATCAACCCATTCAAGGGGTACACATGGCTAAAGATATTAATTAAATTCAATTAATTAAATCATATTTTCCGTCAACCACCAAATGGAAGGAAAATTCATCAACCAATAAGATTTAAGAATTGAACTCACATGGATCAAGCCTAAATTGAATCTCAATCACTCACTTGGAGAATGCATCTTATCCACTCATTTTGTCCTTTGGTCCCAAGCTTTGAGGACAAAATATTTAAATGGTCTCCAAAGGTGGAACCATGGACTTAACCCTCACATAATCATAATCATGATCAAATCAACTACACCCCCTACCCTTGCCAAAATCTATAAAAGCGAGGCATAATTGAAGCATTTATGATCCACAAATCTGAGAATAGCATCAAACCTCTTGCAATTTATAGCTATAAAGGCAAATTTAGAACTAATTAAGGCTTATTTCTTTTGGAATTGAACATTTTAGTTGTTTTATCATTCATTCTCATTTTAGGATTGGCTAGTTTGCATTAGAATCCCTAAATAGAGGTCCATAGAGTGCTTAATTATCATTTATTTGTTGAAATAGCTTACTCTTTGTGGTAATTTAGTTATTACTCTCATTTATTTGCAATACTAACCATATGAAGGTGCTTTCCTTAGCACACACATACTATGGTGAAAGGTATTTTATACTTTTTTTTTATGACTTTTCTAAAATGATGTGGGTCACTTACTTGAAAGAGAAATCAGAAGCATTTGAAAAATTCAAGATATTCAAAGAAAAAGTAGAGAATGAATCAGGCTTAAAGATAAAATGTTTGAGATCAGATAGAGGTGGAGAGTTTACTTAAGATCTATTCAATTAATACTATGAAGAGCATGGAATACAAAGATAGACATCTACACCTAGGACTCCACAACAGAATGTGATAGCAAAGCAAAGGAATAGAATAATACTGGATGCTTCTAGGACAATGTTGCTTGAAGGAAATATATCTCATGTGCATTACAGAGAAGTTGTTGGGATAACAGTATACACATTGAACAAAATTCAAATCAGAGAAGTTACAAGTAAGACTCCTTATGAATTGTGGTTTAATCATTCTCCTACTGTAAAATTTTAGAATATTTGGTAGCAAATGCTATATCAAAAGAGATGATGAGATATGAAAATTTGATGCTAGAAGTGATGAAGGAATTTTTCTTGGTTATTCTACTAAAAGAAAGGCTTAGAAATGTTTTATCCTGAGATTAAGGAAGATGATTGAAAGAAAAAATGTGAAGATAGATGAAGAATTTTAGATACAAGAGAGAATGTATGACTGTAATCAAAATACAGAGATCAAGGAGCCTGCTACTATAGAAGAAGAACTTGTTGAGACTGAATGTGAAAATGAGACTTGTGATGATGACACAAATGAGGCTACTAAGATTCCTAAGACTCTGAGGTATGTAAAGAAAAACCATCCTGAAAATCAAATTATTGGTAGTACAAGTCAAGGAGTAATGACTAGATCAAAAACGAGAAGAAACTTGTTTGATTTCTCAAGTTGAACCAAAGACTACAGATGAAGCTTGTAGAGATGAATCTTGGATCAAACCTATGAAGGAAGAGTTAGATTAGATAAAGAAAAATAACACTTGGGATTGGTTCCTATACCTAAGGATAAAAATGTAATAGGAACTAAGTGGGTTTTCAGAAGCAAAATGAATGAAGAAGGAGTTGTTGTAAGAAACAAAGCAAGATTGGTATGTAAAGGTTATTCACAACAAGAAGGCATAGATTTTGAAGAGACATTTTATCATGTTGCTAGGATAGAAGCTATGAGATTATTTTTGGCTTATGTTACACATAAGGACTTCAAGGTATATTAGATGGATGTGAAATCTTCATTCTTGAATGGGGATCTTGAAGAAGTTTATATAGAACAACCTAATGGATTTCCTTTATGTGAAGATGAAGACATTGTATGCAAGTTGGAGAAGGCATTGTATGGACCGAAGCAAGCTCCAAGGGCTTGGTATGCAAGGTTAGACAAATACTTACTTCACCTTGGGTTCAGAAAAGGTAATGTTGATAGTAACTTGTATTTAAGAACTAGTGAAGATGGAATTCTAATAATACAAGTTTTTGTTGATGATATTATCTTTGGAGGGAATGATGAAATGTGTAAGAAATTTTCTAAAGAGATGGAAAATGAATTTGAGATGTCCATGATAGGTGAAATGAAATTCTTTCTAGGACTGCAAATAAATCAGAGTAAGAATGGGATTTTTATTTCTCAAACTAAGTATCTTAAAGAAATGTTGAAAAAGTTTGGAATGAAGGACTGTAATCCAGTTGGTACACCCATGGTGACTGGTCATAAATTGACAAATAATGATGAGACAAAGTGTATTTTTAGACCAAGTATAGATCAATGGTTGGAGGATTACAATATCTAACTCACACCAGACCAAATATTGCTAATGTTGTTGGAATTGTGGCTAGATATCAGACAGAACCTAAAGAGACACACCTAGTTGCTGTGAAAATGATATTTAGATATCTAAAAGGAACAATAGAATATAGCTTATGGTATGATAGAAATTATGACTTTGAACTTCATGCTTATACTGATGCTGATTGGGAAGGGAATATTGATGATAGGAAGAGTACTAGTTGAGGTGCATTTTTCCTTGGGAAAAAGTTGGTTTCATGGCTAAGTAAAAAACAAGATTGTATAGCTCAATCTACTAGAGAATCTGAGTATGTTGCTGCTACTATTAACTACACAAATTTTTTGGATGAAACAAATGTTGGAATAACTTTTGATGAACTAGTGGTTATCCATTGTGATAACACCAATACAGTAAACATGTCAAAGAATCTTGTGATGCACTCTAAAACTAAGCATATTTCTATTAAGTATTACTTCTTGAGAGACAAGGTAGCTAAGAAGGAAATAAGATTGGAATACATTAGCACAAAGGAATATATAGTAGACATCTTTACAAATCCATTTCCAAAAGATGCCTAAGTATCTTAGAGGTATTCTTGGGGTGCAGGCCCCTCCTAGTGTGAATTAAATGATGCAGGGATGCATCAGTCTAGAGGTTTTTAGAGCCTTATCATATTTTGGACTTGATGTAGGGATCTACTCCTCAGGGGGAGTGATCGTTGAAGATAGGTGATGACTTATGGAACCCTTTGCCATTGTTGTCAAAGGGGGAAAGAGACTATGTGAAAATCCTACAGGGAAGAGACTAGACACTGAGGAAAGAGACTATGTGGTAAAGGTACTGAGAGAATACTTTTGGGTTGATGAATTTTCCCATATGTTGCCATCAATGCCAAAGTGGGAGATTTTTGGATATTGCTAATGCATTGGGGAGATTATCATGATTTGACATCTTCATCCACATGTGAAACTCTAGCCTGGCCTTTAGTTCTCCTATCCATCCTTCCTTGGCATTGAGGACATTCATATGACCTATGACCTTCTTCTCCATAGTGAAAACATGTTCTGCAGAAGCCTCCTCTTCCTGGTCATTGTCCTCTTCCCCTTCCTCTCTGATCTCTACTATTTTGATCATGAAAATAATTGAAATTATTTCCTCCCTGATTTTGACTACTACTAGCCTCATCCTTTTTTTTCTGATCTTCATTTCATCCTCCATAAGACCATCCACTTGATCTACCACCACGACCTCTTCCACTTTGCCTACTCTCAAACTTCTTGTTCACATTTTCCTCTACTCTTAGGGAAAACTAGTATGGCTCTTTAATATTGTTCATTCAAACCAAATTCAACTCCTCCTGAATGCTCGGCCTCAACCCATTAAGGTAACATACAACTTTCTCCTTATTAGCTTTCACATGGCCTGTTATGATGAGGACTCAATATAACTCCTTCGTATACTCCTAAAAAGATCTCCTTACTTTCTTTAACCCATGCATTTTTTTAGTAGATCAAGCTCATAATCAACGAGAATGAATTGTTGCTTCAATTTATCTACCATATGATTCCATCTTGTGATTTTCTCCTTTCCTCTCCTATTTCACTCTAATTGAATCTCCTGCCACCAGATTTTTGCATGACCCTTTAGTCTAGCCTTCACAAACTTGACCCTATTAGGATCCTTGATATCTTCATACTCAAAATATTCTTCTAATTCATTGATCCTGTTGATCAATTCCTCTAGGTTAAGATTTCCTAAAAATGTAGGAACCTCAATCTTAGGTCTTTTTCCAATCTTGGAAATGGCTCGAAAAAGCCTTTCGTCCTCTTAGTTCAAAATTTTGCCTTCTCCTTCCTTATCAAAAATTCCTTCTTCTTTGACTTCATCTTGACTTTCATCTCTTATTGTAAGATCCATTTCTCTGTGAATCTCTTCTTGCAATGCTTGTAATTATCTCTGGAGGGCTCTAATCCTAGGTGACACACATCTAGCTCTTCTGCCACATTTCCTTTGTGGAGGCATTTTTGCACTTATTTTTGAAACCCTAAACCATAGTCCAAGTGCAAAGTGCCTCATAGTCGGCAATCTGTCTACATAGTCAAGAACTCCTACTCTGATACCACTTGATGAAGGGTGCTCCCCTTAATACCACTAACACACAACAAAAATAGAGACACAACAACAATTTGAAAGAATAGAAAATGGGCTTCTTATTATCTCCACAAGTGTGGAATTACAAATTCTAGAATTACAATATGAAAAGCCACACGGGCATTTTTCTTACAATATTTTGTAAGACAAATCCTTGAATAACTTCCCAGAACTACCCTAAACAACACTACGTGTGTTCCTTATATAGGCAAATTTTCATTGTCTGAGAAGGTTCAAGAATTTTAGCCATTAAGGCTAACCGTCCTTAGAATTATTTTATTTTTTTCATTTTTTTACATTAGGGTCGGCTCAAAATAATTACAAATTATATTTTTAGGCAGCCCAACTTTTGGAGGCCACAACTTTTTAACCATAGCTTTGTTTGGCTATTATAACCACTTTTTGAAAATGGAAACTCCTGGTCTACAACATTTAATTAGTGAAAGCTCCAGTTAGCTAGGGTTTGACCTCATTCTAGCACCTCTAAGGCCTTCAAAATTGAGCTCAAAGATTTCGTACCAAAAAACCTCAATAACTTCACCAATACAGATGATATGGCAATGAAACTAAATTGGTAGACTAATATGACTAAGATGAACCTTCACTTGTGAAATCATAACATTCCGAGCTCGTATGACCAACTTACTAAAAATAGTAAGTTTCCATAAGTAGAAGCTCTACACAAGATAGCCCTTATTGAAAATAAACCAGAAATATTTTTTCATGATGCAAGATTTCCCTTACACCCAAGATGTTCTTGCATTAGAAGAACTCTAAGACCTATCAAATACCATGGATTGAAGATGATCAGAAGGTACTGGTAAGTGAATAATGTTTCGTAAATCTCAAGATTGGATCTTATCATGATGAAGTTATGTGTGAGATTATGTCTATGGATGTATGCCATATCTTCTTGGGTAGACCATGGCAGTATGGTAGACAAGCATTGCATGATGGAAGAAAAAATATGTATACTCTTGTTTTAAATGGGATGAAACACATTTTTTTTTTCCCTTGGAGGAGACTTTTAAGAGTGAGATTTGTACAAGTGTTAGGTTTTGTTTGGTTGAAGGATTGAAATTATTAGATTGTTTGAGAAATGAGAGTATGTGTTATGCGTTGATTCCTAAGAAGTCTGATTTGGTACTATAAGAAGGAAAATATAAGGAGATAAAATAATTTCTAAAAGAATATGAATAAATAATCTTAGACAATGTACCTAATAGATTATCACCTATGAGGAGTATCATCAATTTCATGGATTTAATTCATACAAAAAGTTTGCCTAATAAATCTACATACCGAAATACACTTGCATGGAATGAAGATCTGAATAAGTAAGTGTAAGAATTATTGAATAAGGGTTTGATTAGAGAAAATTTGAGTCCTTGTGTAGTGCTTACAATGTTAGCACCTAAGAAGAATGGAGAGTGGAGAATGTGTATTGATTCTAGAGATATAAACTAGATCATAGTGAAATATAGGTTTCTTTTTCATAGGATGGATGACATAATGGATTGTTTGAGTGAATCCAAATATTTTATCAAGATAAATTTGAAGAGTGGATATCGACATACTAGATTCAAAGAAGGAGATGAGTGGAAGACTACATTCAAAACAAATGAAGGATTGTATGAATGGTTGGTTGGTGATTCCTTTTGGACTGACTGATGCACTAAGTACTTTCAAGAGATTCATGAATGAGGTATTGAAGAAATTATTGGGCAAGTTTGTAAATGTATATTTGGATGACATTTTGATTTTTAGTAAGTCAAAAAAGGAGCATTTGTTGCATTTGAGACAAGTATTGCAGATGTTGAGAGAAGATAAATTGTTGATAAACATTAAGAAGTGTACTTTCATGAAAGAAGAACTTGTGTATTTGAGATTTGTGATATATTTTGATGGATTGAAGTTGGACTCTGATAAAGTAAGAGAAATCGTTGAATGGCCTACACCTAAAAGAATTAGATAGGTAATATCACTTCATGGATTGGCTAGTTTCTACCAAAATTTCATAAGGAATTTTAGTTCAATTTGTAGCCCTATGATTGAGACAATGAGAGAAGATAGGAATGATTTCAAGTGGACATCTAGAGCACATAGAAGTTTTGAGCTGTTGAAACAAAAGGTGGCTAAACAACCTATGCTATCAATACCTTATTTTAATAAAGTATTTCAAGTCGATTGTGATGCAAGTGGGAATGCAATTTGAGTAGTATTAAGTTAATAAGGAAAACTTATTGCTTATTTTAGTGAGAAGTTGAATAATGCAAAGAGAAGATATTTAGTGTAGAATCAAGAGTAATATACCATAGTTCAAGCCTTGAAGAAGTGGAGACATTACTTGTTTCCTAAGGAGTTTTTTTTGTATATCGATCATCAAGCACTGTAGTATTTGAAAATTCAAGGTAAGTTGAACAAGAGATACATAAGATGGACCAAATTCTTGCAGAGTTATACTTTTGTTCTAAAGCATAGGAGTGGGAAGTCAAATAGAATTGTTAATGCCTTGAGTAGGAGAAGGAATTTATTGATAGAAATGAGAATTGAAGTATTATGATTTGATGAATTGAAGACCTTGTATGAGGAAGACCCTAATTTTGTTGATCCTTGGAAAGCTTGTAAAGAAACTATTGCAATGGAATGAACTAATTAGTTGGGTTATTTCATTCAACATGAGATGTTATTCAAAGGAAATTAGTTGTGTGTGCCTAGGAGTTCTATGAGGGACAATCTGATAAAAGAGAAGCGTAGAGGAGGATTAGCAAGATATTTTGGTATTGAAAAGACAATGGCTTTGGTAAGTGAAATTTATTATTTTTGCCTTAGATTCATAAGGATGTAAGAATATTTTTTATAATTTTAGAGTTTGTTAAGTTGCAAAATGATGTATTTAGAATGTGGGATTGTATAAACCTTTGACAGTACTGAATAGACCTTGGGAATATATAAGAATGGATTTCATACTTGGATTTCCTAAGAGACAAAGAGGGAATGGTACCATATTTGTGGTTGTGGATAGATTTTCTAAGATGGATCATTTAATAGCTTGTAAAAAGACAACAAATGAAGTACATGTAGCAGATTTATTTTCCAAAGAGGTTGTGAGATTGCATGGATTTCCTAGAAGCTTGGTTTCAGACAAAGATACTAAGTTTATTGGTTACTTTTGGAGGAAAATTTGAGAAGATGAAGACTAACATGAATTTTAGTCTACATTTTACCCATAGATAGATGGACAAACAGAGGTAGTGAATAGAGGTTTGGGGAACTTATTTAGATTTTTGGTTGGAGAGAAGGCTAGAATTTGGGAATTGATAGTTGCACAAACAGAGTTTGCATACAATAATTCAGTAAACCAAATTACTGGAAATACACCATTTGAGATTGTTACATGTATGAATCCAAAAGGTATATCAAAATTGAGAGACATCAAACATGAGGATAAGAGAAGGGCTTATGTAGAGGAATTTATAGAACACATGAAGACATCATTTAATTAGGTTAAGAAATTTTTTGAAGATATGAACCAGAAGTATAAGGAGAAAGTAGATGAGAAGAGGAGACATAAGGAATTTCATGTTGGAGATGAGGTAATAGTATATTTTCAAAAAGAAATATTTCAAGTTGGAAATTTGATTTGGGTAATGCATATGAAGTTGAGTTATCAAATAGCATTAATATATCACCTATATTAAATATTACAAATCAATATTAGTATCATGAGGCAAAATTCAATGATAATAGTGGATCATATTTGGAGCAATAGTTTTATAAGAAGCAATTGGATGAAATTAAAGATATTTTGGATCACAGAGTTGGTAGAAGCACGTGTGGCAGGCAATATCATGAATATCTTGTGAAATGGAAGAATAGACCAGTTGAGGGTTCTTCTTGGATTTCTCAGGATGATTTAGACAATATTGGTTTTCCTTTATCCCCATCAAAGTGAGAGGCTTACTTTTAAATAACCTCAGGTGACTGATGCAGGAGCATCCTTGAGTTCATGGAAATATTACATCAACCAAAAATATTTGTCTTTATTTGTTCCTATTTAGTCAATTCTATGTTTTCTATGGCATTCCTCTAACTTGGCTCATTTGTTCTTGTGAACCTCATGGAAAGTTCTTGGCATCATGTTTAATCTTCTTTTGAGTTCTCATATCGATGTGTTTCTTCTTGGTGGGGATATCTTTGATTTTGGCTCAGACCAATTTATTCTTCACGTTGCATAGCTTGTTGGATTTTTCCAATCTCGTGAACCATTTTTTATAGTTTATGAATCTATTTGGTGCATTGTTCGATGTTCATAATTTCTTGTTTGACCTCCCTATGGTTTCATGCTTCATTTCACATCTTTCTAGAGGTGTTCTTCATGATTTGTGTCCTAACCTATATCTGTGCATTATGTTTTCCTCACGTTAGATAACGCAATCTTTAGTGGCCAACATCTTTCGTGGCCAACTTTTTTCTTACAAGCATCTATATATTGATGTAATTATTCTATAATTAGGAAGTTTAGTAAGTACTTTTAGTAGTAGAATGACCCTTGGATCTTTAGAAAGAATGATAATTCAAATTTTGATCTATAATCTGGCCTATATGCTTGGAATGTAAAACTACATGTTGTTGGCCTATTGTAGTTGATTTCATGAATCTATGATACTATGAACATTTGAACTTGCATTTTTATTTGTGTGACTCTTACTATAATGATTGGACTATCCTCATTAGGGATCCTCTTGTCATGGCTATGTCATTTATCATATTTCTCCTTGAGATGCTTACCAAGAATGCATGCATGGAAAATTCCATAAAAAAACCAAATAGAAGGCAACCCTAAAACCATGTCTTGTTTATTGAGTTGTTGCAAGTAATCATAGTTCAAGTGGCCAAAATGTTTCTGCCAAAAACAACTCACCTCATATGTATGAGTGAGTGAGACCATTGAAGGATATTCAGGAAAAAAATGATATGACCTAGATTGATGATCTTCTTTTCCCACAATAATAATAGAACCATTATACTTTTCACTAATTACCATTGTACCTGTTGTGAAATCAAATCACTAGTTGGAGCTAATGTGAGTTATTTGATAAAAAAATAAGAAATTATTTGATAAAGAGGGAACAAAAAGAAAATCTATAAATGTTATGTTGATCATTCTTCTCACCCTCGGATCATTAGATTATTCTTTCATCATAGGTTTCAAGTTGAGAATATGTGTAGAGATAATTGATTAAGGATATAGCATATCAGGCATATCGGTGTAACATATTTCAAGTTATACTGATATGGTCTTACTATGCTTTAGCAAGGTCAAGGACAAGATTTTGATGGTACAAGCCTATTATTTCACCAAAATCCAAAGTGTTCATCAAGCTTCACAGTTTTGTATTGATGCTTGTTTGCCAAGTTTTCACCAAGATAACCACTTTTTCAGGATCCATATTTGAATGTTTTTTCTTTCTTCATGATCAATTTTTTGTTGTTTTTTACTTTTCTTCATGCTCAAAATTTTCAATGTTTTTGGATTTATTCATGCTCAATTTTTCATTGTACAAGGTTGATGTTGTCTCATATGATATCCTAATACTCTTTCCGACTAATATTCTTTTAACTAATCTAGGTATAAAACCTTTTTAGATGTATGTTATTGATAGGTTCTTGAAACTCTTCCCCATCACAATCAAATAACTTATATGTTAATGTCCCAAAAGAAGATGTGATAATGAATGGTCCTAGCCAATTTTCTTCCTATTTCCCCTTTTTTTCCTTTTTCTTCTTGGTTCTTTGGATTCTCTCTTAACACTAGATCACCCACTTGCAATTCCCTTGGCTTGATATTTTTGTTATAATTCCTTGACATCCTATTTTGATAAACCTTAAGATGTTCATATGATTTTTTATGGTCATCAAGTAATTCTAATTCTTAGAGTCTTGCCACTTATAATCTTCTTTTGTTAACAATCCATGCAATGAAATTCACAAAGATGGGATCTCCACTTCTAAAGGTAATACTGCTTCTACCCCATAGACTAGTGAGAAAGGTGTGGCTCCAATTGGTGTTCTTATACTTGTGTGGTATGCCCATAATGTGGAATTCAATTGTATGTTCCAATATCTTCTTGATTTATCCACTATTCTTTTCAAGATCTTAAGGATATTTTTGTTTGTTGCTTCTGCCTATCCATTTCCTTCAGGATAGTAAATGGACGATGAATGATGAATGATGTAGAATTTATCACACAATTCATTTATATCCTTGTTCTTGAAATATTTTGCATTTTTTGTTATTATAGAATGAGTAATACCATATCTATAAATTATGCGATTCAATATAAACATTGCAATTTGTTTGCCCATTACAGTAGACAAAGTCATGACTCCTACCCATTTAGTGAAATATTTTATTGTTGTGATTATGAATTTGTGACTATTGGATGATTTTGGATAAATCATCCCAATTAAATCTAACCCCCATTGATAAAAGTGTCAAGATGTGGTCATTGGGTGCAATTCTTTTGCTGGCACATGAATCAAACTACCATGGTATTGACATTTTTGGAAAATTTTAACAAAATGACACACATCTTTTTCCATGGTTGTCCAATAATACCCCATTATAATAAGTTTATTAGGTAAGGTCAAACCACTTGAATGTGATCCATAGATTCCTTTGTAAATGTCTTGTAAGGCTATTTTTTATTCCTCATTCTCTAGACACCTAACAAGCATTCCATCAAGACTTTTACGATACAATGTATCTAAAACAAGGGTATAGCAAGAAGATTGTCTTATAAAATTTCTTCTTTTATTTTTGGTTTGATCTAGGGGAAAGATTTTGGCTTTTAAGTAGGTTTAAATAGGTCCATACCAAGGAGAGTCATGTTTAATTAATAGGCAAATAATTTGGGAATTAGGAAGGTCAAATGTGGGTTGTTCCAACTCTTCTATCAAGAAATCATATCGTGCATTTTGATTCAGCATTTGTAGGAGAGAATATAATGTTGCCATGGCATATGCTGCTTTGTTTTTTTCATCTACCATCATTTTGTAAGGCATCAACTTATCATCTCTTATTTGATATTCATCATTGATTTGATTAATGACAATTTGTGAATCACCATATACCTATAACTTTGCTACTTTCCATTCTAGAGCCATTTCCATGCCTATGCAAGTGCTTCATACTTAGAAATGTTATTAGTACATGGAAAGAGAAGTTTGTAAGATTTTGGAATAGTAGAGCCTTGGGGTGTGATCAATAAGATACCTGCTCTTGAACCATGTTGTGTATATGAACCATCAAAATAAAGTTTCCATGTCTTGGCTTGAATAGGGTATTCCTTTATTAAAGGTGCTTCTTCCAATTGATTTACTATAACTTGTCCTTTTATTACTTTCATATCCACTTATTCAATGTTGAATTCACTCAATACTATGACCCACTTTTCCAATCATCCTATTAGGGTTGTTTTTCTCAATAGGTACTTTAAAGGGTCAATTTTAGCTATGAGTTAGATTTTGTGTGCCAACATATAATGTCATAGTTTTTGTGAAGCAAAAACTACTACCAAGAATGCCCTTTCAATGAAGCTATAGTTCAACTCTTATTTCACCAAGTCCTACTAATATAATATATTGCCTTGTCCTTTCCATTTTCATCTTCTTGAGCTAGTAATGCCCCTAAGGAATGATCCGTTTCTAAAATGTATAATAGTAAAGGCTTACCTCTTATTGGTGGCATCAATATAGTTGGATTCATAAGATACTTCTTGAGGATTGCATAGGCTTCATCACATTGATCATCCCATTTGAATACTACATCATTGTGAAGGAGTTGAGTAAATGAATAACATTTTTTGGCTAATTGGGAAATAAATCTTCTTATGGATTGTAGATGTCCTTGAAGGGATCTCATTTGGCTTATGTTTCTTGGTGCCCTCATTTCCATTATTGCTTTAACTTTTGTAGGGTCTATCTCAATACCTTTTGTTGACACTATGTTTCCAAGTAACTTGTCAAATTGTACCCCAAATGCACACTTTTTTGGATTCAATCTTACTTTAAATTGTTCAAGCCTTGTAAAAATCCTTTCTAGAATTGACAAGTGTTCTTCTCTTGAGTGAGATTTGGTTAAGATGTCATCCACATCTTCAAGGAATTTTTGCATCATGTCATGAAATATGGTAGTCATAGCTCTTTGATAGGTTGCTCTGGCATTTTTCAGACCAAAGGGCATCACATTCCAACAAAATGTTCCCCAATCACATGTAAAGGTAGTATTATATTGATCTTCAAGAGAAATTTTAATTTGATTATATCCACTAAACACATCCATGAGAGAAAACATAGAATGACATGTCGTCAAATCTACTATTGCATCGATGATTGGTAGTAGAAAATCATCTTTAGAGCATGATAGAATGAGATCCCTAAAGTACATGCATACTCTAATTGATTTGTTAGGTTTTGAAATTGGTACAATAATGGAGATCCACTCAACATAATCAATGGCTCTAATGAAACCAACCTTCAATAATTTTTCAAATTTAGCTTTAACTAGTAATGCAATATGTGGATGCATTTTCCTTAATTTATGCTTGACTGGTTTGACTCTTGGCTTGATATTTGAATGGTACATAATAAGGTTTGGATCCAGTCCTAGCATGTCATCATGAGACCAAGCAAAATTGACTTGTATTTCTTTGAAAAATTAATAAATTCTTCTATTTCTTCTTTTGACAAGGAAGATGCTAGATGTATAAGCTTAGGTTTTGATTCTATACCAAAGTTGAATTTTTATGTGGGTTCAATTAAAATAGATGATCTTACCTCATAATGCTCAAGTAAAGTGTCCAATCTCTCTTCCTTAGGTACCATAATTGGTTTTTCACCTTCAAAAAACATCTTTTATTTTTAATTTTTATTGATCTAGCACTGCTACATTATGGTTTTCACCACTAGACCTTTTTAGTTTTTCTTCATTCTTTTCTTTTCTTTCATGACTAAGAGATTGAATAATTTCCACCATTATTCTCCTTGATAGATTTCATTCATAGAAGAGGGCTTAACTGCATTTAGGTATAGGACCAAGGAATTATCATTTGGAAATATGGGCATGGAATTCAGCTCTATAGAATCCAAATCAATTATCTTTGGGTATATAAGGGATAAGGTATCATTGGATAAGCTCAAATTCATAGGATTTAAGGACATGAATTCATTTTAGGGTTCACACATTGTATTGCTTAAATCTATAATATGTGCTTACTCTAGGTGTTCCATAGAAATTGGATTGAAATTTTCCTCACTTGAGTCCTCTTGGGTTTCTTGAGGATAAAAGTATCATAGGTTAAACCTACCACTAGATTATCCTATTCTTGGTAACCATGAAGGTACATAAGGTTCCCCTATCCATTGATATCTTTATATTTCTTGTATTGAAGTAGGTTCTTGATTAGAATCCAACCCTTGATTTGGGCTTGAAGCTTGACTTGAGATTAACTCTTGATTTGAATATTGTCTTTTACCTAAATTAGATATAGGAGTGTAGGTATGAATAACATCCAACTCTTTTTCTTGACAAGATCCTTCAGATAAAGAATCCCATTCTCATTCATTATAATCATCATCACTTTGGGAATTTAATTGTAAAATTTGTTCATAAAATTATGGATGATTCTTTTTAGTATATCTTGGGTCAAGGTATCCTAATCCTGATTTTTCTTTACTATCTCTCCAAGTCATTTCTATGGGTTCCACCAATCCTTCATTTTTCTTTCCCAAGGATCCTTTTCCTTTGTACCCCATATTTTGCATGATTTTATATCCCTTTCCATATTGGTGTGTTGGGATGCTAATATTTTGAATCTTTTCTTCATTTGATATCTAATTTAAACTTGGTGATTCTTCATCTTTATAAAGCCAATTTAAGATTTCATTATCATCTTCTTCTATGGGTGAAAAAGTACTATCTTGTACAAACTATTCATTATACTTTTTAGGAAGATTGGAACTAGATGGCTTGCGATGAGATCTAGGGGAAATAGTTAAATCCATCATTGATAAGGAATATTCTCCAACGCCTCTTTGCTTGATTTTGCATTATTTTTCAAAAAAAATCATTATTGTATCCATCCTTTGATAATGTGTTTCTTTGGCTTTAATTTGAGAAGATTTTGAATTGTCCTCTTCTTGGTCTAAGACATTTTTTTCTTCTTTTTCCTTGGAATCTATCCAACTAACTTTCTCTTTTCCTTTATTTGATGTAGATAAGTTAGTTTTGTCTTGATTCGAACTAGCAAGGATATCTTCTTCTTCAATCTTTATTTTTCCTTTTTCTAGAGATTATCATTTGAACTTTGACCTTGAATTGTTTCTTTTTATGTATTAAATTCACTATTATAGGGAACCAATGAGTCATTAAAGGGTTTAATATTATTGCAATACTGAAATGGATTCAAATCTCCACTCACCATGATTTCTTGGCCCATATAAGGAAATTTTAGACATTGATGATACATTGAAGGAACTACTTGCATTTCATGGATCCATGGCCTCCCTAACAAAATATTATATGTTAATTTTTTATCCAGCACTTGGCAAACTATTTCTTTTTGGATAGGACCAACTCAAATAGGAAGAACCATTATTCCTTTAGAAGATCTTTCTTCTTCATCATAAGCTTTGATAGTAATTTTTCTTTTAGGATCATTGGCATCTTCAGAATATCCTAAGGATTTCACAAGACTCAAGGTACATATATTTAGGTCAACCCCTCCATCAATAAGGACTCTTTTGACAAGGTGCTTGTTTATCAATACTTCTATATGAAATGGAATATTTTGAGGATGATTTAAAGACATGTCATCTTGTTCTAAAAAAGATAAACAATGTGGTGCAATGAGGTATCCAACCATGTTCTAAAATTTTTCAACATCTAAGTTATGTGAAACATTAGTCTCAATAAGAGCTTTTTCCAAAATTTCTTTGTGGATTGGTGATTTTTCAACAATTCCAAGATTGATATTTGTGTAGATTTCTTTGGAGTTGGTCCAATAGATTGTATTGTTTTGAAGATGATGATGTTTGACTTGGTAAAATGATTTTAGGAGTAGTCCCTTGCAAGGTGATTTTTTATGCTTGCCTCCAAGTTACAAAATTAGAGTTTTCTTCTTGTTGTTTCTCTTTCACATCTATGACATTAATGGTATTTTTATACCTCGGTAAAGAATTGATAGTATTGTCATAAATATGGTCAAAATTAACTTTCTCATTTACTCTTTTTTTGTTTTGATTTGAATTAGATGTTTCACATTTTTCATGATTTACGAATGGAGTCTTGAAGGCCGTATGATCTTCATTATTTTGGGGACCATCCACTTTGATTTTACCATCATCTATTAAGTCTTAAACCACATGTTTGAGTCTCATGCACTCATTTGTCTTAAGCCCTTTGTTTCTATGATATTCACAATGATGGGCATCATTCCACCATGATAGTTTGACTTGTGGCTCATAAGGTTTTGATTCTGACAAAATGATGATTTTATTAGAAATGAGGGTTTTCAATGCTTTCTCCAAAGGTTCTCCTAAGGGTGTGAACTTCCTTATTTGTGTTGTGTTAAATAAAGCTCTTGGATTATTAGCTCCTTGATTATTCAAAGAATTATTTTTATTATTAAAAGGGGCCTTGGATGTTTGATTAACATTGTTGGTTTGATTAGACCCACTTGATAGAGTAAAGGGAGTAGCTTTGAGGTTGTTATCTTCTACAACACAATCATTCACAAGGTTCTTATTGGTATTCTTTAGCCAAAACCTAGGTTTTTCATTATTGTTATTACCACCCCTATTATTGTTAAAATCATTATTAGTGTTAGAAAAATCTTTGTTTTCTTTAAAAAGCTTTATCTCTCCTTTCTTTACTAACACTTCTTCAATTTTGATCCCATTTTCAATAATATTCTCAAAGGTAGGGGACATTTAAGTTGCAACCTATAATTCATTTCCATATTTAAATTATTCATGAAAAATTTCATCTTTTCTTTCTCGGGTATACTTCTTGAGTATCGAGCAAAAAATGTTCTCCATCTTTGGAGTAAGATTAGAAAGGTTTAACCATATATTTTTTTGGTATCACATAGATTCAAAATGGTGATTTTGTATTCAATTTTGTATGAATAATGAGTTACAAATTTGGATGCCAATTCTTCAAAAGTTTTTATATCCAGGGATAGTTTTGAAAAACATTCCATAGCTTTCCCTCCAAGTCTTCTTGGAAATAATCTCATTAGGTACGTTGTATCATGCATGAATTAATTCAATTTTTAGAGCACAAAATTCTCTTAAGTGGTCTTGTGGGTCTGATTTACCCATGTATTTATCATAGCTTGGAAATACCACATTTGGAGAAAAATGTACCATGATCATTTTTTTATCAAAAGGAAAAGAATATATTGCTTCAATTGAAAATGGTTTAGGTTTTGTTGCCCTCTTCATGCTATAAATTTGGGCTTGAAATATTTTGAGTTTTCTATTCATAGCTCCTAATGGATTTTATTCATCCTTATCCTTCTTCAAGGTTGATGTGTCATAGTCATGAGGAAGTTTAACTCCTAATCGAGCTAAATTTAGAAAGTGTCTTTCTTTATCCCTTTCTAAAATTTTATTCATAACCTTGAGGAATAAGGGATCTTGGGATGCTTCATTAACCCTTTATTTGGCTGCTTCTTCATTCCTTAGATTTCTATGGTGATTATCATTTTGATTTTCATGGTTTCGATCTTGGTTATGGTCATGATAATCATTATTTCCAGCCATAGGATTAATTGTTTCTTCAAATAGATTAGGAATTATATCCTCTTGTTCTTGTTCCTTGTTAAATGGAGATTGGAAAAAATTATTCGTAGGGAATGCATTTTCTAATGCACATTTCATCTTCTTGAAAAGATATCTTTAAGCGATGAGATCTAGTGTAAACCAACATTAACAAGAGTTGTGTGGAGTGAATTTATTCCCCTTTGATGATCACTCTTTTGAATTACAATTTTTTTTAAAGATTTATCAAATTTGAATGGATATTTCCTTCTTGTAACATGTATCATCAACTGTAGCAAGCTCAAAAATACTTGTCTTTAATTCTAACCTATAAACACAAAAGCTTATATTTTTTAGAACGTTGACACAAGTATTTCACAATAAGACATTTGATGCAATCTACCTAAGGTAAAATTTGGCATTTAACATGGCTCGACATTTAACATGGCTCCAATCAGGTAGGCTTTCTAATTTATCAAGGTGCTAGTATGGACTCCCACCATTGGTATGTTGGAGTTTTGTGCAATCCCAAAGGACTACTAGAGGAGGTGTCATTCTCAATTTATTTTTTTATTCACTCCATTAAGGATGAATGCATTTTATTTTATAGTGGGTTGGATTATTGCGGCAAAGGCAATTGTATCCCACTTTGGGTTGTTCCTCTCACCAGCCTCACTAAGGCATGTTCACAGGAGCCCACTAGATGTCTAACATGTATATGAAAGCAATGAAATGAAATGAATAATTAGGTCTAGGAGTTTTATTCACCTAAAGGTGAAGAGCATATCCCTACTACTTTCTCACTTCCAAAGATAATTAACACGGTTCAATTTCCAAGACTCTTTAATCTAGCAGGGATTTGAGTATGTCTACCTTTTTTGTTCACCCCAAAAGGTGAAGAGCATAATCACTTAATACTCCCATCCAAAAACAAATAAGATTTATTTTGTGTGTTGTTTTCATTCCTTAGTTCCTTTTCTTCTTAAGTTTGGCACTTCTAGGAGTTTTATTTGCTTATAAAAGTGAAGAGCATATCCCTAATGTCTCACTTAGGATTCAAATTTTCCTTTTAATTAAGTTAGATTTTGAAATTTGAAATGTCACAAGTTAAGCAATTACATAGGGTTTTTGGATTACCTTATTTGAAGCTAGCAAAGGCTAGGTGCATTTTTTATTTCATTATTTTGTGTTTTTTCTCACCTAGTGGCTATAGTTCTAGCTCCTTAGCATCCTCTTTCACAAATGTTAGTTCAACACAAGCAAGACAAATGTAAAGAAAATCAAAGCAATTAAGTTTCCTTTTTCCAAATTGATCAAAATTTTGTTATTAATTTAAGGATTAAAAATCAAATTAAGGGATACATATTTATCTTTGTAAACTTGAATTACCTTCAAATACCTTTTATATGCCTCTCCTTATCATTTTAAATCTCCCAAAATTTTATTTAAGTGAATTTGATTCTCCTTATTCAATTGCTTTTTCGCTTGTCTCTCCTTCTTATGAAATCTCAATTCTAGTTTTTGAACTTTCTTATGACTTGTCATCAGAAAACCAGAGAGTTAAAATCATCGAATTTACTAAATTTAAAATTTTGAAAATAATAGATGTACATGCTACATGATATTTCATATGTCTTGTTGTTTTAATGACTATGTGCTACATAATTTAATAAAAGCGCTACTATGTTACTACTACGCACTATTAAAATTATTAACAGTTTGTATGCACTAAAATAGAATGTGAAAGGCGTCGCAAAGACATTTTGTATGCATTGAAAGAAATATTGATAGGAGATAGAAGAGATCGTGTGCACATTGAAACACTGAGAAAAGGCATCAAAATTTTATTTATAAGAGTTATTTCTCCATGCAGAGGCATCAAACTTTACTTCATATGCACTACTTCTTCTTTTGAATGTGTTGCTTTACCTACAAAAAGTTAAAATCTACAAAAAAAAAGCATAAAAATGCAAATATTTAACAAATTTATGAAATTTGAGGCCAATTCCCCATGGTGGGCACCATTTTGTGTATGTAAAATACCTTCATAGGATTAGTTCATCAAAATATCAATTCAATTATGTAAAATATAACAATTTCAAAGAAAATGAATGAAAATAATGACAATAAGAATCCTATGGATCTCTAACTAGAAAATATAAAGAAATGCTCTCTAATTTAGCATTCATTAGAGATAGCTCTAGAATGAGAATTATGATTTATGATGCAATTATGCCTATTTTAACTCAAATTATGCTAAAACATGTTAAAATATGCTAAAAATTCACAATTAAAATGACTATAATATGGATGCAATTAACAATTATGAGAGTGGATCCTTTTCTCTTGATTTTGCCTTCTATTTATAGATTTTCCCAAAGCTTAGGGGTAGGGTAAGATTAACCATGATTAGATTTGAGTCAATTTAATGGTTTCAAATGTTGAGACAATTTAAATATTTTGTTCTCAAAGGTTGGAACAAAGATACAAAATGAATGGTCTAGATGCATTTTCAAGATGTGTGGTGGATAATTGATTTTGCTTTGATCCATGTGTTCTTAATCCTTGATTCCCATTGGTTAATTTAATCTTTTCCACATGTTGTTGGTGAAGAAAATAGGAATTATCAAATGATAAAATTGATATTCTTTAGCCATGTGTACCCCTTGAATGGGTTGGATTGAATTTGATTTAACTATAAAATAATTTTGATTTAAATCAATTGCACAATTAATTGATCTTTTTTATTCACTTAATCCTTTTAGCTTTGATTTTGATTAATTCCTTATTTTATCCTTTATTGCTCACTTCCATCTAGCTGAACCATTTTCAGGTGCATACACCTATAAATATTAATTACACACTTCATGAGAAAGATGAAGAATGTATAATCCATGAACTTTATACTCTTTTGTCAGAGGTTCATGATTATCTTTTGGATGAATGGGCTAATTATTTTCAATTCGATCATGTAATGTATAAAATGGTGATCCAATGTGATTAGACCACCAAGTTATAGGTACATTGGGGAAGAAGGAGAAAAGGGCGGGGAGTCCCTTGAATGTAACCCTTAGGAGGACCCAAATCATATTAGAAAAACCAAAATGGATATAGGAGTACTAATACACAATCCAAGTCCTTTTAAGGATTTCAATTCAAAGGTCTCTTGCTCTTTCTCTTTCTTCTCAGTTTATATTTTGATTGATTGTTTGATTAAATGTAATGTAAAGGAAAATAAAAATGCAATGATGGAAAAAAAGGAATCTAATCAAAGTAATTTCTATGAAATGAAAAAGAGGAAATTTACTTACCTTGAGGTAAAATGAAGAATGCAAGTTCAAATCATAAAATAGATTATCAAACAATATCATAATCGAGAACATAGCTAGATCTAGAACCAAGATGTTGAAATCTAAAAATTGTGAAAATATGAAGGTCCCAGGAAAAGGTCAACTTCCTTGGTATAGGTCAACTTGGGGTATAGCTCAAGGTCGACCTATACCTGAGATGCCAAGAACTACAAATTTTTGATGTACAGTGTACAATGTAGCTCTAGGCTTGCAAAATTTGATCATGAAAGTTTGAAAGTTCACGAACCTAGTCCTACACACAAGAAAAAAAGGGAATTTTTCGGGGGAAAGGGGATTTACTTGGTCAATCCCCTATTTAGGAATTAACCCTGAAATGAAATATGAAAATAATGTAAAAGAAATACAAATGTTAGTATTCACCTTTCTTGTCAAATCTTCATGAATCAATATGGATCTGCTATCCACAAAGATGCTTGAATGTTTGTATGGTCATGTAGAATGTATAATGTTGGATGCATCCACAAATTTAATGGATCTACAATCACCAAATCATAGATCATGGATACTCATATGCTTGATATGCCTTGCTTGAACTCCTTGAATGCACCTTGAAATTGAAAACTTTCTTGCAAAAGATATAAATAGCTTGCACAATTTTGTCATGTCATGTGTGTAGATTATTAAATGAAGGGAAAAGACTTCCTTTTATATCAATTTAGGGTTCAAATTTATTAAGGAAAACAAAGGAAATTGGGAAAGGAAAATACCTTGCATCGGGCTTGGGATCCAATCAAAATTCAAGACCCATGGTATAGGTCGAGGTCGACCTATACCCAAGGGTGAAAAAATCAAGATAAAAGTTCCAAATCTTGAGAGGTATTGAGAGTGTTAGGAGAAATATAGTGCACTATGCAAAGAAAAGTGGGAAATCAAACATAAATGCATCTATTTTCTATAAGATCACTAAAATGGGGCCTAATAGGTCCTTGAGCTTCCAAATTAATGGGTGCTAACTTTTAGGATGGTATAGATCCAATCTAAGAAATTGGAGAAACAAGTGTTATGACTTATTACATACATGAGGAGGATGCTCCTATTCCCAAACTTGTGAAAGAAAATGAAGATATTGATGAATTATGGAGTATGTTATTTGATGAATCAAGGAATAAAAATGGATCAGGTGTTGGTGTAATACTTATTTCTCCAAAATTGGAGAAATACTACTATTCATTTAGACTTCATTATAGTTGCACTAACAATGTAGTTGAATATGAAGCCTTCATTCAAGGTCTTAAACTTACACAAATAAGAGGTATTAAATCTCTAAAAGTTTTTGAAGATAGTGAGTTGGTTTTTAATCAAATTAGAAATCATAATATTACAAAGAACAACCTTCTCAACTCATATAAGCATGGAGTTTGGGACCTCATTGTATCTTTTCAAGCTTTTAGCATCCACATTGTTCTAAGAAATCAGAACAAGCGTGTTGATATACTTATAGTAGTTGGTGATAGTTATGAAATACCAAAGCATGTTTAAAATTTGAAGGAACAACATATCATATTGTTTGTAAGGCCCGTTGTTCCAAAAAAATACACAAATTGGCAAGTCTTTGACTCTAACCTACGGATTGTTAATTTCTTGAAAAATGAAGCATAATTCTCTACTAAAAATTAAACCATGTAATAGAAATAGTATGGGGACAAAATCATATAGCTTAATTCTAACAATATTCCCAAAGGGTTGGTCACTTTGGAATCCATCTTCAACTCTGATGATCAAACAAGAAGTAAATATCATAACCTAGCAGCAAAGAAAGATGGTTATGAACCTGTACCCATTGTTGATGGAAAGATTCTCAACTTGGGAAAGGTATGTTACGAGATTGAAAAGAAAGCTTTCATTAAGTTATGTCAAGAATATAATGATGTATTTTCATGGACATATGAAGACTTAAATGGTTTTGACCCAAGTTTCTCTCACCATACCCTAGAACTAAATGATGATACAAAAGCAGTTAGATAAAGGCAGAGACCTATCAATATGAATATTGAACCTTTAATGACGAAGGAGTTGACCAAATTCATAGAGGATAATATATTTTTTCCTATCAAGAACTCCTCTTGGGTAGCTAATATTGTCCCTATAAGAAATAAGAGTAGATAAATCAGATTATGTGTAGACTTTAGAGACCTTAATAGGGCTTCTCTTAAAGATCACCACCCTCTTCCTTCCATGGAACATATATTGTCCAAGGTTTGTGGGTTTAAAAGGTTTTCTTTCTTAGATGGCTTCTCAAGTTATAATCAAGTCTTAGTCCAAGAATTAGATCAATATAAGACAACATTTGTTAGTAATTGGGGTAATTATGCTTATTGTAAAATGTCATTCAGACTAACTAATGCAGGTGCTACATTTCAAAAGGCAATGGAGATGGCCTTTAAAGGTGTATTAACAATTTTTGTGCTAATATATCTTGATGATATAACTATTTACTCACATCCTACAACAAATGATCTTGATCATCTAAGGTAGGTCTTCATCAAATGCATGGAATATGGTGTGTCCTTAAATCCAATCAAGTGTATATTTTCTAGTGATCAAGGAAAGTTACCGATAGGGAGAGTCTTATTCTACAACAAGATTGTCCTCTATCCTTCACTATGTCACTTCATTGACCTTTTAGGGCTTTCTCACATTCACCCACACACCTTAGAGAGATATCTCTCCTTGCGTTCTTCAAATACTCATACCTATCAATTTATATGCTAACACTTCTAGGCATCACACCTGGAGTTACTAATTGGCTTCATCACCATAACTAGCCCTAACCATGTGAGTACTGACCATAGGCTTATGGATTCAATTCAACATGTTATTTAAGGCTTATTCTTTCATTTTGAAGGCTCAATACAAAGGTCTCTTATTGATTTCTTTATTTCTTTATTTTTAGGCTTTGTAGCCTTTTAGGCCCAATTAGGTCTCTAGGACCTAGGGCTTCCTCAAACTGAGAATTTCCTCACACAACACCCCAAAATATTCATGGATATTGTTTATTAATACCTAGGACTTGGAGATTTAGTGGGTTTTAGTCTCTAACAACGCCCATACACCCATGTTCCAACTAGGGCTTATTTGCTAGGAAATAGGCCCAAAGGTGAGAGTTAGGCTTCCAAATTGCTTCAAGTTCTTCTTGAGACCCTGAAAACATGTCAATAGCATCAAAAAAATACATATAAACCATCCATGGCCATTAGGGCACATGATTATGCAACCTCCTACCATCCAAGTCTATTGTTCTTTAATCCTTCCTAGCCAAGAATCACATTATCTTGCCTAGGGCAAGGATTTAAAGTTGCTTGCCTTTGTTTCCTGGGCCCATGCTTCTGTACACTTGTAGTACATTGTGTAAAATTACTATCCCAAAGTGGTTGTATAGTTTGGACAGTGGCATAGCAAGTTACACCATGTTTTTCAGCATTTGAACACACAATACCGGTAAAAAGGTAACTTTGGAAGTTTTTGTAAAATAAGTGTGTACACTAAATTAAAAACTAAAATATTAACACAAAATGAAAGGAAACAATACTAGTTAACTACTCAATCCATAATAGTAAGATATTAAATCATATTTCCATAAGATTTAGCTCTGCAACTAAGAAATTATACCAAAACCAAGCATTGTCCTATACCTCCAAGCCACAATCTACACAACAGTCATACATTCTATCAGAATTAGGGTTTTTCAAGCTTATATTTCTTCCATATTTTGTCTTCAACTCCAATTTATGGATTGGTCACCTATTTAGGTCTTTTTACTCCTTTTTGCCAAAGTTGTCATAGCAAATTTTAAAAAGTTGCAAAGTGCAACTTTGCAACTTTTTATATTTCTTGCTTTCCCAACCAAAATACCTCAACCTAGTTACAACCTAGGTACCAATTGACTTGATGGAAACAAATAATACCCTATGATATCATTCTCTACCAAGATGAGTCATGTTGATGTCACCATTACATTACATGGCGTTACTTCATTATCTAACTTTTTGAGACCAAAAAAAACCTTTAGGACCCTAATCTGACTACACCCACACACACTAAGCTCTTTAAGCTTTTATTTTATTTACATGGATTCTTATGAAGTAACTCAAAGAAAAATTTGAAGGGTGGAGTACACCAATCCCTAGGTGCTCCTGCACCATACTACCCAAACTAAGAAGTTAAGTCACTTCTAGTGACAAGTGTTTAAGATCAATGCCTAATTGTTTGAACTAGTTCTTTGTTACCCAGGTGGTTTCGGTTTCAGGCCGATCTTTCCATTTTATTAAATGTTCCATGTAGACGCCATGTCTGGTCTTTGTCTTCACTGTTTAGTCCAAGACTCTATTTACTTGTGGCTTAGGCTTGAGGGGTAATTCTGTTTCTTGAACATATGCCTTAACATATCTGACATTCTAATCCATTTTTGATAGAGGTCCAGTATATTTCACTAAGTTGTATATATTAAAAACTAGTGAGATGGCCAAATCTATAAGGAGGTCCACCTTGTAATAATTGTTACCATACTTAGCCACAATTTGGCATGGCCCTATCCTTCTCATTTGTAGCTTTGTAGGAATGTCCTTTTGGAGTCTAGCTTTGTTCAAGTGAACCATAACTAAATCCCTTACTACAAACTGAACATCCCTCTTCCTAACATCAACCCTATCTTTTATCTTCTCGATATTCTCTACTAGAATCTACTTGACTTGTTCATGGATCTCTTTCATGTACTATGTGAAATATTTAGCATGACCACTCCTGTCTACCTTATCTCCCATATCTCAAAGCTCCCAAACTCCTCTAGAGTGTGTCCCATAGACTATCTCAAAGGGGTTCTTTCCAGTGGTTTTATTCACACTATAATTATATGCAAATTTAGCCTGATGAGGGACTTGATCCCATGTCTGCCCATACTCCTTAGTAAGACACCTCAAAAGGTTCCCCAATGTTCTATTTACCACCTTAGTTTGACCATTAGTTTGAGGATCGTATGCAGAACTAAATGGTAATTTAGTTCCTAACCTTTGCCACAAGGTTTTCCAAAAATGACCCATAAATTTAGCATCCTTATCTAAAATAATACTACTTAGGAGTCCATGTATTCTACCAACCTCTCTAAAAAAAAATGGGCTATATGGCTGGCATCATGAATCACCTTACAAGGTATGAAATGATTTATTTTACTAAATCTATCAATTACTACATAGATTCTATCAAAACCACTTGTAGTTTTTGGTAAGCCAACAATGAAATCCATACTTACACACTCCCATAGTCTACTAAGAATTGGTAGAGGTTGATAAAGTCATGCATTTGAATAGGTACCCTTATCTCTTTGGAAAATGATGCATTGTTCCACATACTTCCTTACATATTTTTGCATTTTGGGCCAATAATAGAATCTCTAAACTAATTCTAATGTCTTTTTAAACCCAAAATGTCCACTCAAGCTGCCATTAAGCTTTTCTTGGATTAAGTTCTCCCTCATGGATCCCCTTGGAACACATAGTTGTCCTCCATTAAACAATAGGCCATTCTGCAAGGTGAACTCTACATAGTCATTATGAAAGTGATTTTGGCACACTTTATACAACTCAGCAAAGTCTTCATCTATATGGTATAGATCCTTAAAATTGTCCACACTAATACTTTTTATCTCCACTTCTTGGACTGTGAGTTGTCTCATACTCAAAGCACTTGCCACTTTGTTCATTTGACCTTTCTTATGCTTGATAGTAAAGGTTTAGAATTTAAGTTTCTCCACCCACTTGACATTCCTATGACTCAACTTTTCTTGAGAATCTAGGAAACTCAAAGCTTGGTTATCAGTCTAGACTAAAAACTCCTTAGACATAAGGTAATGTTTCCATTTTCTAAGGGATTGGACAAGAGCATACAAATATAAATCATATGAGGAATACTTTTTCTTGGATTCATTTAACTTCTCACTAAAGAATGCCATAGGTCTATTTTCTTGACTTAGTACTGCTCCAACTTCAATTTGGCTAGCATCACATTCTAAAGTGAAAATATTATCAAAGGTGGGTAGTCTTAACACTAGTTGAGTAGCTACTTTTGTCTTCAACCTTTCAAAATTTGCATCAACGTCCTTAGTCCATTGGAACTTAGTTTTTATTCCACCCTTAATGGTATCAAGTAAAGGAGCACAAATCGCACTAAAAGAACTTATAAATTTTCTATAAAATTGGGCCAATCCATGGAAACTCCTTACCTCACTAGCTATTTTAGGAGTAGGCCAACTTAGGATAGCTTCTAACTTAGATGCATCCATTTTCAAATCTCCTTTGGACAACACAAAACCCAAATACACAAGCTCCTACTTCATAAAGTCACACGTTTGCAAATTGATGGTTAGTTGTTCATCTTGTAGTTTCTTTAACACAATTGCAATGTGCCTTAGATGTTATTCTTTAGTCCCACTATAAATCAAGATGTCATTTAATTAAACAACTAAAAATTTACCAATGAAGTCCTTGAGAACCTCATTCATGAGTCTCATGAAAGTACTAGGAGCATTTTTCAGGCCAAATGGTATAACAAGCCATTCATAAAGTCCTTCTGTGGTCTTGAAGGCATTTTTCCACTCATATCCCTCCTTTATTTTTATATGGTGGTAACCACTTTTAAGGTCTATTTTGGTAAAATATTGAGCTCCTCCTAAGCAATCCATCAAGTCCTCAATCCTTGGTATAGGAAATCTATATCTGATTGCAATCTTGTTTATGGCTCTTGAATTCGTGCATAGTCTCCATGTCCCTTATTTCTTTGGTGCCAACACAGTTGGAACAACACAAGGACTTGTAGACACCTAAAATGCCTTTGCCAAATAAAAATATTTTATTTTGCAAAAACCCCTAATGACATCATCATTAATTAATTAATTAATTAATTATTATTTTTATGCCATTAACCTCTCCTATTTTAATTAAAAACATTTAATTAAGATACCCTATCTCAAAAATATTTAAATCTAATTTAAATATTTAATCCCTATTTATTAAATAAATATTTAATAAATATTGTCACCAACTTTAAATAAATTTAATATTTATTTAAATCCCTAAATCCTAGATATATTCTAGAAAACCCTAGAACCTCTAGAATCTTCTAGAAAACCCTAAACCCTTATCCTAACTTTGACCTTTGAGCCTAACTCAACCTTGGTCCATTCAACCCATGAAATTCAATCCTTATCTCTTTGACTCAACCCCTAACCAAACCCCTAACTCTGACCCTCCTTCCTAAACCAAGCCCTTGGCTTGAATCCTATAAATACTCCTCCTTCCAAGATAAAAGTATTTGCTTAGTTAATATCATCCATTCATTTTTATCATGAGCATTTTTACTTAGATCATTATAGCTTTTAGCATAATTGTTAGATTTCATTATCTTTCAAGCTTTCTAACTCACATATTAGCTTAACATTAATGGATTAATATAGTTTATTTCATTATTTTTCATAGCATTTCTTCACATCACACTCATATTTTGGCTTAAAATCAATCTAGCATAATCATTCTTAGCTTAATTTGCATTTTAGCTTCTTTAGGCTCCTTGGGGCTCTAAGGGCAAATCAAGTGTTCCATACTTGATTTTGTGCCACTATGGAGTTCTCATGGTCCCTATTTGATCCTAAGTCTTCCTAATCTACATTAGGGACATGCTCCATGTGCTTTGAGAGCACACCCACATCCCTAAATCGAGAGAAAATTGAACGGTGACAAGGTGCTCCCGTTAAGCTCTATCTGAAGTGTCTTTGCAAATTATTTTACTATATTCTAGGAATATTATGTTAGGCTAATGTTTGAATGTCTACGCTTGTATTTATTTATTTATTTATTTATTTATTCCATTAACCTCTCCTATTTTAATTAAAAATATTTATTTAAGATACCCCATCACAAAATATTTAAATCTAATTTAAGTATTTAATCCCTATTTATTAAATAAATATTGTCACCAACTTTAAATAAGTTTAATATTTATTTAAATCCTAGATATCTTCTAGAAAACTCTAGAACCTATAGAATCTTATAGAAAACCCTAAACCCTTATCCTAACTTTGACCTTTGAGCCTAACTCAACCTTGGTCCATTCAACCCATGAAAGTCAATCCTTGTCTCTTTGACTCAACCCCTAACCAAACCCCTAACCCTAACCCTCCTTTCTAAACCAAGCCCTTGGCTTGAATCCTATAAATACTCCTGCTTCCAAGAGAAATTTTTTAGCTTAGTTCATATCTTTCATGCATTGTTATCATGCTCATTTCTATCTAGATCATATCAGCTTAATTCCTAATTGTTAGATTTAGTTCATTTCTAAGATTTATAACTCACATCTTAGCTTAGCATTAATGGATTAATATATTTTATTTCATTGTTTTGCATAGCATTTTCATCATCTCACATTCATATTTGGCTTAAAATCAATCTAGCATAATCATTTGTAGCTTAATCTGCATTTTAGCTTCATTAGGCTCCTTGAGGCTCTAGGGGAAATTCAGGTATTTTATACTTGAGTCTATGCCACTATGGAGTTCTCATGGTCCATATTTGATCCTAAGCCTTCCTAATCTACATTAGGGACATGCACCATGTGTTTTGAGAGCACACCCACATCCCTAAATTGAGAGCAAATCGAACAGTGATAGGGTACTCCCGCTAAGCTCTATATGAAGTGTCTTTGCAAATTATTTTTACTATATGCTAGGAATATGATGTTAGGCTAATGTTTGAATGTCTATGCTTATATTTATTTATTAATTATTTAATTAATTAATTAATTATTTTTTTATGCCATTAACCTCTCCTATTTCAATTAAAAATATTTAATTAAGATACCCCATCACAAAATATTTAAATCTAATTTAAGTATTTAATCCCTATTTATTAAATAAATATTGTCACCAACTTTAAATAAGTTTAATATTTATTTAAATCCCTAAATCCTAGATATCTTCTAGAAAACTCTAGAACCTATAGACTCTTATAGAAAACCCTAAACCCTTATCCCAACTTTGACCTTTGAGCCTAACTCAACCTTGGTCCATTCAACCCATGAAAGTCAATCCTTGTCTCTTTGACTCAACCCCTAACCAAACCCCTAACTCTGACCCTCCTACTAAACCAAGCCCTTGGCTTGAATCCTATAAATATTCCTCCTTCCAAGAGAAAATTATTAGCTTAGTTCATATCTTTCATGCATTGTTATCATGCTCATTTCTATCTAGATCATATCAGCTTAATTCCTAATTGTTAGATTTAGTTCATTTCTAAGATTTATAACTCACATCTTAGCTTAGCATTAATGGATTAATATAGTTTATTTCATTGTTTTTCATAGCATTTTCATCATCTCACATTCATATTTGGCTTAAAATCAATCTAGCATAATCATTTATAGCTTAATCTGCATTTTAGGTTCATTAGGCTCCTTGAGGCTCTAGGGGAAATTCAGGTATTTTATACCTAAGTCTTTGCCACTATGAAGTTCTCATGGTCCATATTTGATCCTAATCCTTCCTAATCTACATTAGGGACATGCACCATGTGTTTTGAGAGCACACCCACATCCCTAAATTGAGAGCAAATCGAACGGTGATAGGGTGATCCCGTTAAGCTCTATCTTAAGTGTCTTTGCAAATTGTTTTTACTAGATATGCTAGGAATATGATGTTAGGCTAATTTTTGAATGTCTACACTTGTTCTAAATAGGTTAGGTTTTCTTTGATCACATTTTGGCATGCCCGATGGAGTCAGTCTTTCCTCCTTAATAAGTCTAATCCAATCCTAGTCTGAGCTTCTCAGTCATCCTAATCCCAACCTTAGTCTTTCCGTCCATCTTCGTCCTTCATCCCTATCAAACTCATTTTAAAGTCAGCATGTCTAAAAACCATTATGATGAGTTTGGTTATTATATCTCTTCTCTTATTTCATCCTATCCCAATGATGATGAAAGTCTTGTTGATCATGATGAGTATTTTGAAAATCTTAGCAAGATTGCTCCAAACATCCCCCAAGATCCAATCATTCTTCCAAACTATCCTATCATGCCTTCATACATATCCACTAGTTCTTCTTATCCTACCTTTGACAAGGGAAATCCACTATCCTATTCATCCACACCTTCTTCCTATATTGAGCTTACATATCCTCCATATACATCCTTCATACCTCCATCTTCTTCTATGGTTGTATCGCAAACACCATCCTTTCACAAAAACCCTATTGGCTACATCCCTTATCCAAATCCTCCATCTCCTTATCCTCCAACCTAGTTTCAAATCCAAAATCCTAGTCTTCCAATCCATTATCCTAATCCCACATCCTATCTTGATCCATCATCCGCTATATCCTATCACAATCCAACATCTTCTATTCCTAGCTACATTACCACAAACCTCCTTTCACAAGAAGAATGCATCCCTCAATCCGCTTCATATCCCATATCTCAAAATCCATCAGTTAGCCAATCCAGTTCACAAGTTTCCTCTAAACCTACCTATGTGAACTATCTAGCCATGTCATCCTCCAAATCCTCTTCTGCACCATCATCCCTTCAAGAAAGTTCACAATCTTCCACCCCACCTTCATGTGAGGACTATCCTAGCTCCCCATCTTCTACACATTCCAATCCTTCACCTCAACCACCACCACAAAAGTCTCCAAGGATTTTCACAAGGAAGCCAACAATAAATCCCTTTCCTAAAGATGATGAGCCATGTCATCTCAATCCTTCATATGAATCCATCAGTGATGATGCCCATCCATCTCCTACCTCCATCATTTCTCCTCCATCACTCTCATCTATTATCCTTCTTCCATATATCCCACATATTGATCCTCTCCCATCTCCTAGCATCATTGAGTCCCTTCCATCTATGGACTCCATCCAATTCCTATCCACATCTCTTCCTCCTAACATTATCCAAAACACATCTGATGAACCTCATGAGTTCACCTTTCTTCTTGCCATCATAATTGCAAAAACTCCCATCCTTTCATCCATACCATCTGAAGAGTTTATCCTTCTTCCAGCCATCACAATTGCAAAATCTTCCATCCTTCCATCCATACCATCTAAAGAGTCCATCCATACATCCCCCATCACACCATCCACAACAATCCTATCAAGTCAAGATCTCATCCAAAAGCATGTTGAAGTATCCAATTATTCAAATCAAGATCCCATCCCTTCACTCCTTCCAATCCAAGATCCTATCATCCCAATTCCTCCAATCCAAGATTCTACCATCCCAATTTCTCCATCTCAAGATCCTCACCATCTCCCAATCCTAGTCAAGATCCCATCATCCCATCCTCTCCACTTGATGATCCTCCAATCTAAACTATCCCACTACCATCACTCTATCCTCTTGGTCCACTTACATTTTTCAAAGAAAGCCCACTCAAAGCAGAAGAAATCAATTTCATGTCTTCCACCACGACACCTAAAACTAGATGTTTATCTTACTCGCCAAGTCAAAAATATCCTTGTTTGGATAAAATGCTCAAGAAATGGAATTATCAAGGCAAAGGCTAAGGCACCCATGAACAAGGAAATATGGAGCCCATTCAGGACAAGAAACATCCAAAATCATGTGGTATTGGTCATGCATCTGAAGACACTTCCTCTAAAAATGTTGGTACAGCTAAAGCCAGAGTCAAGAACCTTTCCAAACATACCATTACATCTTCTCATCATCCCTCCAAAGAATGCAATGTCATTCCTTCTTCTCCATCATTGCATCCTAGGATAACCTATCACACTCCTCCTTCATCCTCTAAATCCATTTTGGGTCCTTATGTCCCAAAATATACCATTGCATATCCTTCACATAGAAAATCCATTTTGGGGCCTTACATCCCAAAATATCATCCCCTATCATATCCTACTCAATCCATCATCTAAAATCTAAACATTCCTTGTTAGGATCAACAAAGGCACATTCCCACATCTCCTATCTGTCAATCTCCTTCCATCTCTCCATCCATATTTCCTCCATCCTGCACACCTCTATATATTCTTTCCAATGCTCTTCGCAATTTGGAGGCCATATCAAAAATTCATAAAGGGAAATATCCACAAAGATCCAAGATTTCCATGTCCACTCTCAAGGACATTCTCAAGCAAAGAAAAATCCAATCAAGAAATATAATGCATCCCAATGGCCACAAAGGCCTATCAAAGCAAAATCAAAATCTAACGCATCCCAATGGTTACAAAGGCATATCAAAGCAAAAGAAAAATCCAATGCATCCCAATGGCCACAAAGGCCTATCAAAGAAAAAGAAATATCCAATGCATTCCAATGGCCACAAAGGCCCATCAAAGTAAAAGCAAAATCCAATGCATCCAAATGGCCACAAAGGCCCACCAAAGCTAAAGGAAAGACTATGTGGATCCCAAAGAAAAAAAATTCAATGCATTTAAAATAAACATCCATAATCACATCCAAAGTTGCAAGTCCAATAGCTACTCATTCCTCAGCTCCATCTCCTCAATCAATTTTGAGTCCTTATGTGCCAAGATCTCCTAGCAAAAATCCTCCATCATATCCACCTCTACCTTCCACATCCCATCCACTTCTTCCACCTTCCTCACAACATGTGCCAATGTTGGTCTTGAAAACATCTCCCTATCACAATCACTTTCCCTCATTCCATCCAAACACTTTCTACCACCATATCTCCCATCTACCCCATCTCATCCATTCCTTTTCATAATCCCCCATCCCAATAAAGTTGTACCAACATCCAAAAAAATTAGAAAGTCAGCAACAAATTAGAAGGTTAGAAACAAATAAGAGAGTCAGTAGCAAAAAATAAAATCCATAAAAAATTAGAAAAATCAAGAAAAATATAAAAAAAGAGAGAAAAAGCAAAAAGAAAAACATTCATTCAATGTTGAAAACTTGGCAATTCAAGCACCTTGGACAAGTACCATGATGAAAACCTGGCAAACAAGTGTCATGTGAAATCCCCCCAATTCCTTTCTATAATTGGGGGAAATTCCCTTATATCACATCTTATCTAGCATCTCCTCCATCCCATTTGTCTCTCGCTTCCTCCACCCTCCTTTGGATCTTGATAACAAAATAGAGACCACTTGATATACATGCTTTTGGGCACCTTTTAGCATCCATTTTTCTACCACATCTTCCAACCACCTATCATCTATCCACCAACTATCCAAGCTTTCATCTACTTTCCTCATCCTTTTATCATTGTATCTTCCATCCAATCATACCCCCCCCGCCAAAAGCCTCTAAATGCATGAACTATCTTATGCAAGGGCATCATGTTCCTTAATGACAAATTCCTTGGAGACTTTATCCAAATCCTTATCTTCCATCTTCCAATCCAAATCTTCCTCCATCCAAATCCTTATCTTCTATCTTCCAATCCAAATCTTCCTCCATCCAAATCCTTATCTTCCATCTCCAAATCCTTAGCATTCCTCTATCCAAATCCTCAGAAAATCCTCTACCCCAATCCTCGATATTTCTCCATCCAAATCCCCCAACGCATCTTCTATCAACACTCCTAAGCATTCCTCCATCCAATCCTTCAGCATTCCTCTATCCAAATCCCTCAGTAAATCCTCTACCTAAATCCTTGGAATTCCTCTATCCATATCCCCCAGCATATCCTCTACCCATATCCTTGGCAATCCTCTATCCAAAACAATCCTAAGCATTTACTCTATCCACAATCCCTCAACATTTCCCCCATCTCTTAATCACTTGGTATCTCCCCTTGTCATTGGTATCTAGCTATATGATGCAGGAGCATCTTGGGTCCTTGGCAATCCTGTGTCACCAAAAAGAATTTGTAATTTTGTCTATGTTGCTCAGTTTCTTCTTTGACCGAGTGTTGGTTCCCCCTCTCTTTCTACTTGCATTTTAGGTGCCAAAGTAGGATTTATAGGCCTCTATTTTTGCCTAAAGGGTTTGGCATCTTCTTTCAAAGGAATGACATGTTGGAACAAGTCTTCTCTATAAACCTTTAGGTCATCATATGACCATGCAAAGACATGCCTGAATTTTCTCAATAACTCAATCAAGGACTTCCTTTCCTTGTGAGACATTTCTCTACCAATGTAAACCTTCTTAGGTACCTCTTGTGTTCCAAGATTTACCTCTTCCAAATTCATATGAACTTCCTTTTTAATATCCTTTTGAACTTTGTCCTGATTATGAAACACATTCTCTAGAACAAAAAGTCCCTTAGGAACTTTGTTAGTTTTAAGTTGTAGGACTTCATTACCAAGGACAACTTCCTTTCCTTCTATAATCTCAACCAAGGCTAAACAATCTAATTCCTAACCATGATACTGATCTTCACAATTCAAAAACTTGAAGATATCCTGGTCATCTTCAAAAACTTGCCAATTCTCAACATTGTCTGGTATACTAGGCCTAGTCTGAATTTCAACTTTAGAGAGGCCAAAAAAAGTAATATCACCAGGATTGATTGCAATATTGGCTAACAAATCAGCCATCTTGTTATTACTTCTATCCTTCCACTCAATATTGAAGGCATCAAAACACTCAATCAAATCCCATACAACATTTATGTATTGTTTTAGCCTTTTGTTCTTGGAAGCATATACTGATCTTATTTGGGACACCACTAATTCAGAATCCCCAACAACCTTTATACATCTAATTCCATGCTTTTGTGCCTATCTTAGTCCTAACATCAATGCTTCATATTCTGCTATATTATTGGTACAAAAGAAATTCAATGTGAAAGAGAATTTGTAGGTGCTCCCATTAGGAGATATGAGTAAAATAATTGCTCCTACTCCATCTTTGCATCTAGCACCATCAAAGTACATCACCCACAAATCACCCTTCATAGACCTAGAACCTATCTCTTCAACAATACATGGCAATACAGGCTCCTTTTCAAGTACAGTGACCTCAACTCTAAAAGAATTGACATCAATATCTACAAAGTAGGTAACCTCATTATCAATATTCTTTTCAATCATATAAGTTACCCTTGGTTCCCTTTCAATCCTAATGGACTGACCATCAAAATTGAAAGTTTCAAAAGACAAATCGCACTGCAAACTTCCACCCATGGAAGCACTCCATTTCCTAGATAATAGCATACCATAATGGGGTGGAATGTCTACTACCAAGACACTCATAGTCAATTCCTTCTCTGGATAGGTTGCTAATCTATATGGCATTGCATTTATAGTCCCAATGACTGATACCTCTCTCTGATCCATTGCACAACATCTACCTTGAGTAGTGTCAACTTTGAGGCCTAATTTTTCCATAATCTTAAAAGGCATAACAGTATTGGAGGCACCAGAATCAATCATGCAATTTCTTAATTTCATTCCATTCACAAGGATACTCAAGAAGAATGGATCTATATTTTCAAGGCTAGCATTGATAGAATTATCCAAGTATATAGGTGGTATGTGAGATACCAATCCTTGGACCTCCACTTCTTTCAAAACTTTATCCTAAGGTTCATTGCATGCAACACCATTATCATGGACATTATCTACCCATGCAAGAGCCCTATCCTTATGTTCAGGGATCCTCAACAATTCTGACAATGGAACCTTGACAGTTATCTGAGACAACAGAACCAACATGTCAATAGGGACAGAGGGAGGAAACTCAATCTGTTCTACCTTAGTGTCCCTTTGTTTATCTGATATATTAGTTGAAGCTGTGACCTTTACCTTTTCAACTTTAGCCATTTTGTTAATTGGCTTTCCCATTTTACTTTGATGATTTTTGTCTTGAATAGTAGGAATCTTCTCAGCTCCAACTCCCTAAGGTTCCCACTTCTTACCTTTCACATTTTTGAACATTACTAAATGATCATCCTTTGATCTATTTTCACTGGGTTCCTCAGAGTTGGTGTTCTTCATAAACATTCCTGTAGCTTTCCCATTTGTATCCCTTGCCACCATGCCTCTAGTTTGCACTTGGGCTATCATTTCTACAGTAATTCTATCCATTTCTTCCTTTGAAGGTCTTCTCAAACTCACTATTTTTGAGGAAGAATTCATGTTACATGTCTTTTCATCAATGTCATCATTATTAGAAAAAACCTCCTGATGGAAAAGTGCCCTATTGTGTCTTTTCAAACACACATCTTCTTCTTCATCAATATAATAATCATCTTCATATCCTAAATATGAATTTTCCATGTTGCATCCAATATCATCATGATTTTCTTCTTGATCTAACTCCTCATTGTTATCATCTTGATATGTTGACATGGATTGTGCAACCACATAATGCTCTATAGAATGAGGGGATTGGCATGCTATGCACCATGGTGCATTCTCTATAACATTTACAGAGGATTTTTGCAAAGGATCAGGGACAACTTTATCATTATTTCCTCTTGCAGCAGGGACAATAGGCTTGCCATCCTTCCATTGGGTGTTGTAGGGATAATTCTGCAGTCTGTTCCCCCTATTGAAATTATTGTTGAACTGAGGCTTTTCACTGGTAGGAGCATTATTAATTCTATTAGTAGGTGCTTTTAAATCCTTCAATGCATTCAACACCTTATCCAATTTATCTTCCTCTTGTTTATTGTTTCCAACATTTCTCTCATTATCCCGTTTATATTTCTTGTCTCCAAATAGCTTTGGATCATCTCTTTTTCCACCCAATTTCCCTGATATTTTCATATTGTTTTCAATGTTGACAGCAATCCTAAAAGAATCCCTGAGAGTTCTTGGTTCCTTTTCCCTCAACAAATATCCCATTTTTCCATCAAAAACATTAAAGTATGTGGTCAAACAAACATTATCATCTAGCCTCATGACTTGAAATAGCTTATGCATACCCTTCTGAAATCTCATATTGAACTCAGCTGCAGACTCATTCTAATTTTTCCTTATAGTGTTGAACGCATTCAACATGAAACTAGCATTAGGCCTATCACCATACTATTCTTTGAAACATTTCTCAAAAGAATCCCAAGTGTCAATACATCAGCCAAGGAATCTCTTAAACCAACTTCTAGCATCCTCCACCAAAGATTGAACAAATAATTTCATGACTACATCCTCATGTTATATCTCATAATCATTTAGCATATCAACAAATAATGTAAGATGTTCCTCACAACTAATGGCATTGTTACTAGCAAACTTAGGTACCTTATCCCTTATATCAGTTGGAAAAGCATTTGGGTAGCCAGGTATTCCCTCAAAACTAATTTGCCTATAGCCTTCTAATTGCATAGGTCTTCTTTGAAAACTTGAACTAGTGTTCCCCTTAGGATCAATGTTTTTATCTACATTCCCATCCATTTGTATATTTGACTGTTTATTAGGGTCAACAACTGATTTGGTAGATGCGGTAGGAATTAGATTACTTGTAGTAGCATTACTAAGTGGAACAATAGTAGTTATAGATGGCATACCTATTTCAGTAGTAGATGGGCCAAGAGAATTTGCAGATGAAGCCTTTAAGAACTGGATCTTTCTTCTTTTTTCTGCAATGGAAGCTTCAATTTCAACCTTCTCTAATTCTCTTGCCAGCTCTTCATCCTCCTTTCTTCTTCTCTCCATCTCTATATCCTTATTTGAAATGGGTGGTGGGACCTTTGGTATTGTCAATGGTTTGCTTCTTTGGTGTCCCACCATCTTTTTCTTTCCCTTTTTGCCAACAGCAATAGCAGGCTTAGTGATCTCATGCCCATCTTTATCTTTGGGGAGGGAAGTATAACTTTGAACCTGTCTGATCACAGGGCCCTCTTTATCAAACTCATTATCTTGCAACAAGCGTTCTTGCTCACTTCTCAAAGCATCAAGATCACCAAAGACATCATGTTGCAAAGTTTTAGGAGTAGAAGCAAGCATCTTGTTTCTCTCCTTCAACTCATTAATCTTTCTAAGAAGAGATTCTCTTTCTATCAGAGCATTCACTTTCTCAGCTTCTCTCTCCTTTTGTAACCTCTTGTGTATGGCATCTTGCTCTGCCAACTGTAACCTTAGTGCACTCAATTCATCTAGGTCTATCATGATATCCTCAGAACTTGATGAAACATCCATATTAGTGAGACTTTGATATGGGAAATGGACCTATCTTGGTCTCACGGGTTGCTTTCTGAACATATCCTCATCAGGATCTAAATTTGGTCCAAAACCCCTTTCTCTAGCTTGTACATCCTGACCTGCAGGTAATGAACCTTTATCTTAAAATACTGCCTCTAGGGTATCATAAAATTTGTCTTCAGAGCAGCCACTATCTGATTTAGAACTTTTGTATTGTGAATCTTCATCATTTGAGGATGCATGTGGTGCTCTGTTTCTAGTATTTCTTTGTTCTCTCATGGGAGCACTAGTAGACTCTCCATCTCTTTTGATCCAATTCTTTTTTTCCTATCTAGGTAACTGTTCCAGAGTAACCTCTAAATGTTTCTTAACAAAGGACCTATTATTCCTTCTTTTGTCCATGATCTACAGTCTATAACACTGGTTCTAATCCTTTTGAGTCACCACCCACCAAAGTGGAAAATCTCTGAAAATCTGAAAGAGAATAACTGAATACAATAGGAAAAACAAGAGTCCACTTAATAACTTTATTCTCTAGAATCTCCCTAGCAGAGTCACCATTTTGTTGGTTCCTCCTCTCTTTCTACTTGTAGGTTTACACTATGATTGACAAATTAATTTCATTGACTCTATCACCACTCCAAAGTCTGCAAGGAAAAGGGCCAATTAACAAGGATCAACAAGGATCCTCCTACACTTTGAGCCTAGATGCTCAGGTGGGTGTACCTTTGACTCACTTCTTCAAAGAAGTCACAATATATTATACAACTATACCCTTTAAAAATTGGTTTTAAAGGTTTTATCATTTAAGTGTGTGATTGATGATGATGAACTGCTTCTAGAGAATGGATCAGTGCCTTAACCTAGGGCATAGAGTCACCCAATAACATATATCAACCGAGAATCCTAACTCAAACACTCTTGAATTCAGAATAAGTGCTTTACCTATTATCCCTCTCACTCCCAAACCTGATCATCAAATTCCTATCCAACCCTGAACTCACTGAAACTACCTTAAAGACTTTAATCCTAGCTTTGGTAGGAACTCAAATATAATTCCATAATGTTCTTTGTCCACCATATGCTAACTCACTTTGTGACATTAACATATATGAGCCCAAGATCAAAACAAGAAGACATGCATAAGTCTGAGATTGGAATTCAAGTGTATTCTCATTAAAATTTGCATTCTCATTAAAATTTGCATAATCTATACATTACTAAGACAAAAGAATGCTAAGAAACAAACCTAAAATCCAGGCTCTCCTTGTTTAGTCTTTTACATTAATTTTCAACATAACATCAACAACCCCCCAAAAAATAAAAATAGCTACAAAATATACCACTAGTCACCTTGGAATCCCAAAAAATTAGGATGCAACAAGCTACCGATGACTAGGGTAAAGGTTTCAACCACCAAACCAATCAAATTCAATCAGAATTAATTACAATGGATAAAACCAAGCAACCTAGAGCAAACAGATCCTAAAATGACCTCCATTTATGATAATTCTTCTGACTTGTGTACTGAAGATCATGAATCTACCAATCTTATCAATCTAATCAACCACCTGCAACATGCCTTGAGAAACCCTTACCCACTTTCTCATGGTACAAACCCTCTGCAATCAAATATCAAACTTTCTGGACCACACTACATTAGTTGGCAAAATCATATCTACCAAATCCAGCCACCCCAGCATTAAAAACCAGTCCTTAGTCACTGAGAAACCCTTAAAACATTCAAATTTGGGAGAAACAACTATAATCATGGTGCGAGACAGTGAATCGATGGTCAGTATTCAAATCTAGGCTCACTTTATATCACAACCGTCAAATCCTCTTACATTTCCCAGGTTTCAAATTTGTCTTTAGTCACGAGATCGCACAGACATCTCTTTAATTTCTACATATTCCTACAATCACGTGACTAAAGAAAGCTAACTTTCATAAATCCCTTTGACCTTTTATCTAGCAACCCGGTGATAGAGGACCCACCTAGTAAGCACTTAAATCAAATGGTGGTCACATGATCGCATGGCCTGGAAAGATTCCATGCGATCAAGCGACAACCGTAGATCTTCCTTTTCCTCTTGAAAGATTCGGGCCCACTGACACATCCTTGTCATCATCTAGCTCGACTAATGAAACATGAGCACCTCAGCGCTACATAGAACATCAGACCCGCTAAGCCCTTCTGTCCTCTAGAAAATCGAACGACTGTTGTATGATCACATAGCTTGGAAAGATTCCATGCGATCATATGCCAGTCGTAGATCCTGAATCTAAGCTGATGCCATCAAAGCGTGACTCCACCCTGCCTTATCAGCCACTCCATCAAATCAAAACCTGCCACGTTGCACAGAGTGGGCCAATTGCCTTCCCTTATGGTTTGATACCGAATCAATGAACGTCGCATGATCTTATGGAAGAAGAATATTCCATGCACTTTTATGCCAACCGTTAGATCTTAAAAGAAATTGAAAGCTGGGCCCTGTGTCAAATTCCATATCACTGTCCTGCAACCAATGAAAAGTCACCATTTTTGCATACCTGGGAGTGGACCCACTCTAGTCAGCATGAACACACTGGAAGATCAGATGGTCGGTGCATGATCTCACAGGCCCTTAGATTCCATGAGATCATGTGCCCACCATAGGATTAAAAGGGAACTAAGATACCGGGCCCACCATCATATGATCTAGCAACTGAGGGGAAAATACAAACTGCTAGCAAAGTTGATAACTGTGTTTGCTAGGTCACCGGATGTTAGGAGCTTAGCCACCAAGAATAAGAGAATATGCGAATACTGCAATTGCCCAATCGCCAAATAAGATGTAACCTGTCAGTTTTATCCTGAGATTACCCGACTGTAGGAAAAGACAACCACCCGCCAAGGAAAAAGAACATGTGCTAAATGGAGGCCTAAGTGACTTGAAAAAGTAATGGAGAAATAGAACAAGGCTAGGGTTTTTGGACTTGAACAAATTTATGAAGCCCTAGACATGAAAAATAACCTATTTCTCAGACCTTAAAGCATGAATATCTCCCTGGCCTTTGCAAATGAACACATGCACCCTATAATGTAGCTTGGAGACACCATGAAGAATCATAGGCAAAGGACCCAGGCCATGAAATCCTGTAAAACTTTCTCGCACATTAAGACAAGGCTGCAGCAGGACATAACACCTTCACAAAATTTCTCATGAATAGACCATTTTCTGAGGATTTTTGGCTATGGCAGGAAAATGGCCTAACACCAAGTTGGTTGGTAGTTGGTTAGTTTCCTATGATTACTGAGTGTGGTCAGTTATCTCCTAGGTGGTTGGTTATTTCACTGGTGCTCAGCATTGTCTGTCTACTACTCGGTTATCTTGCTTACCGATGGGTTCAGTTTTGTTTCCTATTGTGGCTGACTTGTGCATTTATATTGGATCATAGAATTAATGTTTGTATCCATCATTGGGAAGCATGTGGTCCCAGATTTGACTGTTACTTTCGTTAATTATGGATCTGAAGGCTGACTCAGCTCAGTAGCTTCTTGTATAAATGTAGATGTTTGGTGGTAGTTTTGGGAATCAGTTTTGATAGAAGATAGAAGGCATTAGATTAGAGATTTTTAGTAGATCCTCGCATGTTTGAGGACTTCTATAATTCATTGTAATAACAAGCCATAACCAGGAAGGCCTTACAGCCCGGCATGTATGATTCAAATTGATGATAAATAATTGAAAGGATCTAGCATTCTCTCTCTCACTCTTGTTGTTTGTTGTTTCTACATGTGTGTTGTAGGCTTGGATCATTAGGGTGCGCCATCCTTTGGCCCCTCTTGCATACCTACCTTGCATCAAGTGGTATCAGAGTGAGCTGAGATCTTGATCTAGTTCTGCGGATCTAGGTTTGCAGGTTCCTCTTGAAGCCCTAGTGGAATTGTTGTGGGGTAGAAAATTGTGATCTGACCTGCAATTGTAGAGGGTTGTCAAGATGGTTTGTGGGAGGTGAGATGTAGATCCAGGATTGGCAAATATGCTAAGGCAAATTGTTGCTAGGTTAGAAGCAATGGAGACAGCCCAAAGAAGAGGCAGACATCTTGAAGATGTTAGTGATGATGAATTTGAAGAAGAACAGGCGAATGCAGAACTTGCTCTTGTTATGGATCAAGGTGAAGAAATTTTTTTGAAGGCTTTGACAAGTTTGAAGTCAACACCACATTTCAATCCCCCTGAGTATAGTGGAAAGCTGGATTTTGATGAATTGGTGGACTGGATCACTAAGATGGAAAAGTATTTTGAATATGAAAATATTCTTGAGGATAAGAAGGTGAAGATTGCAAGCACAAAGTTGAAAATTCATGCATCCTTTTGGTGGGAACATCTGCAATTGGATCGGAAGAGGAAAGGCAAGGAAAAAATCAAGGTATGGTGTAAAATGGTCAATAAGTTGAAAGGAAAGTTCTTACCCTGTGATTATTAGATCAACCTAGTTCGGCGAATGCAAAGTTTGAGGCAAAAAAATAGCTTGGTAAAAGAGTATACTGAGGAATTCTATAGATTGGATATCAAATCTAGACATGATGAAGATGTTGTGGAAAGAATCGATAGATACCTGAATGGTTTGAGGGTTTCCATCCAAGAGGAGATTAGCATGGTCAAATTGGAGAACATTGAGGAGGCTTATCAATTTGTTTTGAAAGCTAAGGAGAAATTGAACAAAAGACATGAGCAAAGATAGAGAGGTCAAGGTGGTAGATTCCCTAGAGGAAGAGGTAGATCTAATGGTGAAAATGGTAGATCTAAACCAAAAAATACAAATCTGGACAAAGGCAAGACCGAGTGGAAAGGTGAAAATTCTAAAGGCGTAGGCAGTAACTACCGAGGTGGTTATGGCAGAGGAAGTTTTTGAGGAACTTGTTATAACTGTGGAGAAGAAGGACATAGATCTTTTGAATGTACACAAGCTAGTAAGAAGGTAGGTAGCAGTAGAAATGCTTTGGTGCAAGAAGAGTCACCAAATGAACCTGAGAAACAAAATAACTTAATGGTAAGGAGAGCACTGTGGAATGAAAGAAAAAAGGAAGATTCGGTAAGGAAAAGTTTGTTCAAGACCAGATGTAGAGTTTCTGACAAAGTTTGGAAGGTAATCATTGACAGTGGTAGCTGAAAGAATCTGGCATTTAAAGAGATGGTCACAAAATTGCAGTTGAAAAGGTTGGTACATCCAAAGCCCTATCAGATTTCATGGATCAAAGATGAGCATACACTCCTGGTAAGTGAACAATGTTATGTGAATTTGAAGATTGGAAAGTACTATGATAAGGTGTTATGTGATATCATGCCTATTGATTGTTGTCATATTTTGTTGGGTAGACCTTGGCAATATGATAGACATGCTATATATGATGGGAGATTGCATAAGTATACTATTGTGGCTGATGGAAAGAAAAAAAATTTGTTACCATTAATGGAAGAACCTGTTAGTAATGTTTGCACATCGGTGAAAGTTTGTTTGATGGAAGGAAGAAAATTTGTTAATTCTTTGAAGAGGAATGATGTATGTTTTTTTGTGATTCCTAATAAGCCAAGTAATAAAATAAAAGATAATGTCCCTGAGAAGATTGATAAGTTACTCACTTAGTACAGTGATATCATTTTTGATAATGTACCTGATGGTTTTCCACTGAAAAGAAGCATTGATCATTTTATGGATCTAATCCCTAGAGCTAGTTTACCGAATAAGGCACCTCATTGGTTGACACCTACCAAGAATCAGGAATTGAACTGACAGATTCAAGAGTTGCTGGAGAAAGGTTTGATCAAAGAAAGTTTGAGTCCTTATGCAGTACTTGCTGTATTGGCACCTAAGAAGAATGGAGAATGGAGAATGTGTACTGATTCAAGAGAAATCAATAAGATAACAGTGAAGTATAGGTTTCCTATACCGAGAATGGATGATATAATGGATAGTTTGATTGGAGAAAAGTATTTTACAAAGATTGATTTGAAAAGTGGGTATCATCATATCAGAATCAGAGAAGGTGATGAATGGAAGACTACTTTCAAGACAAAGGAAGGTTTGTATGAGTGGTTGGTTATGCCTTTTGGTTTAACTAATGCACCGAGTACTTTTATGATGCTGATGAATGAAGTTTTGAAGAAATTCTTGGGTAAATTTGTGATTGTATATCTAGATGATATTATGATATTTAGTAAGACTAGAGAAGAAAATTTGTTGCATGTTAGACAAGTTTTGCAGAGACTGAAAGAGGAAAAGTTGCTGATAAATCTGAAAAAGTGTTCATTCATGAAAGAAGAGATTATGTATTTGGGATTTGTTATTTCAGCTGATGGTTTGAAGATGGATCCTAAAAAGGTTGAAGCTATTTTGAATTGGCCTACACCTGTGAATGCTACTGAGGTAATATCATTTCATGGTTTGGCAAGTTTTTACTGAAAGTTCATAAGGAATTTCAGTTCAATTTGTAATGCTATGACTGAGACTATGAGAGGAGACATAAGAGAATTCAAGTGGACACATGGAGCTAACAGAAGTTTTGAAACCCTAAAGCAGAAGGTTGTTGAATTACCTATTTTGGCATTACCTGATTTCAGTAAAGTATTTCAAGTAGAATGTGATGCAAGTGGAAGTGCAATTGGAGCTGTATTGAGTCAAGAAGGTAAACTTGTTTCTTTCTTTAGTGAAAAGTTGAATGATGCTAGAAGGAAATATTTTGTGTATGATCAAGAATTATATGCTATTGTTCAAGCACTAAAGAAATGTAGACATTATTTGGTACCGAGTGAATTTGTGTTGTATACTGATCATAAGGATTTACAATATTTGGGTAGTCAAAATACGTTGAATCAGAGACATATGAAATGGGTTGAGTATTTGTAGAGTTATACATTTGTGATAAAGCATAAGAGTGGAGTCACTAACCAAGTTGTTGATGCATTGAGTAGAAGATCTTTGATGATCAAGATGAAAATTGAAGTCCTTGGTTTTGATGAGATGAGAGGTTTGTATGAAAATGACCCTAATTTTTCTGAGCCATGGAGAAAGTGCAGAGCACCTATTCAAGATCAACAAGACACTAAATGGGATGAATATTTTATTTAGGAAGGAATGTTATTTAAAGGTATTCAGTTGTGTATACCGAGAAGAGTAATGAGATCTAATTTGATAAAAGAGAAACATACTAGTGGTTTAGCTGGACATTTTAGCATTGATAAAACATGGAATTTGCTTAAGGAGAAGTACTATTGGCCACAGTTGTATAGAGATGTTCAGAAATTTGTGAAAAGTTGTGGTATTTATCAAGTTGCAAAAGAAGTAAGTCATAATACTGGATTGTATACACTGATTGCTATCATTGAGAAACCTTGGATTGACATCAGTATGGACTTTGTTCTTAGCTTACCAAAGACAGTAAGAGGTAATGATTCTATATTTGTTGTTGTGGATAGATTTTCTAAGATGGCACATTTATACCTTGTAGAAAGACATCAAATGCAGTACATGTAGCAGATATTTTCTTTAAGGAAATTTTCAGATTACATGGATTACCAAGGAGTATTATCTAACCGAGACAATAAATTTGTTGGATATTTTTGGAAAACACTTTGGAAGAAATTTGGCACTGAGTTGAAATATAGTTCTACATTTCACCCACAAATTGATGGATAGACTGAGGTTGTGAATAGAAGTTTGGAAAAAATTTTGAGATGTTTAGTTGGAGACACACCAAGTAATTGGGATTTTGTGTTGGCACAAGAAAAGTTTGCATACAATAATTCAATGAATAGGAGTACTAGAAAGACACCATTTGAGATTGTGAATGGCACACAACTGAGAGGAATATCTGATTTGAGAGACATTGCTGATGAGAATAAGAAAAGTGTTGAAGGAGTAAAGTTTTCCAAGTACATGAAGACATTGCATGAAGATGTGAAGCTGAAGCTGGAAGATAGTAATTAGAAATACAAAGACAGAGCTGATAGATCAAGAAGACATAAAACTTTTGATGTTGGTGATGAAGTGATGGTTCATTTGAAGAAAGGCTGGTTTCCTGTTGGAACATATGGAAAGCTGAAGATGAAGAAGTTCAGACCTTGCGAGATTCTGAAGAAATTTGACAGTGGAAATGCATATGTGATTAAGTTACCTAATGACATGGACATATCATCGATTTTCAACATTGTTGATTTATATGAGTATCATGAACTTGATTAAGAATTAAAAGTACTGACAGAATATCCTAAGAAGCAGAATGAAGCTGAACAAATTTTGAAGGAAAGAGTTGACAAAAGTACAAGATGAAAATAGTACATGGAATATCTGGTTAAGTGGAAGAATAGACCAATGGAAGATAGTTCATGGATTTCACAATCTAAGTTGGATGTAGCTCGGACCAAACCTACCAAATGATTTAGAGAATCATTTCAAAACAACCCCAGGTGTCTGATGCAGGAGCATCTCGGGTCCTTGGCAAACCTGTGTCACCAAAAAGAATTTGGAATTTTGTTTGTGTTGCTCGGTTTCTTCTTTGACTGAGTTGGTTGGTAGTTGGTCAGTGTCCTTTAGTTATTGAGTGTGGTTGGTTATCTCCTGGGTGGTCAGTTATTTCACTGGCACTCAGCATTGTCTGTCTGCTACTCAGTTATCTTGCTTACCGACAGGTTCAGTTTTGTTTCCTATTGTGGCTGACTTGTGCATTTATATTGGATCACAAAATTAATATTTTTATCCATCATTGGGAAGCATGTGGTCCTAGATTTGACCGTTACTTCCATTAATTATGGATATGAAGGCCGACTCAGCTTGGTAGCTTCTTGTATAAATGTAGATGTTTGGTGGTAGTTTTGGGAGTCAGTTTTGATAGAAGATAGAAGGCATTAGATTAGAGATTTGTAGCAGATCCTCACATGTTTGAGGACTTCTTTAATTCATTGTAATATCAGGCCATAACCGGGAAGGCCTTACAACCTGGCATGTATGATTCAAATTGATGATAAATAATTGAAAGGATCTGGCATTCTCTCTCTCACTCTTTTTGTTTGTTGCTTCCGCATGTGTGTTGCAGGCTTGGATCATTAGGGTGTGTTGTCCTTTGGCCCCTCTTACATCCCTACCTTGTGTCACTATAGGCTACCCCCATGCAATCCAATGCCATTCATTCATATCCACATCTCCTAGCTATCCAACATCCAAGATCAAGCCAACCTATCCAATCACATCCTTAGTCTCATTCCTACTCTTATGGAAAGCCTTGATCTCAATCCAATCATCATTGTTGGGATGATTCCCTCCCAAATCTATGTCATTTTAGGACACATCATCCATCATCAACCTATCCACTATCATTCTATCTCTAGCCCAACCAAGGCATCATCTTGCATATCTTTGCAACATCAGCTTTATCCCGAGATCCATGTACATCCTATCCTGATTCTTGTACCCTAGCATCAATCGTGTCTCCACCTAATCTCATTTGTACATATGTGTCTTTAGGTCCCATCCTCTATGTCAGTTAGTCCTTGAGTCATTGTGACCTATCCAGCTTAGTGCTTCAGTGATCATCCCTTGGTCCCTTTTGAGGTTTGAGTGTTTTACCTATCTCTTGTCATAGGAATCCTTATCCAGTTATCCACCATCTGATCAATTCATGTCATATCCTTTGATTTTCTCAATCCTTATCCTAAATCAAAATCATCCTAGCACTACCCTTTGACTAAGCATTTTCATGGGAATCTTGTACTTGTCTTTGTCGGCCTCATCATCTCGAGCAAGAGATTGGCATGCACTGGCAAGAATCCCTTCTTTCAAAGATCAATAGTCTATCTTAGGTTTATAAATCCAATCCTATATAATCCTACATCAGGAAGCAACAACTCATTCCTGACACTTGGTAATCCTCCACCATCCTCCACCATCAATCCTCAATCCTCAATCCAATCAATCATCATCCATCATTCTACCTATGGAAAAAGGTTTTGTGAGATACTTGTTATTTCATTTTTTCCTTTGGATCTTTGCCTATCTTTTCTACTCCTCTGTACATATCTTCCCATCCTATTGTACATATCCTCATCAGTCCTGTAGCAAAATTTGATTAGATAACTTGACCCACCCAGCCTTGTACTTCAGCAACATCTTTTGTCAACTATCCTTGATCACCGTGATTATCCTCGATTCATCATTTGACAATCAACAACACAACATTATCCCCATCAAACTGGGTCCACATAGATGTATCCTTCTATATTATCTAACCTAAGCAATCAAATTGGGTCCACACAGATTTATCCTTCACCATGTTCAGACCTAATCTCCCCCCATCAATCAAACCATAAATCTCTCTCCTTGGCAAAGGATGTATTTTGGAGTTATCATTTTGATCTTGGATTTTGTCCTTTGGATCTTGTTAATCTTTTACAACTTCTCATTGTTCTCTACTCAAAGTCACCATGATCCTTTATATCATGGTGCACTGTGAATGAGGACAATCTGGGGTAAGGTCTTTTGATCTTTTGCTTTTTCATGTGACTCAGTCATGTGTTTGTGGTTTCTCCAACATCATTTCCACCATCACTCCTCCAATTTTTCATGTGTGATCCTGGGGCAACCCTTTGCATGCTTTTTTTTGTGTCAATCCTATGCAATGCTAGTGACAAGGCCTGTAGTTCCCAATAACCTTAGTAGGTCTTTAGTATTTCTATATCAAACTAGGTTGTGCTCTAAAAAATATCCAACACAAGGAGCTCCCCAAATCCCCCCATCCTACATCATATAGATTAATCTTGCATCTTTCATATAGCTTCATCCTGCATCATATAGATTAATCTTGCATCTCACATCATATTTCATTTATGTGTCTTTGCTCTTGGAAGGTTGTTTGTTTATCCCCCCTTCCTCCTTTCTTCCTTCCTGCTTGTGTCCTTTTCGAGAAAATTCCACAAAGTTTCCTCTTTACGTTATTTTCTCGAGGGGGCACAACCCCTTATCCTCTTCTATTCTATCTTGGGGTATCTTATTTTCTTGTCTTTGACGACATGCCACTTGTGGCATTGCATCAAAGAGGGTCAAAATGTAGACACCTAAAATACCTTTGCCAAATAAAAATATTTTATTTTGCAAAAACTCATGATGACATCATCATTTATTAATTAATTAATTAGTTTTTTATGCCATTAACCTCTCCTATTTTAATTAAAAACATTTTATTAAGATACCCCATCTTAAAAATATTTAAATCTAATTTAATTCTTTAATCTCTATTTATTAAATAATATTTAATAAATATTGTCACCAACTTTAAATAAATTTAATATTTATTTAAATCCCTAAATCCTAAATATCTTCTAGAAAATCCTAGAACCTCTAGACTCTTCTAGAAAACCCTAAACCCTTATCCTAACTTTGACCTTTGAGCCTAACTCGACCTTGGTCCATTCAACCCATGAAAGTCAGTCCTTATCTCTTTGACTCAACCCCTAACCAAACCCCTAAGTCTGACCCTCCTTCCTAAACCAAGCCCTTGGATTGAATCCTATAAATACTCCTCCTTCCAAGAGAAAAGTATTATCTTAGTTCATATCATTCATGCATTTTTATCATGCTCATTTCTATCTAGATCATATCAGCTTAATTCCTAATTATTAGATTTAGTTCATTTCTATGCTTTTTAACTCACATCTTAGCTTAGAATTAATGAATTAATATAGTTTATTTCATTTTTTTTCATAGAATTTTCATCATCTCACATTCATATTTGGTTTAAAATCAATATAGTATAATCATTTGTAGCTTAATCTCTATTTTAGCTTCATTAGGATCCTTGAGGCTCTAGGGGAAAATCAGGTGTTCTACACCTGATTTTGTGCCACTATGGGGTTCTCATGGTCCCTATTTGATCCTAAGCCTTCCTAATCTACATTAGGGACATGCTCCATGTGTTTTTAATATATGGTAGGAATATGATGTTAGGATAATGTTTGAATGTATATGCTTTTTCCAATTAGGTTATGTTTTCTCTAATCACAGGACTAATGCATTTTCTGATGAGACCTTGATCCATCAGCTCTTGCACTTGTCTAGATACTTCCCTATTTTGGTCTGGTGTCAACTTCTAAGGAGCCTTGTTAGGTAATGATGCCCCTGCTAAATAGTCAATTTTGTGGCTAATTTATCTCTTAGGTGGTAATTTTTTAGGTGACCCCTTAGATATGATGTCCTTGAACTGATCCAAGATCTTCTTCACCTCCATAGGTATCTCTACCTTTTTGTATTTCTTTTCCTCTTTAGGCTTCACTACAATAGCATATCCTATTCCATCTCCTTCTTCAAGAGTTTTGATGAACTCTTTCCCATTGACTACCAACACATTAGGACCCTTGGTTTTGTCTCCTTCATCAACTAGTGACTGGATCTTGTAGCTCATCCCATCTTTTTGGAAATAATATGAATTTTGATCCCCATGATGTATGACCTTTTTTATCAAACTGCCATGGCTTCCCTAGAAATAGATGGAAGGAATCCATTGACAAGACATCACATAATATCTTGTCTTTGTATCCTCCTATGGTGAATTCCACCCATGCCTGCTCATTCACTAAAACATGTTGACCCTTGTTGAGCCATGTGACTTTATAAGGTGTGTTATGAGGGATCCTAGCTAGTTTGAGTTTTTTAACTATCTCTTCAGATATAATGTTATCAGTGGATCCAGATTCTATGATAAAATTCCATACTTTACCCAAAATTTTGCACTTTACCATGAAGAGTTATCTCCTCTTCTTAGGTTCTTTCTTGATTGGTTCTCTGATTAGGATCCTTCTTAGCATCAAATTTTCTCCACTCTATGAGTCTAGCTGCACCTAAGGAGACTTTACACTTGAGGCATCTTCTTTTGCATAAGCCACTTTCCTATCACCTTGAGAAGATGAGTTCTTTTCAGGGCATCTATATGTTGGATCTCCCAACTGATGACAATGGTATAATTTCATACTTGCAAAGTATGAGCTTTTGCCTGCTCCTCCAAATCTTCCTCTACCACCAAATCCTCTACCTCTTCCTATGCTCCTAGAGGTTTGGTCCTTCTTCCTTCTACTCTTTTCCTTAATTTTGAGGACTAATTGGTAGCATTGATACACTGTCTTAGGGCTTAGTAAACTCATTTCCTCTTGAGTGTTCCATTTCAGGCCACTTAGATACCTAGCCACCTTTATGCTCTCATCTTTAGTCACCTTGGACCTCAAGAAATTGTTTTGAAACTCCTCTTTATAGGAATTAACATCAAGGTCTTTCTACCTTAAAATATGCCTTTTCTTATGCAGTTTTATCTCATAATCATCAGGCATATATGCTTCTTTAACCTTGGCTACCATTCCGTTCCAAGTCACAATTGGCTTCTTTCCTTCTTTCTCTCTTTTTTCTTGGATGAATTTACACTGAGTCAATGCAGAGCCTCTAAGTCTTGATTTGGCCACCCTTAATTTTTGTGCTTTAGTGACTCCATCCATTACTACATTTGGGGCCAAATTTTGACAAATACTTCTGATGAGTAATTTTTTTATGGATTTGGTGTTTTTTTTTGTAATAGGCCCCGACGGTGTCAGTATTCTGATGGGTGTCTAATTAACCATCAAAATTCTGACAGATTCAGGGTATAGATGAAAAAAAAGAAGTGAAATGGCCTCATCATTTTTATTTTGATTAGATAGAGGAGCAGGAGAAAAGGAGTAAAAGCTAAGCAAGAGAGAAGGTATGTGATTTCTTCATCTTTTGAGCCTCTGGCATCATATTCGACTACAAATTTTAAATGCATTGCATTTTATTTGATCATGAATGCTCTCTAAAATGACCACATTCTACTAGTGTCGTGCCCTAGCTAGTGCTTTATCTCTATTATTTGATGTTATTGGTGCTTGTGCTCAAGGATATCGATTCATTGTTTTCAAATGTTTGGATTCACATTTGTTAATATTACTGGCACATTTATGATGCCATTGTATATTGCTGAGATGCTCACTGAAATGACCACATTCTACTAGTGTCATGCCCTAGCCCATGCTTTAACTCCATTATTTGATGTTATTGGTGCTCGTGCTCAAGGATATCCATTTTTTTGAAATGTTGATTGTGGTTATCAAATGGACAGCCCATGAGCTTCTAGCTAGGTGCCATTTGTACTGATAGCTTAGGGCATCAAATGTATTGTATCATTGATAGTTGAGACTTTGTTAAAAGGAAATAGGAGAAAGAATGATTTTGATTTAATTTCTCTAATTTGATCCCTAAGTGGCTTACAACCCTACAAAAGTATATGCAGATTTATGGATGCAATTGTAGGATACATAGCAGTCAATAATTCATAAGAAATCCATGCATCCAATTTAAATAGAAATTAATACAAAGAAATAGGGTCCTCCAACAGCCCAATCATCTGGACCTTGACTGTCCCCTCAACCAATGACCCTTCAAAACTGGGTTATCATACAATCAGTGAGTGATCCTTCATTCTCCTAGTCTACCCTGCATCTAAACATATTGGAAATACACAATACAATGATAACAAGTCTTTCAAAATCCCCCTTCTCTCAAGGAACACTATCAACCATCCCTTCCACATACCATTTCACTATTGTATGAGTGGATTGTGCAGGAACAGTTAACATTAAACAAGGAGAAAACTCCTGAACACATCTTGGAAACCATTGAATTCAATAATAAATGAAACCTAACACCAACAGTATTCCTTCCATTCACTTCTACCAAGAATAAAGAATTTAATCCATTCAACATTACATATAATCATTAGATAGTTACATTTCTTAACTGTGTAGAGGAACAGTCATGACCAAAAGGATCAAAACTACTTTCACCCTTGCACAAGCTATTCCAAAATTCAAGTAAAATGAGCAATATGCTATATCAAATCATTCATATTCATAGTAACCATTCAAGGGATCATTTTGTCAATGAACCCTCCGACTATACTCTCGCAGCAGAGAAAGGAAACCTCAAAATAGAGAAAGGAAACTTAGCAAAACTAGTCTATGCCATTGTTTATGAGGGTACAATCATGATAAGTGCCTCTCAAACCTCTCCAAACATGTAAGATTGTCTTTAAATACTTTATTGATCTCTTCTAAACATTAACCAAATCAAACCTACATTTGAATCCACACACAATAACCCCAAAATGAAGGGTTTTCTATCCTTTAATGAATCTCAGTCACTGGTAACACATGGACAGTCAAACCAGTAGTCTCCAAAGCATTCAATAAGTGAATATTAATGTTTGAAAACTTTCCTCTCAACTACTCTACCCTTAATTTTTTTAACAATGCACCATATTAGATAAAGTAGGTTCTATCACACATGGCACGAACTCTCTTCAAACTCACAATACGTTGCATGCGTAGTACAAAACTCATGAGATTCTAAAGAAGTCCTCACTCTTAATGAGTTATAAACATGCCATTGTTTCAATTTTGCTTGCGTGATAATTTTTGTAAGCATGCCATTGGTTCAGTTTAGTGTATTCATTTTTGTCAGACAAATCTTCATTGTCTTTTGATCGTCTTCTTTATATACTAGCATGTATTAATTGGCTAAAAAATAAAGAAGCATTTAGACAATCATAAGACAATGAAGATAATTTTAAATGCATCTAACACAATTTCTTTTTACAAAATTCAACCAATGGCATGTTTACAACAATGAAATAGAGTGATAATAATATGCTGAAAATTATATTATGTTTAATACACGCCAAAGGACCAGTCCCAACAATTATTAAACATATTTTATTTGATATGATGAATTCTTAAATAATTAAGGTTGGAGTAGAGGCCTTCTTTAGAATCTCATATAAATTTGGTTGATTAAGATGAGAAGAAAAACACAATTCATTAGTTAAATTTTTCAATTTCATGTATTTTTTCTCCTATTTATTAGGTGCATGAGATGAAGGTTGAATGTAAAAGTCTTATAATGTTGAGTTACCTTTGGATCTTGAGTTTCTGATACTCCTATGATTATCTTTCTCAACAAGTATTTTATTCTATTGTTGTTTTTTGAATAACATATTGGGGAAGTACAAAATTGTGTACTTCTACAGGACAACAAACACAAAATTGAAGCATCAAACAAGACTTGATCAAGTTGTAGGTGGAACATGCACTCAAATAGTAAGTAATGTAGAATAACAAAATAAGTAATATGTCATGTCTATATTTTGTTATTTTCTGAGATTACATCCATGTTATATATTCACAAAATGGTTCAAAATTGAAATCTATAATTCAATAAAAGTACTGACGGGTGTTATTTCCTGCACCCTCAATCAACAAATTGCCTCCATTTATGGTCTCAAGTTGCCTCCATTTGTTGTTCCATGCACACTCAAAAAGTGTTAGATAGGCATATTTGTCATTTTAAGATCAAAGATAAAGGCCCCCTTTTTTATGCGCGCACAGACACACAACATATACAACATATACAACCTTCACCATGCAAATTTGCCTAAGCACTATTGGGACCTTATACCCTGCAACAAATGTATTATTGTGAAAATCATCACAAGTCCATTTGTTGCTGGGTCTAGCTCCTAGTAGTGCTTGGTCAAATTTGATGCAATGTAGGGACAATATTTTGTGTATAATATATATAATATTTTATTTTGATTTACAAACTACTATATTATTTGAGTATCTTTCTTTCTTGCCACAATATGAAAGAGTTTGAGGTGGAAGACTACAGTAACAATAGTGTTTCAATTTTTTATACTATACTACAACATCATTTCATAACTAACTTTTCAATTTCTATATATAATTAGGTTATAGATAATCTAGGTGAAGAAGGATCATGTCAGACAATCCAAGTGAAGAAGGTAATGGGGATACAATCAATAGATTATGGTCTAACTTGAAAAGAAAAGGCAATGGAAAATGTTATTGTCCCTGCAATATTTGTAAGGGTTTAACACTAGAATATTTCTAATCAAAACAACTAAGAGACATTGTAGGGATAATGGTCACATTAAAGGAGGGTTTGATTATCATGAATTGGTAATTTTTTCATTATATTTATTTAACAATTTATTTATATATATATATATATATATATATATATATATATATATATATATATATATATATATATATATATATATGAAATACACTTGATGATGAGAATAGTATCGTGGTTTATTTGTGTTCATCATTTTTATATAGGTCAACCTCCCCAAGGGAGTATGTGATATGGACCATGGAGGTGTGAATATGAAGAATATGGCTTTAGAAGTGGAGGATCATGGAGGTGTGAATATTGAAGCTGAAGATTATGATCCCATGGAAGATGATGATGATGCACTAGATGATGGTACTAATATATTGATCTATGACACATTTGGTATTGGTTCAACTGATGATAATGATCAAGATTATGTTGATGTCATCCATGATATACCTCTACTTGAGAAGGTAGCCACGCCCCTTTATGAAGGCTCCCAAACAACTCTTCTCTTTGTTGTATTGTTGTTGTTGAACTTGAAGGTTATGAATGGTTTATCAAAAAAAAAATGTCACGTATGCTAAGGTATGCCATATATGTCATTATAGTAATTAAATGGTGAAAAATGTACCATAAATATTGTTAACAACTTATATTTTTTTCTATAGATTGATAGGTGATTTTTTGTTACCACCATCGAATATTCTCCCTCGCTCATACCAAGAATTATGTGCCACTATAAAAGATATTAGAATAGAGTATTAAGAAATAGATGCTTGTCCCAATGATCATATTATTTATCATAAAGAATATGAATTTGCAACAGAATGTCCTGAATGTCATACAATTAGATATCAAACAGATCAAATAACAAAAAAGGTGGCTCACAAGGTTCTTCGTTACATCCCTATTATACCACATTTGCAAAGATTATTCAGGTGTAGTAGCTTGGCCCAATTTATGGATTACCATGCACACAATAGGAGTCAATATGACATTATTCAAATGCCTGTAGATGGTTTTGTATTTAAGGACATAGAGGAAAAGTGGCCACACTTTATCGAAGAACCTCGAAATCTCAACGTTTTAGTGGCAACAAACGGTGTCAATCCATTTGGAGAGCTAAGATCTGTTTACTTTATTTGGCCTATTTTTGTCATCAATAATAACATTCTTCCATGGACGTCAATAAAGAGGGAGCACATTATGTTGAAAATGATTGTTCCAGGTATTTGATCATTTAATAGTTATCTGCATGTAATTATAAATCTTACAGTAAAATGGTCACAATAATTATGTAATGTTGTTGTTCATTCAACTAGGTAAATACCAAGTTAAAGATATGAATGTATATATTGAGCCTCTTATCGACGAGTTGGTGGAGTTATGGAAAGGTGTCACTATGTATGACATCTCTAGACCAATAGGAGACAGACAATTTCAATTACATGCAATGCTTGTATGGACAATACATGATGCCCCAGGGCTAACACATTTTTCTGGTATGTTATGGTGAATTCAAGTTGCACATGATAATTCTAAAAATAAAAATTAACATATTTAATCTAATTGTATCATTATCTTGTAGGTCTTCAAACAAAGGGAAAATTTGCATGTCTAGTTTGTGGTCCAAAGATGAAATCTCATCATTCAAAAATTTTAGGAAAGTAGGTGTTTAATGAGCATAGACACTTTCTCCACAAAAATCATAACTATTGAATTACTGAAAAATATCTTTTCAATGGGAAAGAAGAGACTACATCTATGCCACGAAGAATGACACCTCACCTATGGAAGTTGGAATATAATAGAATTAGTCATCAAGGTACTATTGTTCTACCTAATGGTTTATGTTTGAAATTTGTATATTTATATTATATTTTGTTTGTTAATTATGTGATTGATGATCGTGAATGTCATCAAGGCAACACTACTAAGCACCTTCCCAAGAGACTAAAAAGTTATCCCAGACAATTTAGTAGGTTTCCCTACTACGAGAAGCTACAAATTATGTATTTGTTTGATACTATGCATATTGGAAAGAATGTAACGGAGACATTGTGGAAGATATTGGATAGAAGGTGTGGACAAATAAAAAATTGTCAAAATTTATAGTGACAATCATGAATCCAATCCTACAATGAAAATTTTCATTGAATCAAATAGAAATGGAGAATGGATTAATATAAGTGCCCTTCCTTGGTTATTAACATAACAACAAAGTGATGCCATAAAAGAAGTCATACGAAAAATTCAATTTCCCACAGGATTTGCTGCAAACATAAGCAGTACCATATCAAAGAAAAGTGAATTTGGGCCAGGGTTGAAAATGCATGATTGGCATACCTTCATCAAGGTAAGTCATGTTCTTTTGTATTTAAAATATATTTGTAAATTGTATGTACTTCTCATTTTATTAGATGAGAAAAGAATGACATGATTATTTTTATATTGTTGCAATGTGTGCTACCCCTATCTCTCCTAGAGAACTTCAACAATAACATCAAACAAGTGATATGATCTTGGAAATATATGAGGTAAGCAATGATATCTATTCAATTTGTTGTATATATTGTAAAGTCTCATGTTTATATATTTTTGTGTCTTAAATGTCTTGTAGGTGGTTGTCATCTAAAAAAATTGATAAAGCAGATATAAAATACTGGAAGAGAAGAATTCATCATCTAATGTGTGAAATTCAAAAGTGTCTACCTTCAACCTTTTTCAATGCACAAGAACACTACCTCATACACCAAGTTGAGGAGATTGAAATGTGTGGACCCGTACACACTTGGTCAATGTGGATGGTTGAGAGGCACTTGAAATTTTTGAAGGCTTTGGTTTGTCAAAGAGCATGTCCTAAGGGTTATATGGTAGAGAGATATATGGTATACCAAACTATGGTGTACGTTACTGAATATCTTCCTAAGCTTGTAGCAAAGATCCATATAGATCGCATTTGGGATCTCGACACCATTAGAAAATTTGAATGGAAGTACTTGGTGGGGAAAGATAGAATGAGAAAAGTGAGAGGTAATAAATTAAAAGATGTTATTGTAGTTGTTAATTAATTCTTAATCTTCAAAATTAATCAGTTGTAAGTCATCTATTTATTTTTTGTACAGCTGCTCAAGAGTGGGATGCAATACATTTGTATATTGCAAATAATCAAGATTGGATGATGAAATGGATTGAATGATGTCATCATTTAGGTTGCACATTAACATGGGAAGCTATGTCTT